>OZ024829.1:30212676-30650900 GCA_964016985.1 Anodontia alba
CAAATACCAAAAATGTTAGATCTTTGCTCTTTTCTGGTTAAAATCTGGCGGCTGAGATTGAATGCTTTATGGCCAATAATATTAGGACTTTGTTCTTTTCTGATTCAAAAGCTTGCGGCTAAGGACAAATGCCGTAAGACCTAAATTGTCATATCTTTGTTCTTTTCTGGTTGAAATCTGGCTGCTTAGAATGAATTTCATCAGACCGAAAATGTTAGATCTTTGCTCTTTTCTGGTTGAAATCTGGCGGCTGAGAATGAATTTCATCAGACCGAAAATGTTAGGTCTTTGCTCTTTTCTAATTTAAATCTTGCGGCTAAGGACAAGTGCCGTAAGACCGAAAATGTCATATCTTTGTTCTTTTCTTGTTGAAACCTGGCGGCTTAGAAATTCCATCAGGCCGAAAATGTTAGATCTTTGCTCTTTTTTGGTTGAAATCTGGTGGCTGAGAATGAATTCCATCTGACCGAAAATGTTAGGTTTTTGCTCTCTTCTGGTTCAAATCTTGTAGCCGAGGATAAATGCCGTAAGGTCTTAGATGATATATGAAATACTCCAGGGTGTACATCTTCTTAGGTGACATGTAGTGAAATGAGATTGCGTAGTCGCTCATGCTCTCCTGACCCTAAAAAAATAAAAATCATTCATTAATGGTGAATGTACACCGTTTTGTAGATTTTCCCACAAACTTTACAAAAAGGGCAGCTGTTGTTCTTTTACCATTATTTATTTTATTTTATTTTATTTTATTTTTTATTGTTTTTTGTTTTTTTGTTGGTTTTTTTTGTTTGTTTTCTTTTTTTTTTTTTTTTTTTGCAAATACTTTCTATAGACCCCTTTTCAGAAATTCCCATTAAGAAGGGAAGCAAAACTAGTTTGACAGAGCTTAAAGCGTTATCACCTTCTCCCTCGCCCCACCCCCCTCCCCCCTCTTCGTACATGTGCGTCCAGTGAAGACTCATCAGTCTGCTGCGCATCATCGCAGTATTATCCATCTTTACTTGCTATTGTGTGGGTAAAATTCAATCAGACTGATTTGTCCTTGCTGCGAGCAAATTTTCGAAGCTGTGTTGTTTCTCTATTTTCAGTCAACCATCTTTACAACGACGGTATTTGTCCCCAGTCATTTCTGACGTTAAACTGCATATGATGGTGTAATGAAATTTGGTATTTCGACCACCGGACAAGTTGAAATGCACATGTACAGAGAAACGATGCACTTAATAAATGAACAAAAGAATATTCTTCCCATTAAGTGTACATGAACGCCATCTATATAAAGAGGTATTACCTGTAAAAGAATAGGGGAAAGTGCTTCACATAGAAAGCGGGATTTTTTTTTACGGTCATTCTTAAACTGCACGGTGGGCGCACATTACGAAAACACACCTATTCAAATACATTGAGAATTTAAACCCCCTAAAAACTGAAAAATTATCAGATGAAATTTCTGATATTTTGCATATTCCTGCTCAAAACATTGATTGTGGGTACGCGTTAGAACCGCCTCGTCGAGGCGGTTCTAACGCGTACCCACAATCTATGTTTTTGAGAAGAAATAAGAAAAATAATGTATACCCCTATAAACCCCAGTTTTACTGTATAAAAGTGGGCTTAAAGGGGGTCAAAATTATACAGGCGTATTTCCGTGATGATCCGTATGAATATTAAACACGAAGGTCAAAGCGTCAGGCTAATTTGGTCGATCTATACACGGAAAGGTAACATATTTAAATTAACGAATGTATTCATTTGTACATGTACCGCTTATACAAACCACCCACACCACAACCTTTTTTAACACTCTTGCTGGGATCCTACGCAAAAACCGTCTAAGCTAAACAATCGTGTTGTATATAAACTAAAATGTATAGTTACATAAAAATTTCTAAATAAACTACAGTCGAACTTCAATGGCTCGAACATCTTTGGGACCATGGAAATTAGTTCGAGATATGGGTAGTTCGAGCCACCGAGAGTTAATCATGGCACCAGGTCAGGAAGCAAATAGCGATAATATAGGGAAATCTTTTCGATTTTCTACATAATTATTGTGTGTTGAGTGTACTCATTAGAATCGCCTCGATGAGGCGATTCTAATGAGTACACAAAACATACAATTTCGAGAATTTCCCTAAATATTTGTTTTCTTGAGCTGTCGAAAGAACTTCGTAGGGATTCAAAAACGAGTTCGAATTGTCCATGGTAAACGAGCCATCGGTGTTCGAGTATCGATGTTTGACTATACATTTTGTTTGACTACTACGCTTTACAGACCCTCCCTCAAACCGTCTTATACCGGAGACCGTCTGATGATGAACCGTCTTATGAAGCGGCTCCAGTGTAGTATACGCTAAAGAAATATCATCAACACGTTTATCAGAAAGCAGTAAAAGTACATATGTTTCATTGCCTATAGCTCTACAGGTGGTGTTACTACCGTGTGGTGAGCATTTGTGATTTGCGAATGTTATGATAATCTCGTGGACAATATTCACAGTAATAATACTGGGGAACTCAAAACTGTTTATGTGGGATCATCACAGTAATATTACTGGGGAACTCAATACTGGGATCAGCTAAAGCGGCAGTTTATAGGCCTATTAAGTATGCGTGTCGATATCGAACAATATTTGCAGGCCTGTTCCTCGGATGTTATCGCACATTTTAATGATTTAATATCATTACGAAAACACGCCTATATAATGTTGACCCCCTTCAACCCCATTTTTATATAGTAAAACTGGGGTTTACAGGGGTATACATTATTTCTCTTATTTCTGCTAAAAAAACATAGATTGTGGGTACTCGTTAGAACCGCCTCGGAGAGGCGGTTCTAACGAGTATCCACAATCTATATTTTGAGCAGAAATATGAAAAATATCAGATCTTTTTTATCTGAAAATTTTCCTTTTTTGGGTTGTAAAATTTTCAATATATTTGAATAGGTGTATTTTCGTAATGTTATATAGCTATTATAGCTATACGATAAATTTTCATATTGCACGTTTATTAAATGTAGTTTTTGTGAAACAGACCAATGAATATAGAATTCAAAGAGAATATTGTACCCAAAATCTCTGAGTGATCGCAATTCGGTCATAGTGAAATATACATGATAATGACTCATATTTGTCTTGATTTCTGAGACCGTACCAAGTCGAATCTCAATAGCTCGAACATCGATGGCTTGTTTATCATGGCTATTTCGAACTCGTTTTTTAGTCTCTACGAAATTCTTCCGATAGCTCGAAAAAAAAACAACAAATATTTAGGGAAACTTTCTTTTTTTATTATGAAATTGTATGTTGTGTGTACTCATTAGAATCGCCTCATCGAGGCAATTCAAATGAGTACTCCCAGCATATATTTATTGTTTAGAATATCGAAAAGATTTCCATGAATTATCTCCATTTGCTTCCTGACATGGCGCCATGATTAACCTCAAATGGATTGAACTACGAGGGTGAGTCAATCAGTAACCAGCCTAACTTATTTCCGGTTGGGATCCACCTCTTCTTTTTCGATGTAATTGCCCTCTAGTGTGATGCACAGACCAACGGTGTTCAAGTGCCATCAGCCCAGAACTGAAAAATCCAGGGTCCTTTCCATTGACCCACTCCTCAACTGCCGTAACGACTTCATCATCAGACCGGAAAAGAAGTCCACGGATATCCTTTTTCAAGTTTGGGAATAGGATGAAGTCGCAAGGAGCTAGGTCAGGCGAATAGGCAGGATGTGGTAGTAATTCATACCCGTTTCGCTCTACAGTATCCATTGCAACTTTGTGGACTCTCGCGTTGTCCTGTTGCAGCAAAACACCTTTAGAGAGTTTACCTCGGCGTTTTTCACGGATGGGGTTCTCCGCTGGTCTAACAAGTTTGCATAGTACACTCCAGTTATTGTACTTCCCTTGGGTAAAAATTCCAACATAATAACGCCTTTTGCGTCCCAAAATACTGTGGCCATCACCTTGCAAGCAGATGGTTGCGTCTTGAACTTCTTTGGCCTCGGGGACCCAGGCCCTACCTATTGACAAGCTTTATTCTCTGGCTCATAATAATGAACCAAAGTCTCATCTACAGTCACCAGACGCAAAAGAAAATCATCTTTTGACCTAAAACGCTTCAAAAAAAAGCGCTGCATACTGATGCTCTGGTTGCCATTTGCTCATCGCTATGGGATTAGGGGACCCAATGGGCTGTTAGCTTGCGCATATCTAAACGATCATGTAAGATTGTTGAAACGCTACCATGTGAAATGCCTAATGCCTGCGCTATTTCTTCCACCTTAATTCGCCTATCAGAGTATACCAGATCCCGAATTTTCTTACACATTTCTTCGTCGGTGGCATCCAGTGGGCGTCCAGACCTGGCTTCATCTTCTAAAGACGTTCTACCGCGTTTGAATTCCCCTACCCAGAATTTAACCTGAGCATAAGATGGTGCAGAAGACCTATAAACATCGGCTGACTAGCCGTGTATTTCCTTGCCTGTTTTACCTTTTAAATACAAGTACCGAATTACAGCACGGTACTCAACTTTAGATGAAAAGCATGCCTTTGCATCACTGGCCATGTTTAACATTCAATATCTTATTAAAGAATGATTCGATACGCGTGTAATTTTGTACCCATGTATAAAACATATATTGAAACAAAGCATGAAAATCGTGACCGTCTAGGTCCATCGGAAATGGGAAAGGCTGGTTATTTATTGACACGCCCTCGTACCACATATCTCGAATAAATTTCCACTGTCCCAAAGATGTTCGAGCCGTAGAAATTTAACTAGTTTTAAATAGAGTTCCGCGATAATAATAAAAAAATCTTCGAAGCATAAGCAGATAGCGAAGGATCAAATCAGCCTGTGTACACGCGCAGTCTGGCAAACAGTGCAGATCCAGATCAGTTGGCTTCTTCAGAAGCTAATTGATCTGGATCTATACTGTTTGCAAAGGCAGAGTATATTAGGGTTCAGCAAAACAAGGATTAAATTAACTGTTCACTTATACCCCAAAGACACCTTTTTATCATGATATCACTCTTATTAACTTGTGTCAAGGATTATAAGGTATAAATAGCTTGGTGTATGGCATGTGCATACGCTTTTATTGCATGAGCATTTGCCATCGCGAAAACACACCTATATAATTTTGACCCCCTTAAACCCCACTTTTACATAGTAAAACTGGGGTTTACAGGGGTATACATTATTTTTCTTATTTCTGCTCAAAACATAGATTGTGGGTACTCGTTAGAACCGCCTCGGCGAGGCGGTTCTAACGAGTACCCACAATCTATGTTTTGTGCAGAAATATGAAAAATATCTGAGTTTTTTATCTGAAAATTTTCAATTTTTGGAGATGAAATTTTCCATATATTTGAATAGGCGTGTTTTCGTAATGGATGTAAATTGTAGCAAATTCCCTCTAAAGACTCTAAATGTAGTTAGCTATCACAAGTGCAGCAAGTGGCATCCTAGATTTTAAAGAGAAAATGAGGCTTGATATTTCATTTGAATCATCGCAGAAATGTTTAGCTTTATTTTCTCTGAAAAAAAAAAAATATTGTCTGCTGCAATTTTGCATGACACTTTAAGAATCAAAACTTACCTTTTTTGCGCCATAAAAATCGTACTTATAATACCATTCGGTATAAAATCCCGTTAAATGCGATGATGGATAAAAACAGTGAAATCTGCTTCTGCCCAGATTATCGGTGGAATTTCCAATTCTTATTCCTAGCTTCTGTAAACATTGTCCAATGGAAAGATCTTCCGCGTAGCCATCTTGTCGACAAATAGAACGATTATTACCCTTCTCATAAAATCGTTTTAAGGCTTCCTTACTTATTACATAACCTGCCCCGCCACTTACAAATTCTTTGTGATGGGGTCCTATAAAATGATGACCGAAAAAAATTGGGTCAGCAGGACTCTCTCCGGACAGGAAGTAGCGTAAGTTTTCAACTATGACGTAAGTGTCATCATCCGTCTTCATAAACCAATCAGCTTTGTCAAAATAATTTTCATAAACATAACGGAAAGCCGACATGGCTTTAGCGATCAAATGCTCCGTTCCTTCAGAAACATTTAAGCCCACAGTTGGAAAACTATCATTTCTAACTGAGCTCATAAAAAGTAAAATGTTGCACCGTTTTCCCCAAGTGTTTTTCACATGTCGAGCCCTTATCTCCAAATTCTTGGGTGACGTCATGACCCAACAAAGTACCCTTATTTTTTCAGCCAGCTTCTTCGCATCCGTGTCATCATCTGCAATATTCAAAAAGGACGTGTGATTACTTCTATACAGACTTACTGAACCCCTCTCTTGCTGAACACGAAATTCCCTGTCCTAGCAAACAGTGTAGATCCAGATCAATTGGCCTCTGATCTGGACCTGCACGGCTTGTCATTAAATATGTGAATTTCTACCGAAAACCCAGATCAAGTAATCTGATTTGCTGGAGATTAGAAGTGGGAGTGGCATCTTAATTTATTCAGCATGACAAGGGTTACACTTTCGAAGGAGGCAGCTCTGTCAAAATTGTCTGTCTCCCTTTTGAAAAAAAAGTTTTCTCTAAAAAAGATTTTGCTGCCCCTTGGTGCAAATTTTGTCATTCTACGGTAAAGCCTTTCACGAAGGGGTTCTCTGTGTGTAGGAAAGCAAACAGAAAGTCACAGAAGTTGTCTCCCTTGAATAGAATGGCGGAAATTCTACCAAGAGTATCCAGTCCCATCAACTGGGTGGCGTAATGTGGACATTTGTCCTCAGGGCATATGGTGAAGAGAGGGCCCAGGTTCTGACCATCAGAGCCTTCGCCGTTCACTTACAAAATCAAGTGATATTGTAGAATTATCCCTGCACCTGTGAGGGTGCTCTACATCACGAAAACATACCTATGTAATTTGACCCCCTTAAACCCCATTTTATATAGTAAAACTGGGGTTTACAGGGGTATACATTATTTTTCTTATTTCTGCCCAAAATATAGATTGTGGGTACTCGTTAGAACCGCCTCGACGAGGCGGTTCTAACGAGTACCCACAATCTATGTTTTGTGCAGAAATATGAAAAATATATGAGTTTTTTATCGGAAAATTTTCAGTTTTTGGAGATAAAATTTTCTATTTATTTGAACAGGCGTGTTTTCGTAATGACCTTCGGCAACCGCTCTCTTTATACGCCGCCACACAATATAGAGGCGGGGTATTATGGGTTCACGTTGGATGTCAGTCAGTCGTACGTCTGTCCGTCCGTTTTTCGTTTCCGGATGAAAACTTGAGTAAATATCAATGAACTTTCACCAAACTTGGTACGTACATGGATATTGTGGAGATCTGTTTTGGGATTGCTAATGGACAGAGTTATCTACCTGCGACATGATAATCGCGGGGTATTATAGTTTAACGTTTTTATTTATAATAGTATCTGAGCTACAGTTAACATAAATAAAATAAAGGGACCGATCATTTGATTATCTGGGGGATGGGTGGAGGGGGAGGGGGGCTTCTAAAAAATAATATGATTCTTAATATGTAAGAAAAAAATTGCTCTGAAGTGGGTATAAAACATATTATGTCCTGAAAAATAATGGAAAAAAAATCTATTCTGGCTCAATATGAAAGAATTGCTTCTATTTTATTTGATTTTCTAAACTGCTGTTAGCCTCGAGACACCCGTCAATATATAAGTTCCTTGTAAACAATGAGTGCACTAGCGCACCAAAAGTAAAATCTATCCGACGGGTCAGTCAGAGAAATCAAGCATAATACTGTTCCATGAATCTTGTTTTTCTTAACAAACGTAGTGGTGCAGTGGTATGTCTCCTGACTCTGAAGGGCTAGGCGCTCTAGTCGAAACCAGCGTGGATTCGAACCTCACTCAGCCCTGTGGTATTTCACATCTCTCTTTACACTTTTTTCTGAAGTCCTTGCATCAGTATTTATCCCGGGTCCGAATTCCTTGTTGAAGTTTGTTAAATTTTTAAATTATAATAATATTTCCAAGCCTCAGTATTCTGTGGATCCAGAGAGTTCCTTGTATTTGAGTGCGCAAGCGCACCAAAAAATATACCCTATCTTACATGTACAGGTGATTCATAGAAATCAAGCATAATACTGTTCCAAGAATTTTTTTTTTTTTTTTTTTTTTTTTTTTTTAACAAACATAGTGGTGCAGTGGTTATGTCTGCTGACTCGAAGCCGGCCCAGTGGTATTTCAAAGATAAAATTTCTACCCATATTCTTTTTTGTTGTTGTTGTTTGCTCTTTTTTTTCAAAGCACTTAAAAGAAACATGATAAAATGCATCATAATAAAAATCTAACAGGTTTCCTCTGGAAATATCATAATGGACAGAAAAAGAAAACTGGAGCTAAATGGATATATGTATATATATAATTTTAGATTTAAACAAACTTCATTATATATATATATATATATATATATATATATATATATATATATATATATATATATATATATAGAGAGAGAGAGAGAGAGAGAGAGAGAGAGAGAGAGAGAGAGAAAGAGAGAGAGAGGATCTTACATGGGTGGTCATTTAATATGAAATTTATGAAACGAGTCTGGGTAATTTCGGGGTATTTTGGCGAGCAAAATACCGAAATTACCCAACGAGTTTCATAAATTGCATATTAAATGATCACGAATGTAAGATTCTGTTTATCACATGGCCCTTCCGATGACAAAAATGCACAAAATATATTAAGATAACGGCTTTCCATAGCTAAGCGGAACAACTCACTACCAAGGATTCAATAGTACTACGCAACAAAAATAGTTCGCATATTAAAATAACTAGAAACAAGATAAGTATGTCATTTATTACTTCATTAAACTGTAGGAATTAATGATGATTTTTATTTGAGCTAATATATATTTCATTTGAATAAACGAATTTAACAAGAAAAACTATAACATGACTTCATGTTATAAAGAGGCGTGGTTTTATCTTTTGGTAGATAAGAACCTCAGCTATAGGTACTAATGCCTTCATTTCATGATATATTTGCTTTTTCGAGAAATTAAAACAGGTGCATTATAATGAGCAACCAACCAATTTGTGACTTTCTAAAACTGAACAAAATGGTCTTTTTAAGTTTCATCATCCTATGTATCATTTCATTATCCTATGTATCATTCCAAATGAAAAAAAAAAAAGAAAAAAAAAAGGCTAAAATGGCGCAATATAATTATGTTTGAAGCTTTATAATACCCATATATAAAGGATTTATATAAAAGTTAATGAATTATTAAAATTAACAATTTGTAGAAGTAGGGGAGGGGTGCATCTTATTTACATGTATTTCTGAACAGTTTTTATAAATTCAATAATACAAAAGCAAGCATGTATGATTTTATTTCTCCAGTATAATCCATAATCCAAATCATCTGCACAGTGAGTTGACATAATACTTAACTTTGATTTAAGAATGTATGTAAAGACGAGGAGAGGCATTTTCATCCAAGTACATTGGACAAGTTCCTATTGAATGAGTGCAGTATAACATTAAGGTGTGACTCTCGAGATGTAACTACTTTCAGTTCCGGCATAATTTCTCACAAAATTCAGCAATACTAAACTGAGCCAAGCATGACAAAATCTATGGCAATATGTTTGGGGTTTCATCCATTTAATTTTGATACCTATATTTCAAATACAGGTATCTCTGCTAATATACACAGATATCTTTATTTCATTTATTTATTAAAAATAGATATTCCCTTCAACGTCATTCAGCGAGTCAATATGTCACTGAGAATCAGTAGGGAAATCCCCCGGTCAGCTGTCGTAGTTAAAGGTTATTGACCTAGATCAATACAGGCCTTTTTCGACTGGAACTTAAGTAGCTACTATAGTTCTGACGCCTGCATATTAATTAGATGCGCGCGCATCATGCCAGCCGAACGGCTGCAGTTACAACAATAGTAGATTGTCAAGTAAACAAACATGGCATCCTCCATGATACTGCACGCTGCAGTTGAAGAATTCTTCATTGAAGACGGACTTCAACTTCTTTTAATGCAAAATTACAGACTGGGGACACTTTCATGTGTGCTGGCGACACACTGACAGAATCGTGTTCGTAGAATCACTGGAGTTGCTGAAAATGTGGTACCGGCCTTTACGTCAGAGAACTTTAGGTGCCATTTCCGAATCAGTATCCAGATGTTCGAGGAGATTTAACATATACTTAGCCCTACACTATTACCAAAACATGGAGGTGGAACGGATCACCTTAATCCTGTGAAAGAACTCATATTTCTTGACTACCCCTCAAATATAAGAGTCAATGAGACAGCTGAGCATGCAGTTTGGCTTATCAGTTTCTATTATTAAGGTACCATTAGAAGAATCAATGTATCAATCAACGACAATCTGGCGCACGTAAGTTTCTGTCTCATGACAGGGGTATGGACATTATTATGAACTTGCGTCTAAAAGCCCTGTGGCCCAATTCACAGGATTGTCAGCCATTACGTTAACAAGTCCATGAAATATATACCCTGGTAATCCCCACTTTATATGAGGAAAAGTGGGTTTACAAGGGTAACCATTATTTTTATTATTTCTGCTCCAAAACATAGATTGTGGTTACTCGTTAAAACCGCCTCAATGAGGCGGTTCTAACGAGCATCCACAATCTATGTTTGGAATAGAAATAAGAAAAATATCACAAATTATCTGGCCCGTTCAATCTCTTCAGTTTTAAAATTTTACCTCCTTTGTGAGGCCATCCATCGGTATTAGTGAAATATTCTGAATGATCAATCAGTATTTGACGGGATTCGGGATTCACGAGAAAACAATCAGAATTTATAGAACTGATCAGGGAGAACCATGCATAATTTTCATTTTTTCATCTTTTCTTGCCGTTTCCCCGACAGCGCCTCCTACATGTAGTTATAATCAGAAATTGATTGTTAGGAGTAACAAGTAGAAGTATAAGTAGAAAAACTCGTAGCTCGTAGTTTATTTATGGTCAGTCAAGACTAAATTCATCCTTACAGATCTTGAAAATTGCTACCAGTCGCCATCTTGCTACCAGAGAAACGGCGCTCTCTACCTCCGTTGATCTCTGGTAGAGTTCAAAGGTCAAATGGCGTCACTATAGTAGAAATTATCGATGTTCGACTGGAATTTTAGTGACTATAGTAGCTACTATAGTTCCAGTCGAAAAGGGCCACAGTTTATACGGTGGTTGATACACCCAAGTAAAATACAGATTTCCAGAACGTAAAACATTTTAACTGTAGTTTGGATTTTAATTTGACACATTTATTGACTGTTGGATTCATGTTATCCTCAAATGCTTTTTTGGAGGAGGTAATTTTTTTTTTTTTTTTTTTTTTTTTTCATTGACTGTGTGACGACATTGATGTTGAAAGTGCCTCTAAATATGTTGCCGGAAAACATCAAATTTTAACCACCATGAATATTTCTGGTAGCTGTGTTATTCACATTGTGATTGTGTTGTGTCTTCCCCTTCCATCGGTCTGACATATATCGTTCATCTCAAAATCATCTCAAAATTGAAGGCAGGATCTGTTTCAAAAGTGAAAGTTGTATCGGCGAACGCGGACACCATCTTGGTTGCTATCAATAAGCGGGGTAATACGAATATTAATGAGGGTAATTAGGCTAACCAATGGGAAGCATTGCAGGTGTTATAACACGTGCGGGTTATATGATTTTTATGACATTGGTTATTTCACTGAATAACATGACGGTCATGTGATATATATATAAACTTTAACAAAGAATTCCATCAAAGAACAAACTTCAAGAGTGAATTCCGGCCCAGTATCATTACTGATGCAAGTACTTCAGAAAAATGTGTATAGGGAGAATAATTAAATACCACTGGGCTCAGTGAGATTCGAACCCGCCCGGCTACGACGACGCCAAGTCCTTCAGAAACAAGGAGGCATAACCACTGCAGCACTACATGTTACAATATGTTTCATGGAAGTATTATGCCTGATTTCTCTGAATGACCCGTCGGATAGGTTATATTTTTGGTACGCTAGCGCACTCGTTATATACTGGGTACTCTCTGGATCCACAGGATACTGAAGCTTGAAAATCATTACAAAAAAACGCTTATTCAAATATACTGAAAATTTCACCACCAAAAACTGAATTTTTTTTCAGATAAAACTTCTGATATTTTTCATATTTCTGCTCAAAAAATAGATTGTCTACCCCTGTAAACCCCAGTTTTACTATATAAAAGTGGGGTTTAAGGGGTCAAAATTATATAGGTGTGTTTTCGTGATGTATTACTAGAATTTAAGATTTGAAACAAACTTCAACAAAGAATTCCAGCTCAGGGTCATTACTGAAGCAAGTACATCAGAAAAATGTGTATGGCGAAAAATATGAATATTTTTGATGCGCTAGCGTACTCATTATATACAAGGAACTCTCTCGATCTACACGATACTGAAGGCTGGAAATATTATTAACGAGTGCACAAGCGTAGTGGTGCAGTTGTAACTTCTCCTGACTCTGAGGGCTAAGCGCTGCCGTCGTAGCCGATGTGGATTCGATTCTCACTCAAATCAGTGATATATATATATATATATATATATATATATATATATATATATATATATATATATATTTATCTTCAAGGTTTTTAACAAAGGTGGCATATACAGACATTTTATACCCAGATCAGACTACCCCTTTACCAACAGTCTGATCAGGGTACCCACTGTTTGTCCTTTTACAAAGTATTTTTAGAAACAACAGCATAAAAGCAAAAATAAAAATGACCAAAAATGTATGAAATTAAGTGTTCGAAATATTTCAGGACATGACGAGTACTGAATTCTGGATTCAATATTAGGACCATCCAACTTATAAGACCTTTTCTAGATACTCCTTATATATAAACACGGTTTTATTTTAATTATTATTTTCAAATGACTTTTTAGTGTATTTTGTTATTAAAATAGTGATAATACAGAATAAGCATTGAGTTAATAGTTATTTTAGCTTTATATAGTCGAACTCAACAGAATTACCACGGTTAGTCGATGCCAATGAGTACCTCAGTTTGTTTCTGAAGGTAGCACAAAATACCCTCCTATGGAAATGGATAAATTTTCAAGGAAGGTACTTGTTAACCCTTGTCATGCTGAATAAATTAAGATGCCACGCCCACTTCTAATTTGCTGCCGATCAGATTACTTGATCCGGGTTTTTGACAGAATTTCACGTATTTTATGACAAACAGTGCAGATCTAGATCATTTGGCTTCTTCAGAATCCAACTGATCTAGATCTTCACTGTTTGCTAAGACAGGGCATGTCGCGTTCAGCAAGAGATAGGTTAAATTGGTTTAGCTTCCCCTTCTGAAAATAGGTCGTCTCTAAAAGCGTACAATTTGTACCCACGGAGAGCAATTTCTTTCCTTTCATTACGAAAACAGGCCTATTCAAATATGTTGAAAATTTCACCACCAAAAACTAAAAGTTTTCAGATAAAAAAACTCTGATATCTTTCATATTTCTGCTCAAAACATAGATTGTGGGTACTCGTTAGAACCGCCTCTGCGAGGCGGTTCTAACGAGTACCCACAATCTATGTTTTTGAGCAGATATATGAAAAATAATGTATACCTCTATAAACCCCCGTTTTACTATATAAAAATGGGGTTTAAGGGTGTCAAAACTATATAGGTATGTTTTCGAGATGATTAGTAGACCCATTTTCAGAAAGGACGTTTCTATTTTCCTTTTGAGTTCCTCTACAGCCGGTGGTGGGGGTGGAGGGGGAGGGCGGGGAGTAGCAACCCTGCAAACTACATGCTAATGAAGAGTCTTAATGAAACCGAGACTCCAGTTTCCGTTCTTTTCTTGTGTTCAGTGTTTCCAAGGAACCTTTATTAACTTAACTGGTACATAGGTAAGCAAACGGGAAATCAAAAATAGTGGAAAATCTACAAAGACTATATTTTCATCTTAAAATGTTTTAAAACTGTTACAAAACGACACATTAATATAGCTTTACGACAAGCATTACCGTGATATTGTTGCTCGTCCATAAACTGCATGCTCTCTGACTCCTCTTGTATAAACAACGGTTTCATGGCGGTCTTGGCCGTTGCGGTAATGTTGCTCAAAGTCTCCCATATCACTGGAATATGGCTGCGCATCTGTATATTTGTTCCTGCTAAGTGTGCAAGGGCAAAGTATGCAACTACTAGTCCACCTAGGATACATATTATGACATTCGTTGTTGATTTCTTAATTTCTGAAAACAAAATGAAAATTTATCGTGAAATCGTATACCTCCAAGAGATATCACCAACTTGAAAGATTTGCCTCCCTTTTCAAAGCTGCTTCTCTGGAAGGAAAAATTCCCTCCCATGGAGTATTTTTTTTTTTTTTTCTTGTTCTTCTTCTTCTTCTTGTTAAGAGCTCTGTGAAAGGAGATTTGTGTACCAACTGTGCTTTCAATATCTTTCAGAAAGTCGTTGTTTGCCCGGCGCTTTATACAGAAAAACTTAATTGGCAAACTTTTGCCATGGTTTAATGCAAACCCATTTGTCGTAGCTATCTATGCATTTTCTTTTTTTTTTTTTTTTTTTTTTAATTCTTGTCGTTGGTTTTTAAAAATCAATTATTTTCAGTTTTCCTGGAGTGAAAATGATACAAATTATGCAGAAGTATGTAGGGTTGGTAACTCGGAGGCAGATTTTCAACAAGGTCAGATTGTTCACTATTTCTAAAATTTTCACAATATATTGTTGTGTAATATTAATAATTCAAATTCAGCAAAGAAAACTAAAACTTATTTTCGTCGACAAAAATTAAAAAAAAAATCACTTTACTATAGAAATTGCATAGGTCAGACCAATTTTTGGCAAAAAAAATTAATTTTAAATTATGTATCTGAAAACAAAATACAGACACACTAAAGACAAACGGTTTCTAATAAGATATGGTCTGTTAGAACAGAATAATTTTTTATTTAAATGAAACACCAAGCAATAAATGGAATTTCCGAGTAATGTCTAAAGGACAGCAGGAAACAAATCTGCAACAAAGACAGAAAGCGTATCTTCAGACATGTCCGCCCAGCGAAGATTCAGATCAGCCTGCGCATTCGTGCAATCGGATCAGAATATTCCCTGAGCGCATTTTGCATAGCATGGGATACAAAGTTGCTTCATGTGGTCTTTGATCGGACTGTGCGGACGCGCAGGCTGATTTAAGTCTTCGTTTGGGGTGCACATTACGAAAACATGCCTATCTAGTTTTGACCCCCTGAAACCCTACTTTTATATAGTAAAACTGGGGTTTCCAGGGGTATACATTATTTTTCTTATATCTGCTCAAAAACATAGATTGTGAGTACTCGTTAGAACCGCCTCGTGGAGGCGGTTCTAACGAGTACCCACAATCTATGTTTTGAACAGAAATATGAAAAAAACATCAGAATTTTTTAACTGAAATTTTTCATTTTTTGGTGATAAAATTTTCAGTATATTTGAATAGGCGTATTTTCGTGATGATATGTCAGAAGATACGTTTTCTCGCCTTGCGGCTAAGATTATATAGCTGGGGTGGTCAAGCCTTTAAAAAGGAGGCAAAATTCCTTCAGCTTTTATTGCTCTCTCTCTTGGGACATACCAATTCACCTTAATAAAGGAAAAAAACATATTCAGCCGACTCTCGTTATATAGACTGCGCTTATCTCGAAAAACCGCTTATCTCGAAGTGAAAACCTGGTCCATGTTTTAAAATGAAAATCAAATAACAAGTAATAAAATACAGTCGACTCTCGTTATCTCGAATTTCAAGGGACTCTCTGAAACACTTCGAGATATCCGTACCTCGAAATATCAGAGTTGCAGAAGTGAGGAAAACAATAACTCGAACAACTACATTTAACAAATGAATATGTAATTTGACTCCTGAAGTTAGAGATATATTGAAAATATTGTGGAAAAGAGGAGAAATTGCTCCTTCTCCTCTTTTTCACAATATTTTATACCTGTTCTTAGATTTCAATGTTAAAACAGGGACCAGAATTTCACTTCGAGGTAAGCAGTTATTCGAGATAAGCGAGGTCGAGATAACGAGAGTCGACTGTATTGTAAAAAAAGAGGAAAAATTGCTCCCAATTTCTCCTCTTTTCAACAATAGTTTCATTCTATCTCTAATTTTAGGGGTCAAATTACATGTCCATGTGAAATATGGCTGTTTGATTGATTTTTTTCCTCACTTCTTCAAAACTGATATGTCGAGATACATGTATCTTGAAGTATTTCAGAGAGTCCCTTGGGCTGCGACATAACGAGAGTCAACAGTAGAATGTTATGTTATAAGCCGCAGCGTCAGAAATAGTACCTGCGTCATGTGTGCCCAGTGAAGATTGAAATTAGTCTGTCCAATTAGACGGCGTTGATGGGAAGGCTGATCTGAGTCTTCACTCAGCGCACATGTCAGAAAATACTTTCCCACATCGCGCCTCTTACACAACCATATTTTTACAATCAAATCTTGACTTTAACCCTTGTCCTGCTGAATAAATTAAGATGCCACGCCCACTTCTAATTTTCAGCCAATCAGATTACTTTATCCAGATTGTTTCTATACAGTCACATACTTAAAGGCCAACAGTGCAGATCCAGATCAGTTGGCTTCTTCAGAAGCCAACTGATCTGGATCTACACTGTTGGAAAAGGTAGGCTATATCCGGGTTCAGCAGTACGTCGTGCTTAAACGATGACTTAATATAAAATCATGTTCAGAATACTTTAACACCTAAAACTACCAACCACAATACAGTAGATGATATATCAATGTTTTTTATTATTATTATTATTATTATTATTATTATTATTATTATTATTATTATTATTATTCGGATAACATAATGATTGACGTTTCATATCATCAGTGAATCGTTTGTCTAACCGGCTGTTCGCAGCTGCCGGGGAAAACTGTTCTCGTGGAATGCCTCATATCTTTTGTCCTATATCATGCTATAAGGGGCCTATGGATATATAGTCAAAACAATGACCCAATTCAGTTTAAGCAACCTAATGATATTTGCTCAGCAATGGCTCAATTCAGCTGAACAATTTATAGACATACGCTTAGTAATAACTTTAACCTGTCTAAGCAATTTATGAAGATTTTGTTTGTGCTGAGGTTTTACGGCACAGACAACTCACTGGGGTCATGTCGAGCACGGTCATTTTACCTAACCACACGTTTACTTGGCAGGCTTAGTCCGCTAAGCGGTTAACCAGTATTGTGCACATTATTTCGCCAGAAACTGACAACTGCCCTTCTTGAATCAGCGGAAGGGAAAGAATGACTGTAGAAAATATTTCATGATCAATCTCCACGAAAGAATGTTGCCGACCTCGGCGGGGTCGAACCCGCGACCTCCTGGTCTCCAGTCGGACGCTCATCCAACTGAGCCAACGAGGCCGGCCAACTTACGAAGATATGCTCTGTTATTACTCAAATAAACCTAAGCCACTTATGGAAATATGCTCAGTAATTACTGAAAATAGTCTGAAGAACTTATGAAGATATGCTCACCAATGACTTAAATAAGATTTAGCAACTTAAGGGGATATGCTTAGCAATGACTCACATCAGTCTACGCAACTTATAGAGGTGCTTAGCAATAGCTCAGGTCAGTCTTAGCAACTTATGTAGATATGCTCAGCAATTTCTCAATTTTTAATTCGCTGTCCACATGAAGAAACTTTCCATTCTGAGCTATCCAAAATGCGCCAAACAAATGAAGATTCTGATCAGACTGGGCGAGTGCGTACCATCTTCGTTGAGCGCACATGTCCTCAGGTGAGTGACCTGTCGTCGTAGCTGCTCATATAAACCCATTGAAGACTGGAGACCCCTAAACGGGTAACTGGCAAACAGTGCAGACCCAGATCATTTGCCGCAAAACGCGGCATCTGATTAAGGTTTCCACTATTTGCAAATAGTTCTACCATTTCTATATCAAATAGCCAGACATACATAAAATCGAAAATGGACTATTCAAATATATTGTGTGGAAGAGTTTATTCAGTCTTTAATGGGTAAGCAACAAAATTCATTATGCGAAACATGGTCATTGTACCATATGTGAAAATCAAAAGCCTTCAACAGACTGCGCATCCGCGCAGCTTGATCGAGGCCTTTGCCTTCCGCATTACAGAATTGGATTTTGTAAAATATGCCAATAAACATACAAGGTCCTGATCAGTCAGTGTCGGTATGCACATACAGTTAGGATATATTACCATCACGAAAACACGCCTATATAAGTTTGACCCCCTTAAACCCCACTTTTACATAGTAAAACTGGGATTTACAGGGGTATACATTATTTTTCTTATTTCTCTCAAGAACATAGATTGTGGGTACTCGTTAGAACCGCCTCGCCGAGGCGGTTCTAACGAGTACTCACAATCTATTTTTGAGCAGAAATATGAAAAATATCAGAGGTTTTTATCTGAAAATTTTCAGTTTATGGAGATGAAATTTTCTACATATTTGCATAGGCGTCTTTTTGTGATGATAAGAAACCTTATCAAACGTCGTGTTTAATGATTAATACGGTAAAAACAGCTGCTGCCGAGGATGCATTTAACCAAAGAAAATTGACAATCCAATTGCACAAACATACATCAGTCCCATTCACGGGCATGTGCATCCAAACATACATAACAAAGACTTTGTGTAACAGTCTGTATGTTTGATAGTTTATCAAATCAAAGTAAACAACTTTGCTGCTATCCAGTGGAATGAGCCCGCAGTTGAATGATGGCACAAACCTTACACGGGCTGGAAATATGTGTAGTTGTAACTGTATCAAGTCTTCAGAATAAAGACGAGGGTTGAATACTCATAAAAAACAGATCACAATAGACTTGGGTCAATTTTCCATTTTCGGATCGCGATACCCCTCGTGCTACACCCTTTGATGTGTATATTTCTCACTTAACTCTTAAACTGCCAATCACAACAATCGTCTTCTGCTTTGTCATCTGCTTGTGATTTTAACAGTCATTTTTGCAAACAGTGTTGACCCAGATCAGACTGCTCCTAGAGTTTGCTTGTATGCTAAAAAAAAAGGTTTGAAAAGTTAGCAAGAATATTCAGCAGACGACATAAACAGACGACATTTTCAGATGTAGGTTTTCTTGGCGTTTTATGGGTTAATTTGTTTTGCTTGCGTTAGTCAAGTTACTGACTTTAGTAAATGCGTCCATCCCGAACCGGTTCGGCATGCAGATGCACTACTATAGACTAACTATGTGACCAGTGATGTGTGTGACCACAAACGTACCAGTCCAACAAACGCTTGGGTGGTTAAAAAAAACAAAAACAATAAGCGTTCCGTGATTTGGCAGAGACTATTGACACGGCGGCCATGTCGACAATAGCAACAAAACAGCGAATAACGTCAAGTATTCCAATTGCAGGGTGGAGGGGTGGGGGTCGAATCACGAGATTCGTGACGTCAGCCTACAATCGCCGCCTTTTCGAATTTTGTCTCCGCTTCGAATTTTATTTCCATCCATTCACAGTCTCGCTATAAGCTAAGCATGATTCGTTTTGTGCCTAAGGTACACTTTGGTGTAGATTTTTTTGATAACACGTAGACTGTACGCTCTTTTCACGTGATAATCTGAAAAACCTCAACACAAAAATGTCTTTGTTCGACCGGTTTGAAAATCATGTAAATTGTTGTTATTTCTATGCTTTTTTTCTGCTTTATTCATAATGTGTAGACTCGCAAAAACAAAAAAAAAAAGAAAGAAAAAAAGAAACAAAGACAAAAACGCACACACGGTCAAAAGACTTTAGGAAAAATCCTGAAACAGTAAAATGGATTTCAGGTAGCGACCGATAGTGTATGTCATACCTGTTACCTAGTTTTCGGTTTTCGGAAATCATGGCCCCTGCCCATCGGGGCCCGCGTAATAGATGGGCTGCCTAAAGCCTCCATGGCAGAGCTGCTAGTAACTAAGCAGGGCCCGAATTCATGTGATCGGGTCGGGTAAAAGTCCCACAAATTTGGAGGCAATGTCTCTAAACTACTAAAATATTGTTGACTTGGACGTTATATAGCAATTCATGCAGTGGATTCAGAAGTCAAGCGTGGTCTGAAATCAATTCAGTTTGATCTGGCCAACCCACCTATGAAATATATTATGATAATTTGGACGCATGGATATAGGTAGTACCTATTAAATTCATATTAATCAAAATAAAGGACCTCGCAGTTTATAAAGGCAGCTGGCCTAGTGAGAGGATGATTTTCGGAAGTACTCATAGCAAACACAAAACCAGGCTTTTAGATCTAAGATTTTTATTTTATCAGAACCTAAACGTTTTTCCTTTAGTCCATTTACTCCCTTTCCAAGAAAACTTTATGATTGAATATATGTACTGGTTGCATGCTCTGGTTGCGCTATTTAACACTGAGTATGTCGGCACACTCATAACCCTACTCAATTTAGATGGAGAGTTCACCATGTCCTACCCTCCTAACGAAATTCATTTTGATACATTCGTAATTGGCTTATATGTATTTGTCATAAAATTATAACTTTATTATGGTTAAGAACTAGATTTAATCGAAAACAAAAAACTTTTATCACGAGATTTTTACACATTCACTTCATACACAAGTAGATTATAATTGGAGACTAGAAAAGACGGGAGTAAAGACCGGAAATCGGGAGCATCAAGAAAACATACCTATATAATTTAGACCCCCTTAAACCCCACTTTTATATAGTCAAACTGGGGTTTACAGGGGTATACATTATTTTTGTTATTTCTGCTCAAAAACATAGATTGTGGGTAATCGTTAGAACCGCCTCAATGAGGCGATTCTAACAAGTACCCACAATCTATGTTTTGAGCAGAAATATGAAAAATATCAGATTTTTTTATGTGAAAAAATGCCATTTGTTTGGTGGTAAAATTTTCAGTGTATTTAATAGGCGTGTTTTCGTAATGGGACATTCCTGGAGTAAGCTTTGACAAGCAGTTAACGGTATTAAATGGACAACTATCGGGCTAACATTTGGAACTTATGAAGATAAAAAGACTCTTCTTTCAAATGAATACTAGTGTGCTTTTTGATTGTTTGTTTGTTTTTATTATTTTTATTTTTTTTTTTCAGTATAATGCGTTTATTCAAGAGATATATGCCACATTTTTGCAAGATTCGAGGCCGGGAATGTTTTGCGGTTTCGACAATATTGTGCATTTTGCAAATCCTTTTTTAATTTAGGCGCACTTCTTGAATTATTTTGTACATCATAATCTTAAAGCATAATCTTAAAGCATGTCAGAGATAGGTAAAATGAAAGGTTTATGAAAACTCAGGAGATCATATTATAAATACTTGACCCGGGGACAATGCAGAGTCTAATCGGGACTGAAATCATTATCCGGAAAGAAGACGGTGCTAGGCGTGTAAACATTGTGCAAAATAATACTGTTTTAAATTAGACTAAATGTAATATCAGCATCCTGCACGACCCACGATAACGATTACGTTTCGCAGATATGTTCAAACGTAATTGTTACTCACATGGTTTTGATTTATTTATCTACAATGATGTGTGTTTTGTGGGGTTTTTTTCTTGGGTTTTTTTTTTTTGTTGTTGTTGTTGTTGTTGTTTTCCCACTGTCCGTGCGTTTTTATTAGTAAGTAAGTAAAGTAATTTATTCATGCAATAAGCCATATGGCCCATGAGCACATATACAAATTTTAACATACATGATATACAGGATAGCGGACATACATTATACACAGTAAATTTCCATAAGAATCGATACCAATGTATTCGGGAGAGGTGCAATTTTAAACTCTGAATAGTATAATCTGTTTTTGCCGAGTGGACTCTTCTACCTTAATTCTTCGGACCTGTTCACTTCCAACAAAAGGGGTGTCTGGTTAGGTTATATAATTATTACCATATTTTATAGCAGTTCCTGTATTAAGTGCAAAGGATGTAGACCCTGATTAGACGCCGTTCAATGGTGTCCGATCCGTGTACTTCTGTTTGTTTGGTAATAACTTTACTTCACTCCATCCATGCGGAATTCGGCATAAGAGGTGCACATAGAAATAGCAGTTTGAAATGCTTGCGTGAGATTGACAATAACATGATACTCTCTCTCTCTCTCTCTCTTTCTCTCTCTCTCTCTCTCTCTCTCTTTTAGTTAATAGCTGGAAATTATATGCACATGTACATGCATGCATTCACCTGCATACATATATTCATACATATATATACACATGCACACATACACACATATACATATATACACATATATATACACATACATATATATACATACATACATACACATATACACATATATGCATACATATACACACACACATACATACATATACATACCCATACATATATATATATATATATATATATATATATATATATATATATATATATATATATATATATATATATATATATATATATATACACACATACACACATACATACACATATACATACATACATATATATATATATATATATATATATATATAATACACAATGTAAAAATTTTGATACATTCAAAAGTTGTGGCTTTCAGCTTGAGAACATAGACTGACAGGCAAGTGATACGGTCTCATCCACACCTACAAGCCGTTGTGTCAGCCCATGAACTCATTTTTTTTTTTTTTTTTTTTTTTTTTTTTCATTGCAAACTTCGGAAATTTTGATACGTTCAAAGTACGACTTTTTTTTTTGCATTACATCATCAAACTCACTTATACATTTCAGATCACAAGCGGGTAGCCGATCACGATTGTAACAGCCGGAATATCGGCCATTATGACCGTTATTACCTGAGAAATTTCGTGAAACCAGTGAGGAATGACCTCGTGCAGATATGACAGTCCGTGCTATCTGTAACTGCCCCGTGCAACTTGAGAAGCGATTAATACGGTCTGTTTTAATAACATACCGGTACTTGGTTTAAACAATATTTTATTGTTTCAATTACATAGATATTAGTTTCACAACATTAATGTGTCAGGATCAGACAGTGAGCTTAACCGGTACTTTTGCCTTCTTATGAATAATGCATTTAATAAGTCAGTATAGTATGTTACTGTGCAACTCAGGGTGCATCTGGTAGGCCGGGTATGCTATACAGCTCTCCCAGGTCCCAATTAGCCACACTGAAAATACTTCGATTACCAATAAAAATAAATAAATAAATAAATAATAAATAAAAAATATTGGTCCCAATGCATTAACCTGGATTATTCTGAGAATTCGGGAAGACAAAGCATTAAGCTGATTGCAAATTCTGATATGGCTGACTATCCATCAGTAATTTGATTTATAATATTAACTTGGGAGGTGCTTGGTAACTTACAGTTCCTAGACGTCCTACTCCTTTTGATCATAGGAGGGCAAGAGCCTATTGTGTTTGCAGCAAGTGAGGGATGGGAGAGCTGCTTTTTATTCATTTCTCTATCTTCATTTTCTAAATCTCTGGGGATGGGGAACAGTTTGTGCGATTGATGAAGGATTCCATCACGAAAACATACCTATATAATTTGGACCCCCTTAAACCCCACTTTTATACAGTAAAACTGGGGTTTACAGGGGTACACACTATTTTTCTTATTTCTGCTAAAAACATAGATTGTGGGTACTCGTTAGAACCGCCTCGGCGAGGCGGTTCTAACGAGTACCCACAATCTATGTTTTGAGCAGAAAAATGAAAAAATATCAGATTTTTTTATCTGAAAATTTTCAGTTTTTTGGTGGTGAGATGTTCAATATATTTGAATAGGCGTGTTTCCGTAATGGGCCGTTGACCCACCGGATGTCTGAGTTACACAGGGTGCGATCACTAAGTACTGACTATCCGCTAAGAGGGACTAAGCCTGCCTAGGAATAATGTAGTCAACTGACAGGTCCGATATGACAGTAGCTGTTCACTGGACGGTTAAATCAATTAAACAACAAATCAACTAGCTTAACAAATTGGGACCGTATCTTTAATTCTGAGGAATACCTTTACAAAACCGAAACATGCAACCATGTTCAGAAAGTATTTTATTTTAGTAAAAAAATGTGAATGGTTTACACAAGGTCAATGTGTCCATTCTGCGAAAACCTGTTCAATTGACTACCATTGTAGTTATTGCATGATTGTATGTTTCATCGTGATATGGGTATGTCTTATCTCCACATAGATGTTCGACAGAACGGACAGCAGTTCGTACACCTGTCGAATAGTAAAAGCATCTGTTTAGTAAATATCCTGGTCTCGGCATCAAAATCTGCTAAGTAGCAAGTGTGTTACCACGGAGACAAGAAATGTACTGAATAAATTAGTTATATTTCTGAGTTCAGCTCTTATAAAATAATAATTTGAAAGCATTAAGCGGAACATTAAAAAAATGGTAGGTCACGTGATTGCTTCATAATAAATCCTACTCTAAAATTATTTGCAATACGCTTTATTTTGAAGAATGTGCATGGCATTATTACCACAAAATTCTCAGTATTTCTGCATTACATGAGTACACTGAGGTCACCACCCGAATATTAATCAACTGGTAGTCAAGTTATTATACATGACGTCATTAATTTAAAATTGTGCTCATGTGAATCATGTATACAGGGCTGTCTTAAAATAATAATGATAATAATAATCGACCTTATTTATAGAGGGTAACACATTTAGTAATCTAGTACTAATCTTCCATGTGGCCCTCGTTTTTCCTGGGTAGAAACCAGTACTCAGCAATGTGGATAAAGTCTCTTGCTCAAGATACAACACTTGCTTTTAGTGGGAATCGAACCCGGTACCTATCGATCTCGAGTCCGACGCTTTACCACTGCACCACAGCGCTCCACAGTCTTGCATATCAAGCTCATCAAGATCAACCGCATTACGAAAACATGCCTATTCAAATATACTGAAAATTTTCACCAACAAAAAATGTAAAATTTTCAGAAAAAAAAATCTAAAATTTTCCATATTTCTGCTCAAAACATAGATTGTGAGTACTCGTTAGAACCGCCTCGATGAGGCGGTTCTAACGAGTACCCACAATCGATATTTTGAGCAGAAATAAGAAAAATAATGTATACCCCGTAAACCCCAGTTTTACTATATAAAAGTGGGGTTTAAGGGGGTCAAAATTATATAGGCGTGCTTTCGTGATGGTGAGCTAAAATGCGCTTAAGTTCAAGTCGTCGTTTTTAGCTACTAAACTGCTTCAGCAAGGGTAAACTACATAAACCATTTTCTATGTTTTATCGCTGCCATTCTGAATTAATGTACAAATATAACGCTGGTTTGAAAACACCTCAAACAAGAAGGCCTGTCTCAACATGAGTTTTATAGGGACTTAGTCTATGAGTTCAGAAAGGTAGTTTGCAAAACTGATTTATCGTATAATTTAAAAAAAGATTGTCACTTGCTACAGAAATTTAGTTTACAGCATGGATAGCCAGCGACAAACTGCATGCATAGTTGTAAGTTAACCAAACTAGGATTGATTACTTTGCTTTCCATTTTACATCACAAAACATACCTATATAATTTTGACCCCCTTAAACCCCACCTTTATATAGTAAAACTGGGGTTTACAGGGGCATACATTATTTTTCTTATTTCTGCTCAAAACAAAAGATTGTGGATACTCGTTAGAACCTCCTCGGCGAGGCGGTTCTAACGAGTACCACAATTTATGTTTTGAGCAGAAATGTGAAAAATATCAGAATTTTTATCGGAAAAATCTTTTTTGGTGGTGAAATTTACAATATATTTGTAAAGGCAAGTTTTCTTAATGATTGCACGGCAGTGGGTTGGTCCGCAGACTAAGTGACGGCTCCCACCTCAATCTATTTCAGATACAATTGACTCTCGTTATCTCGACCTCACTTATCTCGAATAACCGCTTATCTCGAAGTGAAAATCTGGTCCCGGCCTAAACATGAAAATCTAATAACAGGTAACAAAATATTGTGGAAAAGAGGAGTGCTCCTAAGGAGCAATTTCTCCTCTTTTCCACAATATTTTCAACAAATCTCTAGCTTCAAGAGTCTAATTACATATACTCGTACATTTGTTAAATGTGGTTGTTCGACTTCTTTTTTCCACAAGTCTGCAAATCTAATATGTCGAAGTACGGATATCTCGAAGTATTTAGAGAGCCCCTGGGAATTCGAGATAACGAGAGCCGACTGTGTCTGTGGTCGAGCTCATCGTGATCATCTTTCTACTAAGCCCTTTGTTTTATTTCATCACAGTGGTTTAGACTATATGTTAGTCACTGTTATGTCTCACAGATTAGGTAGATACGAACCGGACATATACAGTCTACTATCGTTACATCGACCTCGCTTATATCGAATAACCACTTATCTCGAAGTGAAAATCTGGTCCCTGTTTTAACATGGAAACCTAACAACAGGTGACAAAATATTATGGAAAAGAGAATTTCTCCTCCAAAGGACAATTTCTCCTTTTCTCCACAATATTTTCAATATATCTCTAACTTAAGGAGTTTAATTATATATTCGTTTGTGAAATGTGGTTGTACGATATAGTTTTTCCTCGATTCTGCAAACCTGATATGTCGAGGTACGGATATCTCGAAGTATTTCAGAGAGTCCCTTGGACTTCGAGATAACGAGAGTCAACTGTATTTGGAATCTGGATTTGAATTAAGATTTACAGTCGACTCTCGTTACCTCGAATTCCAAGGGACACTTTAAAATGCTTCGAGATATCCGTACCTCAACATATCAGATTTGCAGACTTGAAGAAAAAATAAATTGAACAACCGCATTTAACAAAATTATATGTAATTTGGCTTCTGAAGTTAGAGATATATTGAAAATATTGTGGAAAAGAGGAGAAATTTCCCTCTTTTCCACAATATTTTGTCACCTGTTGTTAGATTTTCATGTTTAAGCAGGGACCAGATTATCGCTTCGAGATAAGCGGTTATTCGAGATAAGCGAGGTCGAGATAACGAGAGTCGAATGTAGTTTTACTACCGTTCGTTCTTCTGTTGCATTTTTTTTCTTGCTTGTGCGTCTATGGCTTCATGTATGATGTTTGTTTTGTCCTTATTTGTCCAACATCTCTCCTTCTTTAGGTGCCTCCGGTAGGGAGTGGGGGTGTGAGTCAGGAGTGTGGCATCGCCTGATTGTGGCTCTTCACACTCGTATTTACCAAATCTATGGTGGTGAGGGGGTGGGGGTGGCGGGGTGGTGGAATACACACAAAACAAGTGTAGCGGTGAGGGGGCGGGGGCGGGAATACACACGAAACAAGTTGATGATTGTGATTGTAGTCTGCCTATCTCCATACAGGACGCGTCAAGCGAAAAAATGCCTTTAAAAATGTGCAAAATGTGCGAATTCACATCATCCTCCGCATGCGCAAAGCCCCTTCCGGGCCTTGCTCTCCAGTGATACATTCAATTATTCTTGCCGTGGACAACAAAGGCTCTGATTAGACTATGCAGATGCGAAGGCTGATTCGAGGCGTCTCTGTCTGCATATACCTAAATAAACGTTTTCGCATAGCGCTGTCCATTTCGTTTTCTCCCTATTCTTTTACACTTGTTCGATCTCTAAATAATTCCGACATTTTCCGAAAACTATGGAAATTCATCACCTAATGAAAGCGCATTTTGAGAGTATAATTCGAGTGAAACCTCGAAGAATCATACATACCGGTAACACAGAACTTCGTAGGCAAGCAACAGACAGACCAGAAACAGTGGCTCAACTGAGAAAGCATCGTTGTTAATTGAAAAAATCTGTCTCTTTAACTCAACAGCTTAAACTTTGATGTTGAAAGTTAAGAAATAGTTAAGAAATCAATATTTTTGTTACCGTTGCAAGAAAATCCACTTTATGCTTTAAACGCCACAACTGCAGAAGATAACATTTATTTTTTTAGAGAATTTAAGGCAAAATATTTCATGCCATTACGAAAACAAGCCTATTCAAATATGTAGAAAATTTCACCTCCAAAAAAACTTAAAATTTTTAGATAAAAATTCTTATAATTTTCGTATTTCTGCTCAAAACATCGAGGCGGTTCTAACGAGTACCCACAATCTATGTTTTTGAGCAGAAATAAGTAAAATAATGTATACCCTGTAAACCCCAGTTTTACTATATAAAAGTGGGGTTTAAGGGAGTCAACGTTATATAGGCATGTTTTCGTGATGTAATCGTTGTCTTCCTGAAAGTGTATATAATTCCCTTTAGGCAAGGCGAGCTTAAAATACACAAACGTTTTAACAGCACAATGATTTGAACACCACGCAGTACTAAAACAGTTTGCACAAATCAGAATTTTTTATTAATTTCCTTTAGAAAAGTTTGTCAAATTAAGAAACTAAATTTAATTGTTTCTTAAGAGCTATCTATGAATGTTGATTGCATACTTCAGCGCAATGAATTGTACATAAAACCGCTCCACTAACATCAGTTTACATTTCCAATAAAGAATAAAGGACCCAATGCACATATGCATATATACGAGGGATGTTCGAAATGAATTGCTTATTGTCCTCTAGCTCGATATCCACGTGGGGCACGATAAAAACCAATACATACCTGTATAGGGCTATTCAATATCTACACAATGGTGTATAAATGTACATGTTAGACTAAGTGTAAGACATAAAATTTGCCATTTGAATACACGCAGTCATTGACCACTGCAGTAAAAATGGTTGGTAGAAGCGTCGACAAAAAAGATGAAATACGTGCTTACATCAAAGCTCGCTCAAAACTTGGTTGTTCTTTGAAGAAGCTGATGACTGAAATTTCTACTGCTTTTGGACCTTCTTGTGTGTCTTATGACACAGTTCGGCGGTGGAAAAAGAAATTTGAGTCTGGTGTAGAGTCCATCTAAAATGCACCGAAATCAGGTAGGCCAAAATCTGCATCTCGTAAAGAAATCGTTTCCAAAATAAAGGAAATCATTGAAGGAGATGCCAGATTTACAGTTCGTGATATTGTACGAAAGGTAGGCATATCACTATCAACGGTTCACTTATTTTGAAGAAGCATTTGAAAGTCAGAAAGATTTCTGCTAGATGGGTGCCACATCTGTTGACTGACGAGCAAAAGAGGCAACGGGTTAAAGTGGCCAAAAAGCTGCTTCAAATGTTCCCAAAATATGACAAAAAGCAGTTTGCAAATGTCGTCACAGGTGATGAAACCTGGGTCCATTATTTTGAGCCCATCAGAAAGGTTAGCAATAAGATCTGGGCCACTAAACACAGCAAACGCCCAATAATTGCCAAACGTTCTTTGAGTACAAAGAAGGTTTTGTATGCAATCTTCTTCTCTGGTGAAGGAGTCGCAATAAAAGTGCCAGTGAAAAAGGGGAAAAGCATCACCGGAAAGTACTACAAAGACGTAGTACTGAAAAAAAATGAAAAAGTATTATCAGAAACGAGGGCCTGACACTAGTTTTAAACATGTCCGTCTTCTACATGACAATGCCCCAGCTCATACCTCCGCAATAGTTACGGCGTTTTTGAAGAAAGAAAAAGTAACTGTTTTGCCTCACCCCCCGTATTCCCCAGACCTTGCCCCATGTGATTTCTTTTTGTTTCCGAAATTGAAAGCGTTCCTTGCTGGGCGGAAATACCAGTCCCGACAGGCACTTGGATCTGCCATTCATCAGTACCTTATTACTGTGCCCAAATCAGCGTACCGTGACGCCTTCAAGAAGTGGCTACATCGGCTGAAACTTTGCATTTCTAGCCACGAGGAGTACTTCGAGGGCATGAAATGAGTACTTTTGGGCTAATTTGAAATTTGAAGTCTCCAGATAGAAATAAGCAATTCATTTCGAACATCCCTCGTATATGCACATATGCACATGTAAAAGAAACGTTTTTCTCACATGCGTGAAATCCCTGCGCTTTCTTGTCAGCGGCAAGATCTATTTCATATCGTTTACCTTTTGGGATAAGCTTTGCTATACACGAGACAGTTCACATCCAACGTTGTTATATACGAGATCGCTCACACGTGACGTTCACGTGACGTTCACGTATGATTATCGGATGACGTCGACCCATCGGGTTTGTACGTTTGCGGCGTTAGGTTGTGAAACGCCGATTATATTTTTAAACACTCGTAACTTCTTTATTAGTGAACAAAACATCAAGTGTGAGTATCTATTGTCTTAGGTGAAATAAAAGGAACAGTTTGGTGACAAAATTAGTTGGTTTTGTTAATTATTTTATTATTATTATTTATTTTTCTTCATTTTGTTTCGGCATGTCCATGTGACCAACAAGAGAAGAGGGCAATGTTTTCTTGATGGCATGTGAGAAAAAAAATCGATCACTGATTTTCAGTGACGAGAGGAAAATGCCAACCCTTAATTGGTTCCAACGCTCCGTGGGAAACTCGGCAATTCTCTTTTCCCACTGGTACAATGGACACTCGGGTTGGGATTTTTCCTGTTCCCAATGAACATGAATGGTGGATTCTATTTGCCCAGCCAATAAAGATCCTAATATGGGGATGGGGTAAATAGATTCCGTCATATTTGGGGTATATAAAAGCAAACAGAAAGTCACAAAACTTGCTCTCATGCAAATAAATGGGAAAATATCTGGGAGTAAATTCTTTTCTTTAACCCATTGTAGACGGAATAGACCCTTCCACACTATATATTGGAAGAATCCAATTTCAACTTTAGGTACATCCGGCTGTGGGATTTACATATTCCTAGAGAAAAATGGCTAAACCATTTGCAAACAGTGCAGACCCTGATCAGACGCCGCGTGCTGCGGCGTCTGGTCTGGGTCTGCACTGTTTGCCAGTTACCCTGTTACGGGTCTCCCGACGACAATGGGTTAATCATGTCGAAATATATCTGGAAATAAAGCGTGTCAGGTCCGTACTATATTTGAAACATTGCTTGCAGCTATTTCCCCATTGACTGCCGCGAGATTACTGATAATATTACATTCAGAAGAGGAATAACTTGTGTTTTTCTCGAGTCCAATTGTATTGAATTATTTGTAGATTTAGCAATACCCCTTGATTTAGTTGTATGGAGAAAGAAAGTTAACTGCGTTTTACTGTTTCAAAATACAGCGAAAAATATAAAAGAAACATAAAAAAAAATATTGTTTTTGTAGAGTCGCACGTAATAAGTCGTTAATTTGCAAGGAAAGAAAGAAAGAAACGATGGATGGATGAATGGATGGATGAATTTCAAATTCATTATGAAGATCATAGAATTTTCAGAGTAAGAGAAAAAAGAAGTTATAACCTCTGGGTTAATCTGAATCTGCGCAGGGACCACCAAAAGGGTAATTGGCAAACAGTGCACCGTTAGGCTCTACCAAGCCCTATAACAAGAAGGTCTGAAAGCAGGAGACAGCCTGCACCATCTGCTGCTGAGTGATCTCGCCAGCCCGGTCCAGATACAATACCGTCGATCAAACGATTCCTGCTCACCAACAGCCGAGGCCGGAGAAGGAGACGCCACCACCAGCCGAACAGACACCACAGACCACAGCACCTACCACCATCAGACATCTAGCCAGCCACAGACACCAGAGATCACGCCACCAGCCATCATGAAACCAACTACACCGCCTCCTTCTACAGAATCGCCACCGTCGAAGAAGCCAAGGACCAAGGCACCGGCGACGAACACTGCACCCACCCAGTACTTTCACATTAACGTCGAGGAAGAGTACCCTCTACATAAAAAGTACGAGCTCCAAGATGACTCATCAACAAAATACGAGGCCATCGCCAAAGCTGCCAGACTAACAAGAGACAACGAAAAGTTCAGTGTCGACCTACCAGCCTACTTTGTCTACCACAGAGACAATAAGCATTGGACTCTCATCAAGGGACCAGCCTCCCAGTTCCACGATGTAGGCTGGTATGAGTACATCGAACAGCTCTACAAAAGAGGCACCAAACATCGCAACACTGTGTATTGGTTGACATCCTGGAGAAATCCTGCAGTGACTCCCTTGAGGTGGAGGACCATCATTTCTTAGCCTGGTGCCGCCAAGTTACCTTGGCATGGCTTACCCTAAGTAGGTCAAACTTGCCGCACGCGGACCTTGGTGAGGACACTCAACAGGCTCTAGGGTGAGGACACTCTCTCTGTTCCCGGGTGAGGACACCCAACTTGCACTTTTCCCATCGATGACTGACATGTGGCTAGCGAGAGTAACTTACTCGCGAATCGAGCTGTGTATCTAATACATTATACAGTCGGAATTGACTCGCTTAAGGTACGAGATTAAAAGCTCAATCTTTTCGGCCGACAGTCTAAATTCTACAACTTACAGGCTGGACTGCTACTCACGCACGAGATCTGGACACGCCCGCATCGTGTCTGGACATGCACGCAGTCCGTGTCGGGGCGAGGTGACCTAGTTATGAATTATAACTAGGCAGCCAACCCAGTTTCAAGCCAACCCAGTTGTCCTATAAAAAAAACTAATCCAGATTTTCCGGCGCTGTCTCTGTGTGACTCAGTTGCCCTAAAGCGTTAAAAATCTGAAGATTGATTGCTCACTAATTATGACCTCTTCAGTGTTTGTACGCTTTTTTTTTTTTTTTTTTTTTTTTTTTTTACTAAATGTTAAACGAAGGTGAACCTCTCTTTTGTTTCGAAGGTACGCGTTTTATGTGACCCTAGGCATAAACTAATTATTTGCTTTTATCTATGGAGAGCGGGAAGCTTTATTTATATACTTGTTTGAATCTGATATTTGTCGGTACAAAACTGAGGAAAAAAATAATGATGATAGAAGTACTAAACCCTCCAAATGATTTTGTATGAAGTCACAGCTGCAGATGAAGCGGGGTATCTACATGATATTCTTCTTATATCTCCATGAAAACATATGTTGTATCTATTCACTTGAAGCGCCTCAACAAAGCATTCCTAATGAGTATCCACAACTACGCTTTCGTGGAGAATGAAGAATTAAGAAGCATGCGGGTAAAAAAACTGCATGCGACATTTTAAAATATTTTCATTTTTCCCATAAAATGACAATTCATGCAAATTGCGTTCTTATTTTTCCAGAAAACAGGTTTTGACGTCTAGGAGACAACTTGCATGTCAAATCCTTTTTTTCTGGGAAAATAAGAAAGTTTATTTCAAAATGTTAAAATATTTGCAAACAGAGTAGATACTGATCTGACGCCGCATTCTTTAGTGTCTGCTCTTGATCAATGCGAACTAGGTCCTTCCCGTCGAACATCCTCCAAAGTGGTGTGCCGACGAACTTGTACTCGCTCAGTATACCAGGTGTACTGAGGAGTACACCAGTCATAACGGACTCGGACATGGTCATTCGTTAGTTAAGCTAGATGTTGATACTTCAGAGGTCGCATGAGAATAGTGAGCAGTCTAAAGTCCACCTTATATGAACACAAGTCTATTGAGTAGAAAATGTCATTTTATTGTCTAAAAATGTTTGTGGGAATGAAAGTGTGAAGATGGCATTCGTAAGACGAATCTTCTGATATGCGGCATATCAAAACAACTGTTCGGTTTGTTTTTCGCAACAACTGTTTAAATATTTTTGTAAATAATTTTAAAATGCTGTAATTAATGCGGGATGAAAATTAACATTCAAAAGATTTTTTGCGTTTATTTTAAAGTGCTAAAATAAAATAACATATTGTCGGATTTATAAGATTAAAAGGTAATGTAACTTAAGGTCATTAAGAATCTAAAAAAACGCGTTGACATAATTAGGACTATATCTTTGAAGTGTCGTTTGCTGATATTAAAAATAAAGATATAAAACAAAATAGTTCTCTTGAGAAATATTCTTTTCGCCTGCAAAAATGTCTGTGTATTCGGTTACTATTTCGTTCACACTGATAAAGAGTCCAACCACGATTTTCGGGAATATCTGGAACCAAAAAGACCGAAATGAATATAAATACATTACTCGTATATACCCTTGTAAAGTACAGAAAACGAGGTATTCATAACGGTACGAATTCAATCCGTACCTTAGATAATTTTTACTTAAGTCGATTAGCTCTCATTTTGGTCAACCTGGACTTATTTTTCGGTCAAGTATTCATCAGTATTTTCTTCTGTCAATTCGTACCCATTTGGTCAACTCGTACTCATCTTGGTCAATTCGTTTTCATTTTGGTCAGTTAGTTCTCAAACTAAATTCGATTAATTTCGCAAGAAATCAAGAAACAAGAGGATCATGATGGTCTTTAATGCCCGCATGTGGTGAAAATAAGGGCAAGGTCAGTCGTCTACAGCATTCATTAATCTGGAGAACAGAACTATTAACATATTCATGTCCCCCTCATCATGAAAACATGCCTATATATTTTTGACCCCCTTAAACCCACTTTTATATAGTAAAACTGGGGTTCACAGGGGTATACATTATTTTTCTTATTTCTGCTCAAAACACAGAGGCGGTTCTAACGAGTACCCACAATCTATGTTTTTCAGCAGAAATATGAAAAATATCAGTTTTTTTTTTTTTTTTTTTTCTCTGAAAGTTTTCAGTTTTTGGAGGTGAAATTTTCTATATATTTGAATAGGCGTGTTTTCGTAATGTCAACTGCAAGTTTCAGGAAGATTCAACTAAAACCGATGGAACTATGCAGCAAACAAAGTTGATTGCAGGCATCGACAGAGAGGGTGGTCGGACATTGCGAAGGTGTCGTGTATCGTACTACACCGGGGCGTCCAACTGATATTGGTTTACAGTTGGGCAAGGCCTGCTTCCTTGTAGCAGGTAAAGGTAGAGGGGCATGTTTTTATTTCCTCTGTTTCTTCACTTTTATTCCTGTTTTTCTTTCTTCCCTGTCCCTCTCTTTCATCTCCTCTACTATCTCTTCTATCTCTTTTCTCCCTTTCTCTGGGAGACGACACAAAATGACCCACAATGGCTGACGTGTCGTAAAACCCTCTCAGAATCAGTCAATCAAGAATCTAAAGCAATCAAAGGACGTAACACTACATATCGGATTGTGTAGGTTTTCAAACTTTTGTAGAAATCGTTAAAGGGTTAAAGCGTTCTTAACACCGCTCCGCCTCATGGCCTTACTAACCATTAACTTTTAGCTTTATGGATTAAAACTGAAGAAGGAGCTGGCCGGAAACGAAGTTTTGTGTGAAACATCTTTAAAGAGAAAAAACCGTATCAAAATTTGGTGTACTTGAAAATGTCCGATGAAAACTGTAGGAGGAGTTAGTGTGAAATTAAGTCATATCTGAATGATCTTTATAGAGTAATGACGCTATCATAAGTTGATGTACTGTAACCTCGAAACAATATGCACTGTACCGCCTGATAGTCTAACTATCCATCAAGTTTCCTCAGTCTCATTCAATGAAAACTGTAGGAAGAGTTATCCAGAAACCAAGTCATTTCTAAAAAAAAATCATTAAAAAATTTCTAATGCATTGCGTATGTAACGCGACGTCTGGTTGGATAACGTCACAAATTTGCGACGGTATATTCTGCGATATACCGTAGGAAATCCGACGTCATCACGTAACGTCGCTTCTCATTGGCTGGCATTTGGTTTTACGCAGCTCACAGCACTTTTCGCTTTGTGCAAAGTAGTACATTTTTTCAACATAAAAAAATGAATAAATGCATTAGAATAGGGATAACTGCATTCAAATTTGTCATTTGGAGAGGTAAATCGGCGGTTTTACGGTCGCAAATTCCGTTTTACGGCTCCGCTGACGCGACCGTAAAACCGCCGATTTACCTCCCCAATTGATAAATTCGAATGCAGTTATCCCCTAATTCTAATGCACTCGCGTATGTAACGCGACGTCTGATTGGATAACGCCAAAAATTTGCGACGGTATATTCTGCGATATACGGTAGCTAACTACTAAATAGTTTTCCATAGGTGACAATAGTAACCTTTTACAGGCTGCCACAAAAACTACACATACAAAACTTTTCAAACCTTACTTGTTTATAGAGCCACTCTAGCTCAACAAGTTTCTGAGAAAAAATCCACATGTTGTCCTGCTCCTTTTCAAGTTATGGTCCACCATGATTGTTTACCTGCAGCTTCGCAGCGAATAACAAGTGGACTTTTTTAATGTGGGGATGACCATATTAAATCAGCAACAATTTCCTTGAGCTTGCAGATATAATTATAAAACACACATCATTTTATTTCCTTATAACTATCCTTTTCTCACATTGAAATAAAAACCTGGGATATATATCCAATGGCAGCATGTCTGGTATTTAGACTGCAACTGAAACCGCGGTCCAAAAGTTATAAAACCCGGCACTTCCAGTATTTAGTGTAATGCTACCATACTGTCGGAAATCCGACGTCATCGGAAACGTCGCTTCTCATTGGCTGGCATTTGGTTTTACGCAGCTCACAGCACTTGTCGCTTTGTGTAAATAGTACATTTTTTTCAACAGAAAAAAATGATTAGAATGGGATTAACTGCATTCAAATTTGTCATTTGGGAAGGTAAATCGGCGGTTTTACGGTCGGAAATTTCGTTTTACGGCGACGCGAAGGAAAGCAAACAAAAAGTCGCAGAAGTGATCTCCCTTGAATTGAGTGGAGGAAATTCTATCAAGTGTATCTAGTCCCCTTAACTGGTTGGCGTAATGTGGACATATATCCCCAGGGCATTTGCGGAAGAGACGGACCAGGTTATCATCAGAATCTTCGCAGTTCCTTCACAAAATTATTGAATATTATAGAATAATCCCTGCATCTGAGAGGGTGCTCTACCTTCGGCAACTTTTTTTTTATAATAGTATCTGAGCTACATTGAAAATACAGTCAAACTTTAATGGCTCGAACACCTTTGGGACCATGGAAAAGTGATCGAGCCATGGGTAGTTCGAGCCAATAAAGGTTAATCGTGGCGCCAGGTCGGAAAGCAAATATCGCTAATTCTGAAGAAACTATCGATCTTCTTCACAATAATTATCTGTTGAGTGTACTCATTAGAATCGCCTCAACATACAATTTTGTGATAAAATAAGAAAATTTCCTTAAATATTTGTTTTGTTAAGCTTTCGGAAGAATTTCATAGGGACTCAAAAACGAGTTCGAATTAGCTATGGTAAACGAGCCATCGGTGTCGAAGTTTTACTGTAAATGAAATCTAAGGCTTGTCCTAGATGACAAAGGCCACATGAGAGAATGAAAATCGGAGTTCCTGTTTCATTGAGACTCTTTATATGAGAGTAATGTAGTTTACAGGTCTGCATACGACTTTTACACAGTTTAACCAAAACTCGATTCTCCAAAATATCAGAACACATTTTCTCAGATCTAAGTCGCTTGCGATAATGATTTATAGTGTAAGCAAATACACCGCTCAAACTTTCGTTACCTTGACATGTATGCTATCTGAAATATTTTTTTCTTTACCCTCATATTTAATTTATGGCAACGAATGGGTCTGAAATGAAATGTCTTTGGATAACTCACCATTTTAAAAGCAATAGAAAATAGTTTTATGTACTGATGTTTCATAACAACATTGTAAATCCTGTCGTTTTCTGTATAACTTTGAGTCATTATCACTATGAGAATTAAACGAAACTAGTCATATTTTAATACTTTAAACCTGTTTGTATATAGCTGTTTCGTTACATTTGGACGACAGAAGGGCTTGCTCTGAATTATGAGACTACTTTGCACATTTGTATCTTCTAAGTAAACAACCAAGCGAACATCAACATTCTGAAATATGGTTTGTCTACATATATTTATTTGGTCAATATCAGCCGAAACGTCCGAAATTTTTTTTCGTTGGGCAGCCTGTCAAAAGGTATCTCAGCAGGCACACAACGTTGAAAAAACTTCGATTCAACATCTTGACATTGAATTGAGTTTGTATCAACGTTGTGTGACCGCTGGAATATGTTTTCTCATGGTGAAGCACATATCAATCAGACACAACGTGCATGAATTAACAGTAAGATATTTTGCGCTGTCAGCCGGTGTTCATGTGTCAAGAATTGAAGGAAGGAAACATTCCTAATATGGTATTGCTATGGCATCGTTGAAAACCCTAGCAGCTGGAATCAGACGTAAAAGATAAAATTTCTACCTTTTTTTTCCAAAGCAACCTAAGTGAAAGACACGTGATAAAAAGCATTAGCATGAAAATCTAACAGGTTGCCTTTTTAAAAGTATATATAAGTATATATTCCCTTATATATATATATATATATATATATATATATATATATATATATAAGGGAATGAATGCACTTTCAGGGAAGGTACTTGTCAAAATTGGTTTGCCTCCCCTTCTGAGAAGCGGTCGCCTCTAAAAGCAAAGAATTTGCTCCCACAGCGAGCAAATTCTTTCCTTTTATAGTAGACCCTTTTTCAGAAAGGACGTTTTTCATTTTTCTTTCGGATTACTGAGCCCATTTTGATACCTTAGTTCTTTAGCTTCAGCCAGTGGTAGGTGATGGGGGGATGCGGGCGTAGCAGCCCTGCAAATTACATGCTTATGAAGAGTCTGAATGACATAGAGACTCCAATTTGTGTGTGTGTGTGTGTGTGTGTGTGTGTGTGTGTGTGTGTGTGTGTATTTACAAGGGTAACCGTTATCGATTTTATTGGTATATAGATAAGCAAACAACAAGTCAAAAATAGTGAAAATCAACAATGACTATCTATTCACCTTAAACTGTTTCAAAACTGTTACAAACTAACACATTAATCTAGCCTTAAGATAGGCATTTCCGTGATGACGTTGCTCGTCTGTGAACTGCACTGGCCGAATAATTTGTTGCATGGTTCCTGACTCCTCTTGTGTCAACACCGGTTTTATGGTAGTCTTGGCCGTTGCGGTTATATTGCTCAGAGTCTCCCATATCACTGGAATATGGATGCGCATCTGTATATTTATTCCTGCTGTGTATGGAAGGGCAAAATATGTAATTACTAGTCCACCTAAGATACTTATTATGATATTCTTTGATGATTTCTTAATATCTGAAAACAAAATGAAAATTTAATCTGAAATCGAATACTTCCAAGGGACATCACCAACCAGAAAGATTTACCTCCCTTTTCAAAGCTGCTTCGCCAAAAGGAAAGAATTCTCTCCCAGGGAACAATTTGTTTCTGTTAACCCTTCTCTTGCTGAATACGAAATGTCCTGTCTTAGCAAACAGTGTAGATCCTGATCAGTTGGCTTCTGAAGAAGCCAACTGATCTGGATCTGCACTGTTTGTCATTAAATATGTGAATTTCTATCAAAAACCCGGATCAAGTAATCTGATTTGCTGGAAATTAGAAGTAGGCGTGGCATCTCAAATTATTTAGCAGAGCAAGAGTTAAGAGCTATGTGAAAGGAGACTTATGTGCCTAGAAAACGAATGAGCCGGAATGTTAAAAAACGTATCTTCGGACATGTCCGCCCAGCGAAAATTCACATCAGCCTGCGCATTCGTGCAATCTGTTCAGAATATTCCCTGTGCGAATTTTGCATAGCCTGGGATACAAAGTTGCTTCATGCGGAAAACGAAGATTTTGATCGGACTGTACGGTCATACCCATTTACCTTAACAAATACATATAGAATGTTATGACCCGAACGTCAGTAAACGATAATTCAAGAAAAAATCATATTCAGAATATGTTAACACATAAAAGTACCAACCACGATTGCTGTAGACGCTGTATCAAAGTATTTTTTTTATTATTATTTTCAGAGAACATAATACTCGACATTCCATGTGAATCGTTTGTTTTACAGGCTGTTCCCCGGGGACAACTGTTCTCATGGCGCGCTTCATACCGTTTGTCCTATTCCATGATATAAGAGGCCTATGAATATATGCTATTAACAATGACCTAATTCAGTTTAAAGAACCCAGCAGTATCTCAAATCAGTCTGAGTAATTTATAGACATACGCTAAGTAATAGCGTAAACTTATGGAGATATGCTCAGACATGACTCAAATCAGTCTGAGGAACTTATGGAGATATGCTCACCAATGACTTATTCAGTCTTAGCAACCTAAGAAAATATGCTCAGCAATAACTCAAATCAGTCTTCGCAATCTATAGAGGTGTGCATAGCAACGAATCAGATCAATCTGAATAACCTATGTAGATATGCTCAGCAATGACTTAAAGCTTTTACCGTTGACGGCATGAAGGAGCTTCGCATCCTGAGTTATCCAGTATGCGCCTAGTGAATATTCTGATCAGACTTGGCGAGTGTGCATAATCTTCGTTGGGCGCCATTACGAAACCACGCCTATTCAAATATATTGAAAAATTTCACCCCCAAAACTGTAAATTTTCAGATAGAAAAAACTCTGATGTTTTTCATATTTCTGCTCAAAACATAGATTGTGGGTACTCGTTAGAACCGCCTTGGCGAGGCGGTTCTAACGAGTACCCACAATCTATGTTTTTGAGCAGAAATAAAAAAAATAATGTATACCCCTGTAAACCCCAGTTTTACTATATAAAAGTGGGGTTTAAGGGGGTCAAAATTATATAGGCATGTTTTCGTGATGACATGTTCGAATGCAAGTTATCTGATGTCGTTGCTGCTCATATTAAGCAATAAAATTCATTATGCGAAACATGGTCCTTATGTTATATGCGAAAATCAAAAGCCTTGATCAGGCTGCGCATGAACGCTGCCTGATCAAGGTCTTTGCTGTCCGCATTACAGAATCGGATATTGAAAAAATATGCCAGTGAAGTCACAAGGGTCGGACCTCAGTTGGATGATTGCTCAAACCTTACACAAGCTGGAAACGTTTGTAGTTGTAATTGTATCAAAAAAAAGGTAAGAGAAAAGTCCAGGGAGTGCCACAATCACAAGCCACAGCTCTTCTCGGACACTAAGAGGAAGAGGAAACAGACAAACCCAAACAAGCGTAAATAGAACGAACGTACGAAAAGTACTATTATTAGCTCTCTTTTCCCCAAGCGAGGTAATCGCAATGCTAAAAGGACTGAAAAACGCAAGAGCAAAATAACACAAGGAAAGACTTAAAACAAATCGCCTCGTATATAATAAACCACAAAGCTGCAAAGAGTAAGACTAATGCCAGGACGACCGCCTTAGAACGGTCAGTAGAAAAAACCATTGTGGTTTTAAAGCACTTTTACAGCCGACTAACTTCACCCTGGGCCCCGATGCCACTCTATATCACAACTAGTAAAACAGAAAGCAAAATGGGTAGACTAAAAACGAGGGTTGAATACTCATAAAAATAGATCACAATAGACTTGCTTCCCACGAAAATCAGGCCAATATTATTGAAACATCAATTTAATGTACCGATATTAGAATTGCTTACTAAATATTGATAATGAATTTTTGATACAGTTTATCCAAACGCACTACGAGTACAATTAAAGAAAACGAATACCTCTGGCACAAAGCATCGTTTCTGTATTTAAACGTATCAATACGATAACACTGGATTGAGAAATCCACACGTTGCTTTTACTATCCTTCCCCTAAATATTGTAATAAAAATCGTATATACCTCTCTATTCCTCTACGTGTATGAGAAAGCACACGTCTACATGTTCCTTACAAAAGTTTTGACACTATCGCTTTTGTCGAACGAAATGAAATGTTTCATCCCTTTCGCTCGCGTCAATATTTTGCAAACTGAAGTGGCTTTGTAAGTCATCCATATCAATTATATACTCCGGAATATGCGAGTTATATCTTGTTTACTTAGCTAGCTAGTACGTGCAAAGTAACAATTAGGAATTATGAACATGAACAGATTCGAGGATGGTTATGTACATTGTGGTTATGTTTTTTGTTGTTGTTTTTTTATCTCATTTGATAAAACCAAAGAAAATCGGTGACAGATAAGGATCAGAAGACAGTTAAAATAAACAGCGTTCGAAGGTGTTTTATAATTTTTTATTTATTTATTTATTTATTTATTTCTGTCTGTGTTCATAGTCGCGATCTTAATCTGTCAAATGTATCGTAACAATGTCTTATATGACAGGGAGCTAAATATTCATCTTTAGAGTACTGCTTCCCTAAAATATCCCGCGCCAGACATATAGCGTAATATTCAACCCAGTCACGTTAGATCCAGGCCGACTAGTTCCGTTTTCTCAATGCTGAGCACCAAGCAAAAGAGCAGCTTCAGTAATATCATATTTAAATTCTTTGGTATGGCTTGACCGGGAATCGAGCACACGACCTCCCGAACGCAAGGCAGACTTTCTAGCAACTTAGCCACTGTGCCGGTAGAGTCGTAGGTAATAGGCCTACTGACCGACGGTTTAAGGGCTGCGGTTTGTGATTGTGGCACTCCCTGGACTTTTCTCTTATCTTTTTTTTAACCATATAAGCCAGCGCATGACAAACCCAACAAAATGACTTGGTGCCCAGTGGAGAGTCATGTCAACATGGGATACTCGCCATTTGATCAGTCTGGCTGCGCACCCGATGGTTTGCTAAGGGTCCAGGGTTTCTACGTGCGGACAGTGAAGACGGATCAGACTGGGCAGATGCACAGGTCACTGCGCGTGGTGCAGATGTCATTTTGTTGATTCTGCCATGCGACGGCTCATATATGCAGCGTTTCCGCTAGGACCAATTACAGTCGAACCTAAATAGCTTGAACCCGATGGTGATCAGAATGGGTTCGGACTGACCAAGCGGTGTTTGAGATGGTTCGAATGTGAGTACGACTTAGCCTGCTTATAAACAAAAAGGTAAGAGAAAAATCACCTATATTGACCACAGAGATAATAACTGACCAAAATTAAAATATTTATTGGATAGATTTTTCAATGCAGTTTGAAATAAGTGAATTTTCCCGAAAAAAAATCTTAATTACGTATGACATTACGTTCTCGTGCTTTGTTCTTTCATTTAGTTCACACCTTTATCATTTACAGAAGCATCGCTGCAATGTATGAAATTGACTTTTACGCCTCATTCATATAAATACGCACTCGTCTATGCTTAGATGACGTTCGATTTATTTACAATTTACACGTAAATCTGTTTAGAGGCGGTAATTTCGAGAAGGTACTCTGGGAGAATTTGAATAAAGTATTGTCTATTTAATCCCTTCAAAAAATAGAAAATTAAATAAAAAGTTATTCAATAAGAACATTATCGTTATTAATTTAAACCAACCAACCGCAGCAGGTTTTTACCGTTTTCTAGTTTCTGAGGCTAATTCGTTCTTTTAGTAGTATAGATACAAGGCATGGGCTTTAGTTTGCACGTGCTATCTCGCTAAGTTAAGGAGATATGATGAATCACATAGTCTGGGACTTGAAATTGGTAAGAATGACTAACAAATCCTCTTTAGTTCAAGAACATTTGACTCGAGTGCAATAATTTATTACAAAAGTGACAAAACTTACGAAAAAACAAGTGACAGTGTCAAACTTTTGTAATTAACCTGTACATTTGACTTATTCCGGGACAGTCTTGCCATTTTCGAGACACGTGTGTAAATCCTAAGATGAAAGCCTCTGCTGGAACTCTCTAGCACTATCGATCAGCGGGAAGACGTTTGGTAATCAATTTGCTTTATACGAAGGACAGATAGTTTACAATACCCCACCAAACATTCACTTCATGTCTCAAAGGTGGGGAAAGCAGGCTATTTGGAAAGTCGTGTAACTCGGAAGTAGTCTTGTCTCGGAACTAGCTAAACGACTGTATATCGCCAAATGCCTCCTCGATAGGATTTTAAATAGGAAAATGTTAGGATCAATTCCAGTGTGTGGGAACAGTTGTCAGCGTACAGTACATTTTCGCTTCAGTTCAACAGACCTCTACTTTTGTGAAACGATCAGAACTCCCCACGCCTCCCCCCCCCTCCCCCCCCCCCCCACTCCCGCTCCCACCCCCTCAAAAAATAAAATAAAAAAATAAAATGAATAAAATGAATAAATAAAAACGAAAGAGTGGTGTATTACTCGACAAGTGACTGCTGGAACAAACCTATTTCTGAGACCAAGATAAAAATTGAACAGATCACCGCAATTCATAAATACGTAGATGATTATCAGGCGTCCTGGGAGTCCATGTGTGTATACAAATAGTTATACTAACCGTATAAGCTACGCTCAAGCGGATTTCAATCTATCAATCTATATCGAGAGCTTTTAATAGATTCAAACATAAAAAATGATATTGAAACCAACAATAATATTGATCTAATTGTAGAATCGATTTCTAATGTGATTGCGGACGCTAGTGAAAGAGCCATTCCAAATAAAATTGTAACAATACGACCAAAAGATCATCCGTGGGTTACATGTACCATCAGAAAACGTATTCGTAAACGAAAGCGTGCTTACAAGAAATATAAACGAACTTCGATTCTGCATTTTTGGGCCAAGTACAAACGACTTCGTAATATTTGTGTTAAGGAAAGTCGGGAATCGATATAATATTACTATGAAAAACTTGAGAGACTTTTATCGACTGAAAATGCAAATTCCAAACTGTTTTGGAAAACCTCAAAGCAGTTGTTAAATTTAAAGAAAAGTTCTACAAAAATAACTACACTTCTATTCAATGGAGTAAGTGCTGAAACAGAGATTGATAAGGCGAATATGCTGAATGATTGTTTTTCTTCACAAACTCTAATAAATGATCTTAAGCAACTGCCGGATCTAGACCTATTCACTGACAAAACATTAGACTCAATAACCATATCAGTGCAAGATGTAAAAGATGTTCTTGAGAATCTGGATCGTAACAAGGCACATGGTCCAAATCATGTTAACCCCTGTCTCCTACAGGAAGGAGGACGTATCCTCTCTAAACCCTTCTCTGTGTTTTATAGTTTTATTTAGCTTGACATAAGGTATAAAAAGCATCTGTTCTCATTTTCATTTGGGATAAAAGTTTGTTTGTAACTAGAATATTATGATCAATAGTCACCTGAAACCATATTATGGCTGGGTATTTGGTAATATTGAAAGGGAATAGATTAATATGATCCCAATCTTCATCAGTCATATTGTATACTTTCAAGTTATTTTACTAGTTGGATCATCTTTATTTAAATTTAAAATATTAGACATGATTTTAGTTCGTTTTTATTGTTGAAAAAAAGAAGTATATGTGTTAGAATAAAAGGGTTATTTGTTTATGACAAACATTTATTTTAAATTCATTTAGATACGTTTTAATAGCCCTGATTATTCCATGATATTGTAGGCTAGATCCCTGTGTTATCCGTTAATTCGCCATGTGTGAAAAATTCATCATTGTCTTTAACCAAATCATTTATGAATCTTATTTCTTTCTTAAACCATGCGCATCTGCATATTGAGAAATTTTGAACTCATTTTTTTTTTTTTCTATTTTACTGCCTTTGATTATTTTACTTTTTCTTATTATTGTTGCCAGAAATTCTGCACATATTTTAAAAATGTAAGGAGAATAATGGGTCTCCCTGACAGCATCCACGCCCTATATTAAAGGATGGTGACATATTGTCCACATGAATTACAGATGCAGTTATATGTTTATAAAATGTGTTAATCCATCTGCATATGGTTGGACCAAAATTAAAACATTTTAGAGCTTTTTGTACGTATGAACATGATAAGGAATTAAAAGCTTTCTCAAAATCAATATGTAGTTAAAGACCTCAGATATTGTTTTGTTCATTTAATACATTAAATCATATATTAAACGTGTATTTTCGCCAATTTATCTTCCTTTTAAACATTCTGTTTGGTCTTTGTTAATTATTTTACCTATTACCTGCTTGAGTTTGTTTGCTATAGCTCCAGAGGTAACCATGCATCGTATTATTGAACCTAGCACCAACCGACATGCAATATAACATCTCCATGCAACAGTTAAGAGAAGTGCACACAATGAAGACCCAGATGAAACAGCTTACGATGAGCCATCTTGTCCGAATCTACACCGCTAGCTATCCCCCTGCTTCACAATGATGAAACTAGCAATGGCCGCATGAAATATAATATTTCCACGCAATAGTCAGGAGTAGTGCGAACAGTGTAGACCCAGATGAAATAGCCCACGACCAGTCATCCCATCTGAATCTACACTGGCTGATCGTCTTCCTGTTTCATAGTGTTGCTACTAGGACTGACTTCATGCAACTCAAAGAAAGGTAAGAGAAAAGTCCAGGGAGTGCCACAATCACAAACCGCAGCCCTTCCCAGACCCCAAGAGGAAGAGGAAACCGACAAATCCATCTATGCTTCAATACATCTATGAAATAGTCATGAGTAGTGCAAACCGTGTAGGCCCAGATGATCCAGCTCTTAATAAGCAAATCCATCCAAATCTACTCTGCTAGCTATCTTCCTGTTGTTTGTTGAAACTAGCAATGACTGCATGACACGCAATACTTCAACGCAATAGTCAAGAGTAGCGTAAACAGTATATACCCAGATGAAACAGCTTATGATGAGCTATCTCATCTGAATCTACACTGACAGCCACCTTCCTGTTTCAAAGTGTTGAGAATACAATGCCTCTATGCAATAATTAAGAGCAGGACAAACAGTGTAGGCCCAGATAAAACAGCTCATGACAAGCCATTCCATCCGAATCCTCAATCTGACAAGCAATCTTCCTATTTTATAGTGTTGAAACTAGCTCTGACACCATGAAACGCAATACTTCCATGCAATGGTCCATAGTTCAAACAGTGTAGACCCGTGATGAGCCATCTCATCTGAAACCACATTGTTAGCCATCTTCTGATTTCATAGCGGTCAATTCAGCAAAGACTGCATGATACACAATATTTCCATGTAATGGTCAAGGGTAGTGCAAACAGTGTAGATCCCGATGAAACAGCTCATGATGAGCAATCTGATCAGATCCACTCTGCTAGCCAATGGAACAATATTTTCCTGCAATAGTCAATAGTAGTGCTATGAGTGTAGACCAGACAGAACAAATTAGCCAAGTCAAGTCGTCTGAATCTACACTGCCCGCAATCTAGCACCGACTGATGTGAAATACACCACCTCAATGTACTAATCAAGATTACTGCAAATAGTGTTGACCCAGACAAAACAACTCATGAGCCATGTCGTCTGAATCTGGACTGTCAGCAGTCTAACACTGGCCGATATGATATATAACACTTCCATGTAAAAATCAAGATTATTGCAAACAGTGTGGACCCAGATGAAGTAGATAATGATAATCGCTCCCTTCTGACTATAGATCTTTGGCAATCTTTCCATTTCCAATTGTACACCTTGCACCGGCTGGCATGGAATACAGTATTTCCTTATAGTAGTCAATATTATAAAGAGTGTTGACCCCGACAATAAAGCCCATCATGAGCTTTCCTATCCGAATTTAGACTGTCTGCAATCGTTTCTTTTCATAGCATTAATCTGCACCTAGCTCGAATGAAAAAAAAACGCAACGCTTTCATATATCAGTCAGTCATAGTGCAAGCAGTGTAAACCATGACGTAACAGTCCATGACTAGCAATCTCATCCGAGTCTTGACCAGAGGAAAACTTCCTGTTTCAAAGTATTGAAATTGTACTTTGCACCTACTGACTGGAATATAGCATCTAAATATTCCAGTCAGCAGAAATGCAAACAGTGCCGACCCTGACAAAACTGTTCACAATGAGCAATCTCTTCCGAATCTGCACTTTCAGCAGTTTTCCTGTTTTACAGTGTGAGCCCATTCATATTATTGACCAACATAAATGCAACATTTCCTTAAAACAATAAGCAGTGCAGCCAGTCCATACATAGATGAAACAGCTCATCGTACGGTGTCTTATCAGAACCTAGACCATCAGCAACTTTCCAATCTCATAGCATTACCCTTACACTTAACAGTGCAAACCCAGATGAAACAGCACACACTAATTCTTCTCATCAAAATCAAGACTGTCAGCATTCTTCCTGTTCCACAGCAGTGAAGCCGTATTTAGCACTGGCTTGATATTTATCATATCCATACACCAGTTGACGGTAGTGCAAACAATGTAAACCCAGACGAAACAGTACTTCTTGAGCCTTCTAATCCGAATCAGGACTGTTTGCAATCTTCCTGCCTCATAGCACTGAAACATTCTAGCTTTGACTGACACGTGATAGAGCTCCCCATATAATAGGCAACAGTAGTGCAAACAATGTATACCATGGTCCCCAGTTCCCAGCCTCATCGAAACGAAATATGAGACTGAAAAAAGGACCATGATAGCTATCACCTATACTATTAAATTATGTCACCAAAACCCTCTGTCTTGCTAATGTGCAAGCATCATGAAAACATGCCTATATAATTTTGACCCCCTTAAACCCCACTTTTATATAGTAAAACTGGGGTTTACAGGGATATACATTATTTTTCTTATTTCTGCTCAAAAACATAGATTGTTGTACTCGTTAGAACCGCCTCGCCGAGGCGGTTCTAACGAGTACCCACAATCTATGTTTTAAGCAGAAATATGAAAAATAGCAGAGATTTTTATCTGAAAATTTTCAGTTTTTGGAGGTGCAATTTTCTATATATTTGAATAGGCGTGTTTTCGTAATGGACAGAGGAAAAAGTGGCTTGATCGTTTCCCAGATCCTTTGTTTTTTTGTTGTTGTTTTTTTTTTTTTTTTTTTTGTTTTTTTTTTTTTTTTTTTTGTTTTTTTTGTTTTTTTTTTTTTTTTTTTTTTTTTTGTTTTTTGTTTTTTTTTTTTGGTTTTTTTTTGGTTTTTTTGGGGGGTTTTTGTTGTTTTGTTTTTTTTGTTTTTGTTTTTTTTTTTTTTTTTTTGATTGAATGAAAATAAAACATACATTAATCTGTGTATAGCAAGTTTGTTATAAGATTGTTATAAGATTTTTTTTTTATATTTGATGGGATCGTCACATATCGACAATCCCCGCAAATATAAAAACCTTTGTGAGCTGATCGAAAACTCTACCATATATAAAAATCTAAACAATTCCCGCGCCGGTCAATGACCGAGCATTACAGTGTGACCTGTGCGATAACTGGTTTTGTTACCAATGCCTTAGGCTGGGTAGATCTACTTATGACTTTATAAACAAAAGCAAAGCCACAGACGTATTATGTAGTTTTGTACACATTGTCGTATCAGTTTACCAGCAAATAAACAATTTCTTCAAAGAACAGATGACCTTCAAAGCAAATAAGCTCGCTATGACAAATTTATCAGGGAAATGCAGAAAAGCTTGGAAAAATCAAGAAAACCTTTTCAAGTTACACCAGCTTAAGCAGTAAATTCATCTGCTAACGTGGAGAAATGGAATGTTGCTGATGTTGTCAGTAAGGTACTAGAAGAAAAGTCTAAAAGAGAGAAGAGAAAACTTAATGTTGTTTGTTTCGACTGCCTGAAAGTCAGGAAGCTAGCGCAGAGGAGATGCGTGGCCATGACAAGGAATGAATTAATCGGGTCATTCGTGAGGATATGGAGCTTAACGACATCTTAATGCTTGGTAACTCTATCAGGTTAGGACGGTTTGATGAACATGCGACTAGACCATGGCAGGTAAAAGTCTCCGTCGAGAGCATATAAATAAAACAGAAAGATACAGAAGCAAGTAGAACAAAACCTAGGAATTCCAAGCGTCTAGATGTAACGATTTATTCTTTCAGAGTGATCTCTTGTTCAGTCAAAGGCAGGAAGCATATCGTTAGAGAGTTGAAAAGATAATAAATAAGCTTGCAATTGCAAATCCAGGTCAGCCAGGAGGATCTGCAGCTGCCAGTGCAACCGGCACTGGTGAAGGTTTCTTTCTGAATCCGGCAATTATGAGTCCTAGTCAGCCAGAGAAATCTGCAGCTGTCAGTGTATCCGACACTGGAGGTGGTTTCTTTCAAGCCTAATCAAGTAGTTAGGGAATTACCTGCAAACACGTTCGGTTACGTTAATGCTCCTATTAATGTTGGGTTAAAGACATTTTCAAATTTTACTTCTGGTATTTTGTCATTTCATAGTAAAGTAAGGAATTCTAGTCATTGTGATACTTAGTGATTCTTTGGTATCTGAAGCGGATCAGAATTTGTTGTAGTCAGTTACACAGACAGCTCTCTTAGTTCGGACAGTTCTACAAATTCCAGTGACAGTGATAGTGACACTTATGTATATGGTGTATGTAGTATATGTAGAAGCTTTATGTCAACAGACAGTTCTACTACCGTTTCATCTGAAACAGAAGAAAGGCAATCAGATGTTTCAAGTAGAAGTAGCAGAATCAGTGGTGTTAACCTGAATTCCAATATAAAGGATGGCATGAACACTTACTATACAAACGCTGAAAGTTTACTGACTAAACGTGAAGAATTACAGACAGAAATCGACAGTAAAAGTTATGTCAGTATAACTGAAGTATATACCAAATCTATAGCTGCTACTGTTATAAGTCAGTCGGAGCTTCAATTAAATGGATATGAAATGATACATGGAGAAGTTTCTGTAACTGTAGAGGTGTTTGTGTTTATTACAAGTCATAATTATCAGTAAAAGAATGTAAAGAATTTACTGACTGTAGATTTTAAGAGTCATGCTGATGCATCGTGACTAGAATCTAACGAAAAACTGTTGCTTGTTGCTATTTACCATAGTCCTTCTAAATCTGTGACTTATACGAACAGACTCAATATTCTTATTCAGAAAGCAGTTGACTCGAAATATGAATATACTGTGTTAGTTGGTGATTTTAATTTTCCAACCATAGAATGGGAAAACTAATCTACACCTCATAGTGTTAATTACCCAGAATTCAAATTCATTGAATACTTAAGAGACAACTTCTTAACACAAATAGTTGATACTCCAATAAGACATATAGAGACGGTCAAGCCTCAAATATACTAGACTTATTATTGTTGATAAACTTGAAATGGTGGAATAGGTCAGTTATAGTAATAACTTAGGGGATAGTAATCATGTATCAATTTAGATAAATTTGTCATGTTCAGCCCAACTGAAATAAACTATTTTGAACTTATAAAGATAATTTATCACAAAGCTCTGATTTCAGTGGAATGGAGGCAAATACAAGAAATGTCAGTGGATGAAGGTTATGAATTTATCATAAATTAAATCAATAAAGTTGTCCAGAGGCATGTGCTTCTGAAAGAAACTTGCCACAAGAAAACTTTAGAAAGAAAAAATGGGTTAATAAACATTGTCTCAAGAGTATAAAAAGAGAAATATAAGGCTTGGAAAACGTATCTTCATACAAAGACAGAAAATAGTTACAGAAGTAACTGTATAGTCAGGAATCAGTGTACGAACGTGATACAGTCAGTGAAGAGAAACTTTGAAAAGTGTATTGTTCAAGACATTAAAACAAACCAAGAGATTTTGATCTTATGTATGTGATCAGACAAAAACAAGGACAAAAATGTATGACTTGAAGGATAAAAATGGTCAGTTAGTTTCAAACAATGAATAGAAAGCACATTTACTGAATAGATTCTATGCCTCGGTTTTTGTTAATGAGCCACCAGGACCTTTACCAATATGCGATACGCGATATCATGGATCACCAGTGACAAGACTGCTTGTTGACCAAAATTCGTTCGTGGAGATTGATTATGAAATATTTTCTACGGTCATTCTCTCCCTTCCGCTGATTCAAGAAGGGCAGTTGTCAGTTTCTGGCGAAAGAATGTGCACATTACTGGTTAACCGCTTTGAAGACTAAGCCTGCCCAGTAAACGTGTGGTTAGGTAAACTGACCGCGCTCGACATGACCCCATTGGGTTTACTGGGCTGTAAAACCTCAACACAAACAAAATAAAGCAGTTGAAAGACTTGAATGTTGTTAAGTCCATGGGCCCAGATGGTTGCCATCCGCGAGTCTTAAAGGAAGCAGCTAATGTGCTTAGTAAACCATTATGTCTGCTGATCAATAAAACATTTGGAGAGCGGCGTATACCAACCATATGGAAGAATGCCAAGGTTTCAGCTCTGTTAAAAAATTAAGGCGCTAGAACTGACCCTTCAAATTACAGACCTATGTCATTAACTTGTATTCCTTGTAAAATATGTGAAAAAAAAAAACAGTAAGAGAAGTTCTAATGAAACATATGACTGATAACGACTTGTTCACTAAATGTCAATACGGATTAAGGGGAAAACAGTTGTATTCTTCAATTATTGGACGTTCTTGACGATTTAACCAGTGCCTATGACAAAATTAAACAAATTGATGTTATCTATCTCGATTTAAAGAAAGCGTTTGATACCGTACCGCACAGACGGCTTTTGTTGAAAATTCAGGCATATAAATTTCAAGGTGAAATTTTGTCCTGGATTGAAGACTTTTTAAAAGAACGCAGAAGATTACCTCCGGTATTCCTCAATGGGTCCGTGCTGGGCCCTGTATTGTTCATCGTTTATATCAACGATATGCCGGATAAATTAAGATATATATGTAAATTCTTCGCCGATGATAGCAAAGTATATCAGAGTATTCAAGAAGAAACTGATCAAACTGCTATTCAAGATGACCTATTTCAGGTCTATGACTGGAGTGACTTGTGTTTGCTATAGATTTCTATTCTTAAATGTAAAGCCATTCAATATGGGTATGTGAGTTTTGAACACACATATCAAATGAGAGATCAGGACATTGACATCATGGATATACCATCAGCGAATGAAGACAAAGACTTCGGTATTTTATTTGAGAAGTCATTGAAGTTCAACAAACAGGTATTGAATGTTGTGAATAGAAGCAAAAGACTCACTTGTCTCATAAAACGTTCATTCAGATTTATGAACAAAAGATTGTTTCTTCAAATGTATACGACTCTGATAAGATCCATTATATACAATGGAATAGTCATGTGGCATTCTACGTCAAAGAAAAACATTCAACTTATTAAAGTAGTTGCGGCCATGTTACCTAAGCCATAATCCAAACTCATAAATCCGTAAACGAATGATGAATCTGAATGTTCAGACCAACAGACATGGACCCCAGAATAAAGGGTGTAATCATGCGTCCGCGGATAGTAAGCGTTACTTGGTAAGCAAGCTTCGCCCACAATGCCCAAAGGCCTGAACGAAGGAAATATCAGTAGAAGCTTATGCCCGGGATTTGGGAAGTCTACTTATGGCGCATCCCTGGCAAAAACATTAGAAACAATTCTGGAAACTGCAACATTGTACGGATTGACAAGATCATGATGTCTCTCATAGAACTCCTTAAGTGTTGCTTTGTACCAGTTTGGTTTTTTGATACCTCTGGCTCAACAACTTCGTAGTGAGCACTTTCCTACGCTCCATGAAGTCCTGATAATTTGAACAGGCTCTGACATAACGGATTAACTGTGAAACGTAAACGCCGTATGCTGGTGCAGAAGGGATATTACTGCTCAGGAATGGAAAATTAACAATGGGAAAATTGAAGTCGTCCCGTTTGTCGTAAAGCCTAGTAGTAAGCTTTTCATTGTCAATGTAGAGATAACAATCCAAGTATGAGGAGGAGGCTGCAGTCTCCGTTGTTTCCTTTATTTCAAGTTCACGTGGATAGATGAATTCCAAATACTCTGCAAACTTTGTGTTTTTCAGAGACAATATATCATCTATATATTTGTAGGTGATATTGAATTGTTGTGCGTGGTGTTTCTTGCCTGCTTGGAGGAGACTTTGTACAAACTTCGCCTCATACGAGTATAAAAACAAGTCAAAACAATATTCAAAAACGCGCAACGAAAATTATACCATAGTTGAAAGGACTCACATATGAGGAACGCCTCAGAGAGCTCAATTTGCCGACGTTACTGTACAGAGACAAATATATGACCTCATACAAATATTCGAGACTATAAACGAGTTCGACGATATTGATCCAAGTAAATTTTTCAACTTAAACGACGACGTTAACGTATGTAGTATTTGAGCTCTTCGTGCTCCGTAATAATAATGTTTCCGTATATTACGTATACCATCCGGACCTGAAGCTTTACCAACGGAGATTCTGAAAGATTGATTTAACTTCAAGAGATGTGTTATATTGCTCAATTGGGTGTGACAGTATGGTGGGGGCAAGTTTGGGAGTTTAGCATTATCATCATTTAACACCGTGTGTCCTTGAAAGTATTGGTTGAAAATAGTTGCTAGTCAATCTCATTTGAATGAATCCGTCCATTAAATTCAAGATATGGAATTGTTGATTTGCAGTTAGGACTGATGAAAGTCTTAAGTGTTGCTAACCAATCCTTTGGTGAGAGAGAATCAGATTTAAGTTTAGCTGCTATTTTGTCAAAGAATTTTCGTTTGGAATCTCGAATCGTAGTAATAACTTCAGTACAAAGTGTTTTAAATTTGTTCCATTGTCGTTCTAGGTTAGTTCGTAATGCTTTCTTATATGCACGTTTGCGCTCACGCATCTGGCGTCTAAGGGTCTGAGGGCACTCCTGGACTTTTCTCTTTCCTTTTTTTAAACTACGATTTTACGGTTTGGAACACATTCTTTAGTTATAGAATGGGTTGTGTTTTCATATTATTTGCATAAATATCAATGATATCGTCATTCAAAGACTTTCAATCAGTTTCAGAAGCTTTTTCTCGTAAAAGATCATAATTACAATTATTGTAAATCCAAATGGTTTTGATTTTGCCTTTGCAAATTTAAGGATACCAAATATAGGACAACGGTATCGCATTTGTTTGTTTAAGTAAGGACCAACGACGCCACTAAGGATTAAATGATATTTGTTACTGACAAGAAAAACATCGATGAGAGAAGCTGAGTGGTCTGTATAATGTGTAGGCTGATGGATGGTTTGAGAGAGAGAAATTTGAGAACACAAAGAGTCTATTTTCCTTCGTGTTTGAAAATCAAGGTAGTTAAAATGGAGATCACCATAATTATTATGTCTGCAATGCCAGTATGAACAACTAATTACATAGTATCTTCAATGCTATTGAAGTAGTTTGCATCGGAGTTTGGTGCCCGGTAGATAAGACCAAAAAGATTGTTTTTTCTTATTATTCATAATTTCTAGCCACACGCATTCCGTGCCCCTTATTTCTAAATCTTTACGGCGTTTGTAACGAATTCCTTCTTTAACATAAACAATGACACCTGCATATCCTACATATACATCACCAATACGGTCATTTTTTTTTTTTCAGGAAAATTAAAAGACGGAGAATCAAGTCGTCCGTGAGAATGTTTGGACTAAACCAAGTTTCCATAAATGCTTAAATATTAAACTCGAGGAGTCCGTAGGTAAAATGTCTAATTTATTTGAGGTACTCTGGACGTTGTACTGCACGAAGGAGAGGTGATGTTTAAGATAGTTAATTATGCGTTTTCATTTGTATTCAGTCCCGGTTTCAAAAATTAAAGTAATTGCAAGGTTTAATTTGTTTATGCACAGATGCATTGGTCTGCAGGCATACACGTTACCTGTATGCCAGTGGCACAACTGGTGTATTTTATTTTGGCGCACAATGTATTTGAGTTTTGGTGTAATTTGTAAAAACAAGTGACACAAATTGTATGTAGATTGGCACATATGGTAACCCAGCAGGCACACAGCATCGAACCAACGTCGATTTGACGCGGAATCAACGTCCAGACGTTGGACGTTGAATCTACGTCGAACAGACGCCGCCTCAATGCCGCATGCCCGCTGGGAAACGCTGATCCATTTAGACTTAAATGTGAAAGAAACGTCGTTGATACAGTTCTAATTAATATAGCCAAATGTGTGTGTGTGTGTGTGTGTGTGTGTGTGTGTGTGTGTGTGTGTGTGTGTGTGTTACAATGACTTACAGTATTTACAAACTTGTAAGAAACACATACATGTACAAAACAAGAAGAGCAAGATAATACCCACACTTATCACCAGACTGGTTTTTGATAATACAGCATTAATGGCATGTAAAAAAGCGGTTTGCGAGATGGCAAAGGTTGCTTAAGAGAGTAACATTTGTTAATTCAAGAACAAGAAAAATCTAGTAGCACTTAAGATATGTGATACATCTGTTGATTAAGTATACAATATTAAAACTTTCATTGTATTTAACAAATTAAGATTATTTCTTCACTGTAAGTTATTTATTTCTGATATTATAAAATGTTATTGACTAACCATTTAGACAGTGTTAAAAGGTACATTCTGGTAATTAGAGTGAGCAAACAAGTTCCATTCTCATGGTTTACATGTACTGCTATAGTTATTTCCATATCAGTCCCGGCACTTTGCTCATTGCTTGTTTCTATATTAAAATGATAGGCATGAGTGCAAAGTAAATATTGAGGTCTCATTCGACAAAACCTTACATGTGCAATGACTGATAAGAAAAACCTCAGTTTTCGAAACCAACATATGAATACTAGGTACTCATTACATTATTAAATTATCAAATAAAATAAAAACAACGAGTGTCTATAGCTTGAGAATACGTAGCAAATGACAAGGACGATATTTCACTAAAACAAACAAAAATGTTCAGGTGCTGTCATAATGATATACGAAACCGGTAGTCATGTCGTTATGACCTAGCTGGAACACATCTCTAAAATGACGGTGAATCAATGCTGATTCGATGTCTCTGCGTCGGAATGGCACCGGTTCAGTTCCATTTCAACAGTGTGTTCTGGTAAAAATTTTGTCAATGCACTGAGTACGAATGAATAAATTCATTGAACTTAAACCTGTTGATAAACACGGTCAATATTGTCCATCGCTATGATCGCTAATCTACAGTGCGCTGGCAAGTGTCAAGTTCGCTAACTATTTAGTCAGAGTGCATCGCCATGGCACCACCCGGTGCAGATATTCCTACACCAGAAAGTCTGACTGGAGGAGCTGGATCAGACTTTGGAACCTTTCACTTGTCTAAGGATGGTGAGTAACCAAGCGGCTCTAAGTCATTGAGGGATTTAATATGGTGTACAGCGTCATTATTATCCTTTACAAGAATAGTCCCGTCAGACGACCGGGTGCCCTTTATGCATTCTGCCTTCATTAGCAGACGTGCCTCATAAAAGAGAAATTGTCAGATCCTTATTGATGAAAATACCTTCATATCCATTCTCCTTGAGCTTTGTTCGCAGTTTGTAGAGTTCATTCCGGGAACGGTATGTGGAGAAGTTGACAGTTATTTATGGTCCGGTCCATTTTGTGTTGTTTGGGTTCCCAATTCTATGGCTCCGGTCGATATCCTGTAATCGTAGACCCAAAGTCCGGCTATTTGCCGTCGTGTCCTCGTTCTTTTTGTCTGTATACCCGAAGATTCGGAAGCAGTTCCTCCGACTATACGGCTCTGCCTTGTCTGTCTGAGATTCAAGGTCAGTCACCCTTGCCGTCAACGCAGTGTTCTCTTTTTCCAAGTCGTCATTTTTCTCTCTCTCTCTCTCTCTCCCTCTCTCTCTGTCTCTCTCTCTCTCTCTCTCTAAAGTGGCGATTCTGTTCTCCAAGCCTTTGAAAACGCCATCGACAAAAATGTTTGTAACCATGATCCCGATCTCATCCCGAAATGTATCCTTAAGCATTTCAGTAAACTTCAGCATTTAGGTTGGCGGGATGATGATGTGAGATGCTGGATCAGATGCTATAGCTGTATGAGCAGAATCAGGTGATTCTGGGTTAATTGCTCAAATCGGTTTTGTCTTTGTGACAGTTACAAATTCCCATGTCAATTCCCGTTTTTACTTGAGCGTACTCTAGGTGCCACTGATTTTTCACCACTACTCATTCCTTACATTTGGGCAGTCACTGTAGTTGTGAAATTATCGGTGAAGGGCGGTCCCGTTAAGTGTACCGTTAAACACTCACACACAATTATGATAAAGTTTTGTCGTATTAATACGTCACCATTGACACTGAAGAAAGTATGGTTTGTGATAGATAAATACGGCTACATACTCTAATAGTCCCTTGTTTTATAAACACAGATATCACATAATCCTTAAAATTTCGAAAATCAGTCACAAACACGATGGACTATCAACGTTAGTATTCAAAAAGCCCTAAAAACGCTATATATGATCAAAATTTATCTCTGCAAAATCAAATCGAGTCTTACAACCGTCATATTGATCACATGATAGAGCTTCAAGATTGCCATAAATAATCTATGGGGTCATAAATGCTTGACACTTCATCTATTTACTAAACAAAATGAGATTTAATTTCGGTACTATACAAGAGACAGATTTTATATACCGGAACCGGATTAAAAACAAAAACAAAAGTGAAAGAAGATATTGGTGGAGATGACAAACCAGTGATGGCTTACAGTGCTCCGAAGATCCACAGTAAACAGTACGAAAATGTTCCGACTGACATCCCGCTGACTATTCATGTAAATAAACATACCGACAGGGATGTTTCACTTGACTGTGATATTTCAGCAAATTTTAGGCATCCCTAATGCACGTCGTCTATTGTTTTTTCGTTCGTTTCATACAAGTATGATACAACAATTTTCTTTGAATTTATTTACTGTTTTGCAGATGTGTTACTAACCTATCTAACATATACATGAAAACGTTCCTGACAGATATAAATGTGGAGTTGTTTTTGTTTTTTGCTGTTTTTTTTTTTTGTTTTTTTTTGTTTTTTTTTTTTTGTTTTTTTTTGTTTTTTTTTTTTTTGTTGTTGTTTTGTTGTTGTTTTTTGACAATATTATATATGTTGTTTTTTTTTTTTTTTTTTTTTTTTTGTTTTTTTTTTTTTTTTTTTTGTTTTTTTTTTTTTTTTTTTGTTTTTTTTTTTTTTTTTTTTTTTTGACAATATTATATATGCTCGATTTCAAATATATTCATATTTTAGTTGGGGTGAGTAGGGCTGAGCAGCAAGCAATTTTCACTTACTGCACTTATTGCCAAGTTATAGTTAATGTCTGACATTTTGCGATGTCATTCGTTATGATTAGGTTTATATAGTTTTCAAAATATAAATGAAGTTTCTTAGGAAAGGCCAAGAAGTGCTAGTGTTCGAAATCGGCCATGATTTCACAGTTGATCATCGGTTTTGTAAAACCGACTAATCGTCGATTAATAATCGATTTATAAAAAATATATTCACTCTTAATATAGCCCTCTTCCAGGTACTTATTCATTGCTCGAGATCAATAAAAGGGGTGTCCAAATTATAATTTTTTCATATTTCTCCACGAAAACATATGTGGCGAGCGCTTCTAATGAGCATCCACAGCATATGTTTTCATGCGGAGGCGCTTCTTATGAGTACCCACAACATATGTTTTCATGGAGAAATAAGAAAAATAACAGTACTTTTTGGTTGACTTATTTAAGGTTATTTTATCATTTTTTCCACATATATTGACCACAAAACTAAAATGACCCAAATAGACAGCTTTGAATTCCATTTCTTTGTAACTTGCCTATAAAAGTAAAACGTGAGAAAAATATGCTCTTAAAAATAGAATTTTTCGATTAGTCGACTATAAATAATCTTTCCGATCATCAGGCACAAGAGGCAATAGTGACTGATGAACAATTATAATCGATCATCAGTGGCAACACTAATATAAACGAAAAAGAATTGCAACAGAGGAACATCATTAGAGCTTGTGAAAAAGAAAAAAAAAGAGCTTGAGGTTGGAGACGGGTGTGTGACGTTTCTCCATGAACACATGTGGGTACTTATTAGAAGTGCCTCATTGAGGTGCTTCAAATGACTACTCACGCGTTTTTCGTAGAGAAATAAGAAAAAATACCAGTACTTTTCAGTTGATATATGTGCCGAAATAGTATGGAGTGTACATATCTCAACGTATTCGTTTTGCAAGGGTATCGTCTCATGTAAACAATCATAATAAAGGCCTGGCTACCAAACTCTTAACATAACGCTATCGATATCATAAACTCCATAAAGTTTTTTTGTTTTTTTTTTGTTGTTGTTTTTTTTTGTTTGTTTGTTTGTTTGTTTGTTGTTGTTGTTTTTTCCAAAATTTTATCTCCGACACTCCCAAATGATTGATAGATATAAAGTTAGTTGAAGGAATATCGCAAGGAATATCCGAACTAGAGTTTGACGGTTACCTAGTTCATAAGTTTAGGAAACTTGCTGGGAAATTCAAACTTTAGAAGAATTCGAAATATTACCTTTTATAGATGGACGGGATAAAACATGGTCAGTACCGTCATGGATATTATGGACAGACTGCATTCTTAGCTTTTAACCGAATTATGGCTGATATTTATACTTCTTTTTTAATTGTACGACAGTTGGTCGGGTTCCAGCTTCCATTACGGTGCCGAACTAAATCTTTTGATTTGAGGGGTTGATACCTAATTTAATGTCTTTATTCGGCACATCCGTCAATCAACTATTGATTTTCTGTAGCTCTGGCTGCCAGTGTCTGAAATGTTTGCCGTGTTCCCTCAACTTTCGTTCAGCACAATAGTTTAATCTAATTTGCGCGTTTGTTGTTGTTGCTTTATTTTTTTTTTATTATTATTATTATTATTGTTATTATTTTATTTTTTCATTTTTTTATATTATTATTATTATTTTATTATTTCAATATCTTTATATATATATTTTTTTTTTGAGGGGGGGGGGTGTTTTTTTTGTTGTTGTTGTTGTTTTTGGGTTGCTTTTTTTTTTTCTTTTTTTTTTTTTTTTTTTTTTTCTTTTTTTTTTTTTTTTTTTTGTTTGTTTCTTTTGTGTTTTTTGTTTGTTCTTTTTGTTTTTTGTTGTTGTTTTTTTGTTGTTGTTTTTTTTTTGTATGATATTGACCGTTCTAAGGCGGTGGTCCCGGTGTTAGTCTTACTCTTTGGTGCTTTGTGGTTTATTCTACGAGGCGATTTGTTTTATGTCTTACCTTGTATCATTTTGTTCTTGTGTTTTTCAGTTCTTTTAGCATTGCGATAACCTCTTAATCTAATCTAGCGCTTTTCGTACGTTTGTTCGATTTGTGTTTGTTTGGATTTGTCGGTTTCTTCTTCCTCTTGGTGTCTGGGAAGGGCTGCGGTTTGTGCTTGTGGCACTCCCTGGACTTTTATCTTACCTTTTTTGTAATGTAGTAATCCGGATTCTTTCAACTCATTTTTGCCAATATTTACAAATCAGCTGTTGTTTATTTTATGCTGTTTGTAATCAATACTAACTTATTCTTCGATGTGCAAATCTGCCACTCGGCATCTTATTTCAGGACCTGCTTACCTTCAATGTCATTTTCGATTAGATTTTCTTTCAAAAACAGCATTTAAGCTATATTTTTTTGTCTTCTTTTTCGAAGAGGGGTCATTTAATTTATTTAATTGCATAACAGTAAAATTCTGCTTTTGTCATGTATGTGTGTGTGTGTGTGTGTGTGTGTGTGTGTGTGTGTGTGTGTGTGTGTTGTTTTTTCTTTGTGTGTGTGTGTTTTTTGTTGTTGTTTTTTGTTTGTTTGTTGTTGTTTTTTTGTTTGTTTGTTTGTTTTTTGTTTGTTTGTTTTTTTTACATAATTTTACAAATGTGATAAAGGCTCAAATTTAGTAAAGTTTCATAGAAGTGAAGGTCTGCAGAACTTATTGCCCTAAATTTGTTATTATTTCTAACCCGTAGAGTCCATTCACCTTACCGTCTTTATGCTATGTCATTAACTGGGGCTTGACTGGTTTCATCAAGGTGTGAGTGTGAGACATATTTTATTTGAAATTAGACAAAGACATTCCATTGACTCTCATATCAGTTTATCTCATGAGTTTATTCTAGTCAACATTATATTTCACTTAGTTAAGTTTCATGCATCATTAAAAAGCAGAGAAAAATATGTTAGATTATGTCATATCTTGTTCCTTAATTTCTTTTTCTTTCTGAAGTTCACATTTTACACCCCTCGACACGAGGCCTAGACTAAAGGTTAAGTGCAACGTAGCAGCTTGGGCTGTTATGGAGCCAGCTTGGTGCCAAGTTTATTGCTATATGATAAACAGGGTCCCCGGCTGCTAAAACTCGGACACGCAATAGTACTGAGTGACTTAGGGAGCCTCTATAAAAATGTTGAATAATCAGTTTGTACTTTTTACAACATTTGAACCTAGGGTGAAGAATTGGCGCCTCTAATATCGATTTACCCTTTCACCTCTGTGTCTGAACCGGACTTTTCCATATCTGAATTTGGATATACGAGTATCCACTTATGCAAATTATCTGGTAAACAGTGTAGATCCTGATGAAATGGCTCCTTACGAACCGTCTCATCTGGATCTGCAATGTTGACACAGACACCTAACTTTTCTAAGGCAGTGGTTCTGATGTTCTCGTTCTTTGTGTAGTCTTGTGGATGCTCGCTGCTGGGCTATTTCATTTTTTGTCCTTTCCGCTGTCTTATTGTTGTTTTATGGATCCTGTCTAGCATTATGATAATCTCAATGTGGAAATGGTTACTTCTTTTGGATTGTTGCATGTCTACTGTCCGTCATGGCTTACATGCGTATATGTAAAATGTTGAAAATGAATTACAATATGAATAATACCGGTATACTTAGGGGATAACTGCATTCAAATTTGTCATTTGGGGAGGTAAATCGGCGGTTTTACGGTCGGAAATTTCGTTTTACGGCGACGCGTCAGCGGAACCGTAAAACGTAATTTGTGGCCGTAAAACCGCTGATTCACCACCCCAAATGACATATTTTAATGCGGTTATCCCCATTCTAATGCATTTATTCATTTTTTATTCTGTTGAAAAAGTGTACTATTTGCACAAAGCGACAAGTGCCAGCTAATGAGAAGCGACGTTACGTGATGACGTCGGATTTCCGACAGTATATCGCAGAATATACCGTCACAAATTTTTACGTTATCCAATCAGACGTCGTGTTACATACGCAAGTGCATTAGAATGAGACTTATGTAGATACAGTCAATTACCTTTATACCGACAAAATATCTGGATTTAAGTTTATTTCAAACCTCAAACTAAATTTAGTGAACGAAAGAGATTTCTACCGACGCTCTTTCAATCTCACAGTATTTAACTACATGTTTTAATAGCAGTAAGACCAAAAAATAATTATTAAGACAGTTCAGTCATAGTGCTTGTACAGAAGGAGTTTGCGATAAGACATGCTTTAAATGGCTTTTCATGGAACTTCGTTAACCAAAAACAAAATATGAACTTTATCATGGTTCTCTTTAATGCTTGCTGCAAACTTGACAGACTGAATACTATATTCTTGTTAATAATTGACCTCTCATCACATGTTTTAGTAATGCCAAGAGTCTTTTATAAAGTATAGATATAGTGCAAACGTTACATAATGGCAATATTGTTTGCGGTCTTGTCAGTTTGAATTGCATTACGAAAACACGCCTATTCAAATATTTTGAAAGTTTTACAACCAAAAAAGGAAATTTTCAAGATAAAAAAAATCTTATATTTGTCATATTTCTGCTCAAAACATAGATTGTGGGTACTCGTAAACTCGTTAACGAGTACCCACGATTTATGTTTTTAGAAAAATAGGAAAAATAATGTATACTCCTGTAAACTCCAGTTGGGTTTAAGGGTGTCAAATTATGTAGGCGTGTTTTCGTGATGAAACATATTTGTCGAAAGTGTTAAATGATATAAAGAATCAAACTGTCAATCAAAAAGTACTTTTGTCTTTGCTAATTTTATTACATTTGTCTATTTTTGTACGTTATATATTAAAAATAATGAGATACCATTCATTTATTCAACTTGGCTTAAAATAAAGCGTTGCACGTCAATGCAAATTTTGCTTAACTACAGAACCGGCTGAGATGTCTAGACGAGGATGCAAATCGTTCGCTTGAAAACCCACCACATAAAAGGAGTCAGTTCTTGATAAAGTACATTTCTATGCAATAATTAATATATCATTTTGAATAATGAAGAGGAAGCAGCTGGTATCATTGTGTTTTACGTAACACTGTTTTCTTTTCTATTTTCTTTATCCTTCGCTGAAATACAGTCTGTAGTTTTGTATTTCACTATGAAACTTTTCTTTCGTAAGTAATTAGTTGCATATAACGTGTAACAACTGTTTTTCTAGTCTCTGGTTTTGTTTCTTTATATGCATATTTCGCCTCATATAAAATAAAACTAACCATACCAAATTAGATGTGCCAGATGTCTACTTTCCTTGATTTATTTTGTTAGAACTGGAAAGTGAAGTGACAAAGAGCAGAAGTATTATACATCCCCAGCAATATCACCTCAACTAAGTGACCCTCGTTACAACGATAGTATTTGTTTCCAAAGCTGTTGCCAATAAAATGAATATGCTAGTGTATAACGTATGGTAGGAGTCATACATAGACAGACCATGAGATGTTCGATACTCATAATGATAACACATCTACATAAGTTTAATCCCCTCAAAACTTAATTTTATTTAGCAAGACTGAGTTTTACAGTGGTATGTGTTATTTTTCTTGCTTCTGCTCGGGACGCGGATTGCGGGTGCCTGTTAGAGCTGCCTTATTAAGGGGGTTCTGGCGGGTGCCCGCAGTCTGTATTTTATGCGAGAATGGAAAAATATTACAGCTTTTCATTCGAAAATATTCACTTTTATGCAGTGAAAAAATTTATTATTTTTTATAATGCAAGTTTACCAAAAGCTGTTACATAGGGATGTGGAAATGTATTACTTTTACTAAATTTTGCAGGTTAATAACAGCTCAAAGGTTCAGGGATGTGTCTTGATAAGGTCTGCCTTGGGGCGGGCTATGCTGGTTTTAAGTTTATCATTATTATCCAAAGTGTTCCGACAGATGGGTGCATAAAGTAGCATTGACCTTGATTGGGTTGCTCCCAGTTTTTTGGAGCAGTCAGACCAGGGCCTTCACTGTGTCCCTTTTTTTTTTTTTTTTTTTTTTTTTTTTTTTTTCTCTCTCTCCTGTTTGTTCCTCTTTTTATGGCTATTGGAATGGTACAGTTGGCATTTCAGGATGGATTCATCAATTTGCTCTATTGCTCCATTTGTGAGCCCGAGTTTTTGGGAGTTCAATGGTATGGGGTTAGTGTTTTTAATATTCAAGATTATATGTTGTGTAATTTGATCAGGCAGAGGGATACCTGGAGTCTGTATATGAAATAGGAAACAAATGCCTTTGGCATATTATTGTTGGTCAGATAGGCTGACTGCGGGATATATATTGATGGCCGAGAGAATCTTATGTGCTGCGGATGGTCAGTAGAATTATTTTAGCAAGGTGTCAGAGCATCTGATGTCTATCCGTAGCATTTTTCTTTTAAATGTTTTTTTTTTCTTTTCTATGAGAAACCCAAGGTATTAGCTCTAAAACAGAATCCTTTTTCTGCCTGATCAATATAACGCCAGCTGGGAGCTGGAGATGTGGCTTTTCACACGAAATGACTGGAATTGGACGACATTTACCGGGATATCTTTTGAAAAAAGAAAACGTCAATTCTGTTGGTTCTATATGTGTTTCAACCAATGTATGCAACTCTTCACTATTATTTCTTAATGATCCCTTCACTCTTTTTACACTTTTTTACATAAATTCAAATGGGTGATTTAAAAATTGGAAGCTTGAATTGTAGAGGATTATTCTCAGATCAGGGGAAAAGAAGGGACATATTTTTAAGATGTAGGGATATGTATGATATTAGTATATTAGTTGATACACACTCAACTAAAGAAATAGAACATATTTGGCAGTCAGAATGGGGCTTTAAAGCAATGTTTAGCTCGGGGACCAGTACTAGCCGAGGCATAGCAGTGTTGTTTAAAAACAGCTTACGTATGAAATATTACAAACTGTCTCTGACCCCAATGGAAATTATATAGTAATGGATGTTAAGGCCAAAGGTCAGCAATTTACGCTCTGCGCCTTATACGGCCCAAATGAAGATAGGCCAGAATTCTTTGAAAATATTTCACGAATAATAGATAACATGAATAATTTTAACAATTATAATGGCAGGTGATTGGAATGTTGTTTTAGACTATGAAAAAGATAACTTAAATTATAAACATAAGAACAATCCAAAATCGCAAAAACAAGTACAGGAAATTATGACTCAACTCAATCTGGGGATATTTGGAGAGAAAAAAATGAAAATTGTAGACACTACACTTGGGCAGGACCAAACAATAAACAAAGTAGGCTCGACTATTTCCTTATTTCTTCAGATTTAGTACAATATGTGCAGGATGCAAACATTGGCATTCGGTATAAATCTGACCATAATCCCATTTCAATTGCACTAAAATTTGTTGACCAAGAACGAGGTCGTGGGAACTGGAAGTTTAATAACAGTCTTTTGAGGGACACAGAATATGTTGAATTAATTAATTCTTGTATAAAGGAAACAGTTAATCAATATAAAATAAATTGTTTAGAACAAGAAAATCCAAACCCCTCAGAAGTGCAGTTTTCAGTTAATGACCAGTTATTTTGGGAAACACTGAAACTGATGATTAGAGGTAAAACGATTTCCTATGCTACATACAAAAAACGTACACAAAATAACAGAGAGACAGAAGTCGAAGCAAAACTGCAACAATTATACCAGAATTTTGAACAGAATAGAGAAGAAATCAATCAATTAAGCAGCGAGTTAATTAGAATTAGAGATGACAAAATAAATGGCATTTTACTGCGGGCAAAGGTCAGATGGAAAGTAGAAGGAGAAAAAAGCACAAGATATTTTTGTAACCTAGAAAAGAGACACTATTCAGAAAAAATAATTCCAAAATTAATAATTGATAATCAGGAAGTAACCGAACAAGCTAAAATAATTACTGAACACGAATTATTCTATAAAAAATTATACACATCAAAAAATACTAAAACAGATGCAAATAATAGAAGACTATTCTTTGATAGAGATAACCCTTTTCTCAACTTTCTAACAGAAAACGAAATGCAGAATCTTGAAGGCCTTTTGACTCTACCAGAAGCCTTAAAAAGCTTGAAACAAATGAAAAACAATAAATCACCAGGTATTGATGGATTTACGGTAGAATTTTACAAATTTTTTTGGAGTAATTTAGGAGTTTACCTTGTTCGGTCTCTAAACTATGGGTACGCAATACAGAAGTTATCTGTTACGCAGAAACAGGGCATTATTACTTGTATACCAAAAGAGGGCAAGAATAAGGAATAGCTTAAAAATTGGCGCCCTATTTCACTTTTATCTGTCGATCTAAAAATTGGCTCCTCAGCAATAGCAGCTAGAATTAAATCTGTACTTGATAAACTTATTTCATAATCACAATCTGGGTTTATCAAGGGAAGATACATTGGAGATTGTAACAGGCTGGTTTTTGACCTACTAGAAAAAACAAAGAGAGAAAATATCCCTGGACTTCTGGTGTTACTTGACTTTGAAAAAGCCTTCGATTCTTTGGAGTGGAACTTCATTGAAAATACATTACAATTTTTCGGTTTCGGCGAATCCATTATACGTTGGTTCAAAACCTTTTATAATGACATTTCAAGTTATATTATTTATAATGGTCACTTTAGTAACGTGTTTGAAATTCAGAGAGGTGTCAGGCAAGGTGACCCTTTATCTCCTTACCTATTTATTCTCTGTGTGGAATTATTAAGTGCAGCGTTAAAGGCCCATCCAGAAATTCAAGGTCTAGTAATAAATAACTCAGAATATCTTATAAGTCAATATGCTGACGATTCAACACTTATACTGGGGGATGATGAGAAGTCTCTTAACATGGCTTTACATATCATAGATTATTTTGCAGGCTGCTCTGGTCTCCGAGCAAACTTTGATAAAACTCAGGTGCTATGGTTCGGGGCAAAACGGGGTTGTGGAGAGGAGTTAAGAACACAAAAACCAATAATCTGGAATCATGAGGGAACATTTAAACTATTAGGTATTGAATATGAAGTAAACAGTGAAGACAGTACAGGAAAAAATTACAAGAACAAAATCAAATCTGTTAAAAATCTTTTAATGATTGGTCTTTTAGATCACTGTCGTTAATTGGTAAGGTCTGCATAATAAAAACGCTAGCGCTACCAATTTTTATACAAATCTTTACAGTCTTACCAGTACCATCGGAGCAAATTTTAAAAGAGATAGAAACTATATTTTTTGACTTTATATGGGATAAGAAAGGTGACAAAATAAAAAGAAGTGTTATGATAAATAATAAGGATGAGGGAGGCTTACAAGTGCCTCATATTCCTTCTTTTTGTGCTGCACTGAAAACAGCATGGCTTAAGAAAATCCTTGATGTAAATTATTTTGCAGCCTGGAAAACATTACTGATTGACACTTTGGAAGCTTTCGGAGGAGATAAAGTTTTGTACCTATCTAAGGAGGGTATTTTTACAATACAAAACAATCTTAATACTTTTTGGATAAATGTTTTTGAGGCATGGGCGAAGTTTGAATTGCCCCCTCCCACAACCCCAGAAGAAGTCATGTCACAAACGATTTGGTCAAACAAAAATATAAAACGCAATGGAAGATCTTTTATATATCAGTCATGGTTAAGGAAAGGCATTTATTTTATAAATGATCTGCTCAAAAATGATGGAAGATTTATGAGCTTTGCAGAATTCTGTTGATTATTACAGTGTCATCGAAGCAGTGCCACTACATTGGAAAAGACTGTGTAGAAATAGTAATAAAATTGTTAATATTATACATCCATATGTGACTTTATTGAAAAACAGTCTTAAGACAACTAAACCTTTTCATCAACTTTTGTTGAAAAAGGTAGCAACAAAAAATACAAAGGCATATTCAAAATGGCATGTGGACTTAAACTTGGAGGACACTGAAAATTGGAGTCAACATTTTGCAAAGCTATATAGCATTACAGACGACTCAAAATTACTGAACTTCCATTTTAAGTTATTTCATAGAATAATATTTACTAACAGTAGATTATTTAAATGCAGACTCATAGAAACGGAGCTTTGTACATTTTGTAATGAACAAAGAGAAACATTGCTGCATCTATTTTATGACTGTAGCCATGTTAGAACCTTTTTGTTACAGTTACAAGAACTATTAAGGACCAAATGTAACATTAATTTTACCATTGCACCAGATAAATGGATGTTAAATCAGTTTACAGGAACACCCACTGAGAATGACTGCCAAAGTATGTGTGCTATTCTTGCAAAACATTTCATTTATTGCTGTAAAATAAAAAACTGTCTCCCAGATATTAGGTTTTTCAAACACAAACTCAAAAGCTATTGTTCAGTAGAATTATATGCAAAGTCTATGTATTCTGAGAAAAAAGCAGGCAAAATCACTGCTAGGTGGTCTCTTATGAAAACAATGATTTAATTTAGAAATAAAAAATGAGTCATTACGGGAGGAGCTGTCATCGGGGCGGCGGACTAGGGGAGACTAATCTGCTCAATCTCAATAGCCCTTTTGGGGGCATGAATGATGGTAAGAGCAGCCCTTTGGTGGGCATGCTGTCCAACTATTAGTGAACATCTGGGGTACTGATCAGGCTGGGCAGATGTGCAGGCTGATTTGTACCTTAGCTGTCTCACACAAGCATTTAGCAGGTTTTCTTGCGACTGGGCTCAAAATAGACATTTACTATAGATGTCCTAATGTTTATGGCATGAAAGCAATACTGTATTTGATGGTATGTTGTTTCTGTTGTTTTTTTCCCTTTCATACAAAAAAAGCATGTGCAAACAGTAGAGACCTGCATGTGACTGATCCTAGAGGAACAGTTAGGTCATGATCTTCACTGTTTACCAGTCCATCTGCATTTTTAAACACATCTTCTGTAATGGAAAGTATTTATATATTTATTTTTTTTTCTCTCTCTCTCTCTCTCTCTCTCTCTCTCTCTCTCTCTCTCTCTCTCTCTCCTGGCAGTTTATATTGCCTAGAAAAATGTAAGCTTCTACAAAGGCTACATTAACATAGTATTGAAGCTTGTTGTGCTAGATTCTTGACCAGGAATCGGGGGAGCTTTCATGGTGGTCCTAAATATTTAGACAGATAGGCATTGGCAAGAGCGGTATACCCTGACCAGGACTCCGAACATGGTATGCACCTTTTGCCTATTGCAGTGTCTGGAATTTTGATCGTCGGTTATACTATATAGCAGTTTATTATTTGGGGCTTAATTCTGGGGCTTTTTGCAGTAGTGTGTTCCCCGGGCATATATAATATACTCTGTGGTTCACTCTAACAGGATAGCTTTACTTAAGTCTGCTCTGGGAGATTGATTTTCAGACAGGAGCTGAAACACACATACTCATCAAATGTAAAGGTAAACCGGAGGAGCTCGAGAAGCATAACTAGAAAATCTTGAGTCCTTGTACAGTCTAGTCATTATACAGGTAATACCATAGTGATCCAGGATTTTGGACAGATTTGAGTAAATGGAGCTAGCCCCGCTCATGCTGCCCCATGTGTGGCAGCCTGGTAGGGGTCTGGCAGTTACATGCAATTTACTCTGTGATGAATCTCATTATTTAATCTCGGAGACAGTTACAGAGACATTGGATGACCAGAATTTTGGGATATCTGTGGTACGATTAGAAGTCTTTATAGTTTACCTGACTGCTCACTTTTGACCTGGTCAAATTCTGTTTTGAAGGAAAACATAAAAGAAAGAAGAAAAAAAAAGTCACACAGTGCTGTTCCAATGGAGCCCTTATGAAAGACTGGATGCATATATATATATATATATATATATATATATATATATATATATATATATATATATATATATATATATATATATATATATATATATATATTATATTCTTATAGTGATACTGACATAAGATTATTTTCTCTGTTATTTGCATTGATTGTGATATATATGACTTACAGAATTGAAAATAAAATTATACAATACAAAAAAATATGCTAGTGTAAAAAATCCCTAATGAGCCGAATTTGTTTTTGCCGTTGCTGATTCTATAGTTGTCACGTTTACGATTAAAATTGTAATTATAAAATTCTTAGTTGCTATTTTAAAATTATAATTATAAAGTCTTAGTTGCTATTTTAGTTCCATTAAACATAAACCATCAAAACCTGTGATCAAAATAGATAGTTGTGATACTTTGGTTGTCTTGATTACTGTGAAAAATGATAAATTGATAATATTTATTGTTTTAAATAATAAAGTATATTAGTTACTTTTGTAGAAGGCAAAAGATAAGGGGCTTTGAAAATTTGATATTTTTTTTTTATTTTTCTTTTTTTTTTTTTTTTTTTTTTTCCTTGCCTTGTGATTTGATACTTTGGGTGTCAAAGTAGCCGTTGAAAGTTAATTATGAAACCTCATTATAAAATTATAAAACGTAAAACTATCATTCTCATGCACTTGCATATATAACGCGACGTCTGATTGGATAGCGTCAAATTTTTGCGACGGTATATTTAAGAAATAAATTATTCCAAACCGTGCTCAAATGCCTAAGATAAAGCACAGTTGAGTTTGCGTTGTACCCATTTGAGCACGAGCGAGCGCAGCGAGCGAGTGCTCAAATGGATACAACCCAAACTAAACTGTGCTTTATCTGGGGCATTTGAGCACGGTTCGGAATAATTTATTTCTTTTCTAACACCCCTCATTGAGCATAAATGATTTTTTTATTGATTTTCATTATTATTTTTGATTACCTGACTTCCCCTTTGGTAGTTGAGACCGCGAGACGTAAGGCATGGTGGGCGAAGCTTTCTTACCAAGTAATGCTTACTATCCGCGGACGCCTGATTACACCCTTTGTTCTGGGGTCCATGTCTGTTGGTCTGAACATTCTGATTCGTCATTCGTTTATGGATTTATGAGTTTGGATTACGGCTTTGGTACCATGACCGCAACTACTTAATAAATAACATAATTTATTATGTATATGAATGTTTCGGCCAATATTGTCTGGTTGTAAGCTAATCTAGCGTCCATAGTTACCAAGGGGCGAAACTTTTGCAAATATGATTCGTTTCCCGTTGATAGCGCGCGACGAAATTCCTGTGCTCAAATGCCTCAGATAAAGCACGGCTAGAAATGTAAAGACAAATAAGGAACAACACGAACAGGGGTGTTAGAAAGACAAATAAGGAACAACACGTGCAGGGATGTTAGATCTGCGATAAACTGTCGGAAATCCGACATCATCAGGTAACGTCGCTTCTCAATGGCTGGCATTTGGTTTTACGCAGCTCATAGCACTTGTCGCTTTGTGCAAATAGTACATTTTTTCAACAGAAAAAAAAATGAATAAATGCATTAGAATGGGGATAACTGCATTCAAATTTGTCATATACCTCCCCAAATGACAAAATTGAATGCAGTTATCCCCTGCTTTTTGTAAGTATAAAAGATATGTGAAGATACCTAGGAATCGCCTCAGTCACGAAGCACAGCCTTCTCGAGATACCAATAGGACAGATCGAGGGTTGAGCGCAAGACTATAGTAACTCAAACATAGTTTTGAAACCCTTGTTTAGGGGCAACTTGGACCCCTTTGTAAACAATGCAAATTTAGGTGTCATTGCTCATACGAGCAATGGCACCTAAATTTTCATTGTTTACAGAAAGAAATGTTGTAATCTTCATAACACTTTCATGGTGAGGAGATTAGGTTTGGGGAAAAACAACCATCTTACTTACGCTAGTCTTGCGCTTAGCCCTCGAGATATGGAACAAATAAACAAACAAAACAAATGCCACATATGAAGCCACTGACGCACAGAGAAAGAAGTACTGCAACAAAGGAATCGCCTTGGAGAGGTCAGTAAGAAAACTTAGTAACCAGTTTTGCTCGCGCGACACCTCACACTTAATTCCTGCTGCATCTCCAAAAACAGCAGAAAGAACACAGAAAACAACATTATATTGATATGTGTTGACAGTTATGTGAGTAACTGTTCGCTGTAATCAAAGAATACATACATTTTGTTTATATACCAATAAATGAATAAATAAAACCCATGCTGAAAAATATTGATCAATAAGAAATGTATTTGCATCAGGCAATGCCAATATGCCTATAAGTAAAAAAATGCAAATGTGCGCTGCTAAAATGCCTGGTACATTCAAAACTGCTAATGTGCGCTTCTAACATGTCTGTATGCTAGAATGCTAACATGCGCAGCTGACATTTCTGAGGTTAAAACTCTAATGTGTATTTCCTAACATGCCTGGTATGTTGAAAATGCTAATATGCGCATTTTGCTAAAATGCTAATGCCCGCTGGCTGCTTACATACATGTAGGTTAAAATGCTAATGTGTGCTATTAATATGCCAGGTACGTTAAACATGCTAATGCGCGCCTCGAACATACCTGGGTACGTTGTTGTTTGTCTGTAATTACTGACAATGACCAATCCTAATCAGCTGTGTGATGTGTTATTATTTGTGTGTTCTAAGATGGCTGATGAGACCAATCTTAGCTCTAAACTACCTGTTGCAGATAGAACAAGAGAGGTCTGAGGAAGAAAGCTCTATTGGTGATGCCTTAAGTTAAAATGTACGTTAAAATGTTAATGAACGCTGCTAACATGCCTGTATGCTAAAATGTGTGCTGTTAACATGCTGGATACACTAAATAAATCTAATGCACGCTGCTAACCTGCCTGGTATGTTAAAAGTGCAGACGTGCGCCGCTAACATGCCTGGTACGTTAAAATGCTTATGTACATTGTTAACATGCTTCGCGTTCGTAAAATGCTCAAAAAACTACAATATTGATTATACTGGTGTAGATACAGTCAACCCCTTTATACCGACACTCGAAACAACGACAAAATTCGTAACAACGATAATTTGATTAGCACGAAACCTTCGCTCACGAGATGGAAGTTAATCAGAAATTTTGCAATAAAATTATATTTAATTCTTCAAGGAACAGAATCTAACAAATATCCGAAACATATCTTTTATGAGGAAATAAAAATAAAACAATGCCTTGACTATATATCATTCTGCTCATTAAGGATTCTTTAAAACAGCAAAGTTAGTTTAAGGTAGCATCTTTGGGAACAATGCTGTTGTTGTAACGAGGGTTCACTGTATTTTCGGGATACGGAATATTTATCTTATTTATAAACGTTCTTGTGATGCCATGATATAGGGATCAAACATGGTTTTTCATGCATTAAATTTCGCCAGGTCCAGTGGGAGGTGTTGAAAACCGAGGCCGAAGGCCACGGTTTTCAACACCTCCCAAGGGACCTGGCGAATGTTAATGCATTGAAAAACCATGTTCGATCCCTATATCATGGCATCACAAGAACGTTTATAAATAAGATAAATATTCCGTATCCCGAAAATACAGTGAACCCTCGTTACAACAACAGCATTGTTCCCAAAGATGCTACCTTAAACTAACTTTGCTGTTTTAAAGAATCCTTAATGAGCAGAATGATATATAGTCAAGGCATTGTTTTATTTTTATTTCCTCATTATTGCATAGAAATGAAAACATTTGCCATATTCCGCATTATTTCTTGCACTATTTTGTTTCGCCTTTTCACCGATGTTGCGCGAACGCTATTTCCACGGACTATGCTCGTTCTAGGTCCGGGCAGTATGCATCTCGTGATGGCAGCAATTTTGTAGCCCTGGTACACGCATATTGAAAGTTGCATAGCCGTGCATTAACAGCGCGTGAATTGCCTTGTTAATACACGGCTTTTCGCCGGTTAATGCACGGCTGTTATTAACGTGCGGCACTGCTTTTTATGCAATAATGTATTTTAGGAATATGAGGATATGGGATATCACAAGTTATTCAGGGATATTGCAAAATCCAATTTTGGGATATCAGAAGGCTACAGGAATTATTCTGGAATACGGAATATTTGCGTATAAACCTGTTTATTACGTGCGCAAGCTTTCCATTAACGATTAGCAATCTAGGTAAAATTTTCAGCAGACGACATTTTGAAATATATTTTTCTTATTTTTTTTTCCAGAAAACAGGATTAGACATTTCCTGCAAATTATTTCCAATTGAGACATTTTGGACGAAATGTCAAATTCTGTTTTCTAAGAAAAATAAGAAAAATATCACCACTTTGTTGTCTGCTGAATTAGCCCAGCGATAGGTAAGATTACAAGAAAAAAATTGCTTTTGTATGTGAACTCTTGTTTATTGGAAATGGATGTCACTTTCATGAACATAACATTGCATTGAAGTATCCAATAAACATTCATACGCGTATATCTTAAGACAAAAAATGGATTTAGATTTTTGATTTGACAAATTAGTCAAAGGGAAATTTATGCAAACTTTGATTTGTTCAAACTGTGTTAATACTGCGTTGTGTTCGGATCATTGTGCTGTTAATTTGTACGCGTATTATCAGGTTTTCGTGTTTTGACCCCCTTAAACCCCACTTCTATATAATAAAACTGGGGTTTACAGGGGTATACATTTTCTTATTTCTGCTCAAAAACATAGAATGTGGGTACTCACTAGAACCGCCTCACATATGTAGATTGCGGGTATAGTTAGAACTGCCTCGGCGCTGAGGCGGTTCTAACGAGTACCCACAAACTACGTTTTGAGCAGAAATATGAAAAATATCAGAGTTTTTTATCTGAAAATTTTCAGTTTATGGAGGTGAAATTTTCTATATACTTGAATAGGCGTGTTTTCGTAATGTAATGGGAACAGATTAGCAGCAACGTCAGAAAACGTGCCTTCGTACATGTGCGCCCAGCCATTACGAAAACACGCCTATTCAAATATATAGAAAATTTCGCCTCCAAAAACTGAAAATTTTCAGATAAAAAACTCCGATTTTTTTTCACATTTCTCCGCAAATCATAGATTGTGGGTACTCGTTAGACCCACAATTTATGTTTTGAGCAGAAATAAGAAAAATAATGTATACCCCTGTAAACCCCAATTTTACTATATAAAAGTGGGGCTTTAAGGGGGTCAATTTTATATAGGTATGTTTTCGTAATGGAAGATTCAGATCAGCCTATGCGATTTCGCAGCCTAATCAGACTATTTACGTGGCTTATTTTGGATAGCCAAGGATGCAAAGTTTCTTCATGCGGACCACAAAGAATCTGCAAGCTGATTTGAGTCTTTGTTGAGTGCGCAAGGGATGCCTGTAATGCGGGATAAAAAATGTTTGAATAAGCGAGGATTAATGCTGTAAATAGTCCTTAAGAAAACTTCAGTTTTTTATTTTTTATTATGCCCCCAACTTCAAAGAAGTTGGAGGGGCATATTGCTTCTGGGTTGTTCGTCCGTCCGTCCGTCCGTCCTTCCGTCCGTCCGTCCGTCCGTTCGTCACGCTTTTTGATGCATAGAATAACTTTAAAACCGTGAATGCTACTGTTTTGAAATTTCATATATGGATTCCTCATGAAAAAATAGCTGACACGTATTTTTTTTCTTCACAGGATTATGCCCCTTTTCTGAGTTATGGCCCTTTGAAAAAATATGGATGCAATCTTGTCAGCAAAATATCTCAAAAACTATTAAAGCTAGAGCCTTGAAACTTGATGAATAGACTGGTAGTGATGAGTAGACAACCTGATTAACTTTTGAAGAAATTTTGAAAAATACTTCTTGAGTTATGACCCTTTGTAATTTTGGGCAATTTTACCTTGTCAGCAAAATATCTCAAAAAACTGTTAGAGCTAGAGCCTTGAAACTTAGTAAATGGATTTGTAGTGATGAGTAAATGACCTGATTAACTTTTGAAGAAATTCTGAAAAATACTTCATGAGTTATGGCCCTTTGTAATTTTGGGCATTTTTATCTTGTCAGCAAAATATCTCAAAAACCGTTGGAGCTAGAGCCTTGAAACTTAATGAATAGACTGGTAGTGATGAGTAGACAACCTGATTAACTTTTGAAGACATTTTGAAAAATGCCTTTTGAGTTATGGCCCTTTGTAATTTTGGGCATTTTTACCTTGTCAGCAAAATATCTCAAAAACTGTTAGAGCTTGAGCCTTGAAACTTAAGTAAATGGATTTGTAGTGATGTGTAGATGACCTGATTAACTTTTGAAGAAATTCTGAAAAACACTTCATGAGTTATGGCCCTTTGTAATTTAGGGCATTTTTAACTTGTCAGCAAAATATCTCAAAAACTATTGAAGCTAGAGCCTTGAAACTTGATGAATAGACTGGTAGTGATGAGTAGACAACCTGATAAACTTTTGAAGAAATTTTGAAATATACTTCTTGAGTTATGCCCCTTTGTAATTTTAGGCATTTTTATCTTGTCAGCAAAATATCTCAAAAACTGTTAGAGCTAGAGCCTTGAAACTTAGTAAATGGATTTGTAGGGATGAGTAGATGACCTGATTAATTTTTGAAGAAATTCTGAAAAATACTTCATGAGTTATGGCCCTTTGTAATTTTGGGCAATTTTACCTTGTCAGCAAAATATCTCAAAAGCTGTTGGAACTAGAGCCTTGACACTTGATGAATAGACTGGTAGTGATGAGTAGACAACCTGATAAACTTTTGAAGAAATTTTGAAATATACTTCTTGAATTATGCCCCTTTGTTATTTTGGGCAGTTTTATCTTGTCAGCAAAATATCTCAAAAACTGTTAGAGCTAGAGACTTGAAACTTGGTGAATTGATTGGTAATGATGAGTAGATGACCTGATTAATTTTTTTGTAAATTCTGAAAAATATTTCATAAGTAATGGCCCTTTGTAAATTTGGGCATGTTTCCCTTGTGAACAAAATATCTCAAAAACTATTGAAGCTGGAGCCTTGAAACTGGATGAGTAGATTGGTAGCGATGAGTAGATGACCTGATTATGCCCCCAGTTTCGAATGAAATTGATGGGGCATATTATTTTGCCTTCATTTGTCCATCCGACTGTTTGTCCGTTCATCAAGCTTTTTTTGTGCATGCCATATCTTAAGAACCCTGCACGCTAGGGTTTTGAAATTTTATATTTGGGTTCCCAATGAAAAAATAGCCGACCCGTATTTTGTTTCTTGTCTAGCATGTTTATTTAAAGTTATGCCCCTTTGAAAAAAATCAGAATTAAATCTTGTGAGCAAGATATCTTGAAAAGTATTTAAGCTGGGTTCTTGAAATTCGATACAGTGAGTGGGAATGATGTGTACATTACCCGATTATATTTTGAGAGAATTCCATGAAAATATTGATAAAGTTACGGCCCTTTGCAGTTCTGCTCATTTTGACCTTGTCAGCAAGATTTTTCGAAAAGCACTTAAGCTAGGGTCTTGAAATATTATATGCTGATTGGGGATGATGTGGAGATTACCTGGTTTGTTTTTTAGGGAATTCCATGAAAAATTGATGTAGTTATGGCCCTTTGTAGTTCTAGGCATTTTGACTTTTTCAGCAAGATATCTCAAAAAGTATTTAAGCTAGAGCCATGATATTTGGTATACTGATTGGGATTGAGGAGGAGATCACCTGAATAAATTTTGAACCAATTAAATGAAATGTTGGAGTTATGGCCCTTCGCAATTTCGGGCCATTTAATGTCGTTGCTTTATTGTGTATAGCATAAATTTAGAGCCATGTATGCTAATGTTTTGAAATTTCATGTTTTGATTCCTCATGAAAAAATAGGTGATCCGTATTTTTTTCTTATCCCAATCATCTCCTATTTTAGAGTTATTTCCCTTTGATAAAATAACATTGAAATCATATATTTGTACTGTTGTTACCGTCATGGCTAAGCAGTGTTGGAGTCAAACAGTGTTAGAGTCAGACAGTTGGGGGCATAGTGTTTTACAAACACCAGCTCTAGTTGTTTTTTTTTTTTTTTTTTTTTTTTTTTTTTTGCAAAAAAAAAAAAAAAAAAAAAAGAAAACTTCAAATCTTAAAGTGCAAGCAAACTTGTAGAAGACGATACATATTTTCTTTTTCCCAGAGGATACAATATGATAATAGACGATTCACATGAAATATTTTGCCTTATTTTCTCTGAAAAAAAAGTAGTTAAGACTATTTCAAAATCTTGTCTGCTGCAGTTGTGGCACTTAAAGAGTTAAGGGGATTTTCTTGCAACTGCAACAGGTACATTGATTTGTAGACTACTTCTTTAACTTTCCACATAAAAGTTAAAGTTTTTAAACTAAAGAGACGAACTGTTTTCATTAACAACGATGTTTTCTTCGATGTGCCAATGTTTCTGGCCTGTCTGTTGCATGCCTACGAAATTTTGTGTTACAGGTATGTATATGATTCTTGCAGATTTTACACCAGCCCTACTCTCAGAGTAAGCTCTTTCTAGGTGACAAATTGCCATATTGATCCGAAAATGTCGGACTTCTTTTGAAATTGAAGTTTCAAAGAATGAGGAAAATGATAAATGAAAATACGTAGAACACATTCACGAATTAAGTTCTCCCAATCGCAGGATACACTGTTTTTATACATTACGAAAACACACCTATTCAAATATATTGAAAATTTCCATCACGAAAACAAGCCTATATATTTTTTACCCCCTTAAACCCCACTTTTATATAGTAAAACTGGGGTTTACAGGGGTATTCATTATTTTTCTTATTTCTGCTCAAAACATAGATTGTGGGTACTCGTTAGAACCGCCTCGACGAGTACTCACAATCTATGTTTTGAGCAGAATCCTGAAAAATATCAGATTTTTTTTATCTGAAAATTTTCTTTTTTTGGTGGTAAAATTTTCAGTATATTTGAATAGGCTTGTTTTCGTAATGACCTCCAAAAACTGAAAATTTTCAGATAAAAAACTCTGATATTTTTCATATTTCTGCTCAAAACATAGATTGTGGGTACTCGTTAGAACCGAGGCGGTTCTAACGAGTACCCACAATATATGTTTTTGAGCAGAAATAAGAAAAATAGTTTATACACCTGTAAACCCCAGGTTTACTGTATAAAAGTGGGGTTTAAGGGGATCAAAATTATAAAGGTATGTTTTCGTGATGTCCTGCCTGTTGTCGGCGGCTGCGCTTCTTTCACGCTTTATGGCCGTAGACATATCTTCGATGAGGAGGCCTGTTGCTTCCCGACACATGATCTTCATTAATTAGCTTCGAACGTTGTAACTTTTGGAGCTTTTTGCTGCTGAATAAGCCTCTACAGAATGGTGTTTCGTCCAAAACACTTTGGTACGGTTGTGTTAATACAGTCGAACTTCAACGGCTCGAACACCTTTTGGACCAAGAAAATTTGTCCTAGGCATGGGTGGTTTGAGCAACTGAGGGTTAAACATAGTGCCTGGTCAGGAGGCCAATAGGGATAATTTAATGGTACATATTCCTCAAAAGAGGCATTTTGTATCCAAGAAAATTTTGATAATTGATATATGATATTAATATGATAACAAAATGTGGCATCTGACAGCCTGTAAAATTTCATTAGTCAACTTATCAAAAATGAAATGATTTTTATGGTATCTCTGAAAGAATGCGATAAAAATAAATCATTTCATTTTTGACACAGTTCAAAAACGAGAGACTAACGGAAATTCTGCAGGCTGTCAGATGTCATTATTTTTTTAACATATTAATACCATATATCCATTTATTTAACCTATCTTGGATAAAAAATGTCTATTTTGTGGAATATGAAGCCTTTGAGGATGTCATTTTTTATATTCTATAAAATGATGATATGTTGAATGTATACATAAGAATCGTCTCGATGCGACGATTCAAATGAGTACGCACAACATACATCGCCGTGATAATATCAGAAAATTTTCCTAAAACATCCCTAAATATTTGATTTCTTAAACTATCGGAAGAACTTCCTACGGACTCAAAAACGAGTTCTAATTAGTCACTGAAAATGAGCCATCGGTGTTCGAGTCAAAGAAATTTTATTATAAGCGTTTACACATCTACGTATTTCTATCATTGCGTGCTCAGATACGCTCAACAGTGAAACTATAGTAAAAACTATGCCCAGAAAGAGTCACAATCACAGAACATAGCCTTACTATAGTACAAGGAGGAAAAGTAAACAAACCACGACGCACAGCAAAACAATTGAAAACGCAAGAATCTATGGTTCTTATTCCTTAAAATAGAGTCGAATCTCATTATCTCGAAGTTTAATGGACTTTTAAATACTTTGAGATATCCGTGCCTCAACATATTAGATCTGCGGAATTGAAGAAATAAAAAATCGAACAGCAACACTTCACAAATGAATAATTTTAAGTAATTTGACTCCTGAAGTTAGAGATAGATTGAAAATATTATGGAAAAGAGGACAAAGCCTTAATAGCAGTTTCTCCTCATGTCTACAATATTTTGTGACCTCTGATTAGATTTCCATTTTAAAACAGGGACCAGATTTTCACTTCGAGATAAGCAGAGTCGAGATAACGAGAGTCCACTGTATACAGTAAAACTTCAATGACTCGGACACCAAAAGCTCGTTTTCTGTGGCTGATTCGAACTCGTTTTTTAGTCACATGGAAATTCTTCCGCTAGCACCAAGAAAGAAATATTTAGTTATGTTTTAGGGAAATTTTCTTATTTCATTAGGAAAAAGTATGCTGTGTGTAACTTTAATGAGTATACTCAGCATACCATTACAGTCGACTCTCGTTATCTCGAATTCCAAGGGACTCTCTGAAATACTTTGAGATATCTGTATCTCCACATATCAGATTTGCAGAATTGTGGAAAAACTAATTCGATTAACCACATTTAACTAATATATGTGTAATTGGACTCTTGAAGTTAGAGATACAGTCGAACCTCGATAGCTCGATGGCTCGGTTACCATGGCTAATTCGAACTTATTTTTGAGTCCCTACGAAATTCTTCCGCTAGCTCAAGAAAACAAATGTTTAGGGAAATTTTCTTATTTTATCATGGAATTGTATGTTGATGAGGCGATTCTAATGAGTACACTCAACATACAATTATTGTGAAGAAAATAAAAAAAAAATCCCTAAATTATCGCTATTTGTTTCCTGACCTGGCACCATGATTAAAATCCTCAGTGGCTCGAACTACCCATGTCTCGAACAATTTTTATGGTCCCAGAGATGTTCAAGCCATTGAAGTTCGATTGTATATTGAAAATATTTTGGAAACGAGGAGGAGCAATTTCCCCTCTTTTCCACAATATTTTTTACATGTTGTTAGATTTTCATGTTTAGGCAGGGACCAGATGTATTTTATAGAAGACCGAAAAGATATTCCTAAATTATCCCCAACAACCTCTTGACCTGGTGCTATCAGTGGCTACACATGTCTAGAACAAATGTCTATAGGCCTAAACTGTTCGACCGTTGAAGTTCACTTGTACCTATTCAAATCATGAAATGCCAGAGTTTGCAAGTGAATCCGCTGCAATGAAAGCAAAGCTTAACCCTTGTCCTGCTGAACCCGGATATATCCTGTTTTGCAAACAGTGTAGATCCAGATCAGTTGGCTTCTGAAGAAGCCAACTGATCTGGATCTGCACTGTTTGCCATCAAGTATGCAAATTTATAACAACAATCTGGATCAAGTAACCTGATTGACTGAAAATTAGAAGTGGGCGTGGCATCTTAATTTATTCAGCAGGACAAGGGTTAATTAAGGGAAGTGTATAGCGTGTGTCTTGCCTACCTTCTGAAAAGGCGTCACATCTGAAAGGAAGTATTTTCTCCCCTTCATAGTAAATTTGTAGAGAATTCTCTTATTCAAAAGGGGGTTATTCATGGGAGACCGATTCACATAAGTCCTTGACTTTTTTTCTGAATCTTTTTTTTTTTTTTTTTTTTTTTTTTTTTTCTGGGGTATAAGTTCATGTTGATATGTATTGTATCTGTATTTATACAAATAAAATATGTTTAAACTGTAAATGGGGCTTTGTGTTTAGGAAAGCAAACAAGAAACAAGAAAAATTCATATGCAATTTGCTTTCATTACAATCCTGGGTCCAGTTGTTCAAAGCTAACGACGTCGTTAGTTAACAATTCGTTAAAATTTACATTGAGTGATATGCAAATATGCTGAAATTTTTTGCTGAAAAAATGTGAGTAGCTTTTGCAGTGCAAAAGCTACTCTCATTTTTTCAGCAAAAAATGTCAGAATATTGTATATTGAATACGCTAAAACAGTTAACGAAATGACCCTTAACGAGCTCGTTAAGCTAACGACGCTTTGAACAACTGGGCCCTGGTATTTTGCATGTTGTTTATTGTGTTTTATGCGTCTATTCTTCTTATGATGCTGAGATCTGATGTGATTTTGAATTTTTGATTCAGCTATTTTTGAACATTTCCTGCCTTTTGGAGGCATTTACTAAGCTAGTAAGTGTAAGTTCTCCCATATATTTAATAGATAAAATTCTGTTAAGATTTTCTGTTTGTGACCAGAAAATGTGCATGTCATTCTAGATTTTGCCTTTGGCTATTGTTGTTATATCTTTTTTATGCGTAAAGTAGACCTTGTGTCTAGTTTTGCCTAAGTTAAAGAGCACTGAACCTGGGCCTCGAGGATATATTTGTTTGACGTGTAGATATTTTTCTTGTGATACGATAATGTGTTTTCCGGTAGTTATATAGCATCTATCCTCCACTGCTGTTATCTTAGAAAGAAACTGGAATATCTTTGAAAATGTCCATACAGTAGTGCTAAGACTAAAGGTTACACCTAGTGCACTTAGTGTTCACTACGTTTAGACGAGGAATAGACGTCAAGTGTTCACTACGTTTAGACGAGGAATAGACGTCAAAGTGAACTAGAAGTTAACTCCAAAATGCACTTTTTCACTAGGAAGTGAACACCGAGTGCACTAGGACCTGTTTGTGTAGGTAATCAAAGAGAAGATTATATAGTGCACTTACATGGTCTTATTGGACAGTTTTGAAAGAACACTTTTATGATATATTTTTTATTATTATTATTATTTATAATTATTTTATGGCTGTAATGGTTGTATTTGATTTATAATTAATCTGCTCATGATTAGGAACTTAAAATGGCAACCCATATTCATATTGTTATTGTTATATTGTAAGAGTTATATTGTAAGAATATAAATTAAAACAAGTTCTTAATACTAATAAGTTTATTTCAATTATTGTTATTATTATTATTATTATTATTATTATTATTATTATAAAGTAACATCACAGTTTCCAGAAAAATATTCTTATGTCGGTCATATTACATTCAATAAAATATGTATATTTAATTAATTATTTATAATATTTAAAACAATATATTAAAACAAAATGATAATTGATATTACTTTCAGAAATAATTATAATAGTAATCAAGCTGCATTATGAAAACACGCTTATTCAAATATATTGAAAATTTTACAACCAAAAAAGGAAAATTTTCCGATAAAAAATTCTGATATTTTTCATATTTCTGCTCAAAACATAGATTGTCGGTACTCGTTAGAACCGCCTTGGCGAGGTGGTTCTAACGAGTACCCACAATCTACGATTTTTAGCAAAATAAGAAAACTAATGTATACCCCTGTAAACCCCAGTTTTATTATATAAAAGTGGGGTTTAAGGGGATCAAAATTATATAGGCGTGTTTTCTTGATATCATAATTCGGAAAATAAATAATCCTATGCTGGTCATATTTTATTTCATAAAATGGTTTGCCATCTTAGAAATTAAAGTATAGTAATAATAATGACATTATTATTATTAATATAATTATTATTATTATTATTATTATTATTATTATTATTATTATTATTATTATAGTAACAGTGATAGAACGGCACCACAGTTCCGAAGAGTAAATATTATTATGCTGGCCATATTCAAAACGTTTTGTTTGTAAAATAGCCACATGGACTGTTAGTCTATACTGCATGTGTATTTCGGGGTATATTTGGGTGGCAAACACTGGAGACCTTGATAAGATGTTCCATGATGTAATGTCACGTCCGTTTGTTATGGTGTGTTTATCAGAATACTTAGGTTAAATACTATAACCACTTATTGAAGTGATCTCAGTCAGATTCAATAAATTGTTCACACCTATTCAAACATTACCCTAAAGGCAATTGTTTCAATCACTGACGGAACAGCATACACCACGTAGTACAGAATGGCAATATCGAGACGCAAATGGAGACTTTTGGCGGACAAGCATCAGTGCAGTAAACTAATTCAGAACAAAAACAAAATTTGTGTAACGTAACTAATAGAGAGACAACAGTATACCAAGGTCGAGGAGAACAGTTACAACCACAGCATAGACAACCACAGGACATACGATTTCAAATGATTCCTCCTGAAACTAGAGAACGGACAGTTACACCAGTATATATATATATCTACGATAAGACAGTTAACATCACAAAATACAAGTAATGATATAAAGTATGATCTTAGATCGTATAACAGACCAAGAAAACGCAATGAACTGTTCACAAAAGATATATTATCAGAAAATCCTTTCTATCCACTGAGTGATAATCAAGTACAAAATGAAGGGTACCTGATGCCGCTAGCTGGGAAAACAAAATACAGAAAGAATCAAGCCCTTATAGTGAAAATGATTACTCAGAGGATAGAACCAGCCTGTCTGGTGTCGAATTAAACATAAACCCAAGTGATTTAACTCATTTATGAGAACAGTTGGGAGACACCAATGAAACGAAATGTCTTTCAAGTAATCAAAGAACAAATGCAAAGATAACACAATTAACTGCAAAAGTGAATCTTAAGTTTTTAAGCATAAATGTTTGTGGCCTTGTTTCAAAACTAAACTGCTCAGAATTTGTATCGTTAATAACGGATTTCGATATAACTGGTGTACAAGAAACAAAAACGGATGACATAGATTTAATTGATATTCCTAGATGCCGTATTTTCTTTAATAATAGAGCACGTGCTTCAAGGGTAAAATCAGGCGGCATTGCTCTAATTGTTAGACAATCTATTGTACCCATTCTTCATGTTGACCAATCCAAATCAAGCAAATTAGTACTTTTCTTTACTTTAAAAATGTTATTCATAGCAATGATAGAACTGAAGACTGAAGTGTGGTGTCGCATATGTACCGCCACACGGTTCTAAATATGTAACCGAGGACCCTTTCCAAGAACTCCAAGATGAACTATTTAGGTACTGTGCGGAATCAAAATACATACTTATTTTTGGAGATTTTAATTCTCGCAGAAGTGATCTAACAGACTATGTTCAAATTGACAAAAGTTTATGTGATATGCATGGTTTACAAAAGCTTTACGATGAAAACGCAAGCATAATTGGTTGTTTAGAAATTAGCAGTGTACCTTTACTTCGGAAAACCTTAGATAAAACGGTCAATACTTATGGTCATAGCCTGTTGGAGCTGTGCAAGAATAATGATTTGTTTATGCTCAATGGTCGAACTGGGAAAGATGCTGTAAATCCTAAACTAACTTGTGAAGAAAAAATTTTAGTTGACTGCATTTTGTCATCAGCACACCTCTTTTGTAAATTTACAGATTTTCAGGTCCATGAATTTGTTAGTTTATATTCAGATGCACACTGTCCTATCTCTTTCTCAATCGATATTACTGATACGAACGGTCATACAAACGCTGAAAAGGAAAATTTATTAAGACCGAAGTTGTGGAATCAAAATAAAGCTGAAGAATCTATAAACAATATTGATCTAATTAGGATTTCTGAAATAGATAACATATTGATAGTGTTATTGATAGTGACAGAGTGACATCTGATGATATAAACGGAATTGTAAATTGTATAGAATCAGTATTCAAAGAAACTAGTACAAATACCTTTGGTTATAAGAACGATAAGGTAGATGACAAATATAACAACTTAAACCCCTGGTTTAATAGAGCATGTATCCAAGCAAGAATTATACATCATAATACACGTAAAATGTATAATAAACATAAAGCAATTTATTATAAAAAAAATATTAAAAATAGTCAGTAAAAATTACAAACAAACGCTAAATAAAGAAAACAAGAAATTTCAAACTGAAAGAATACAGAAACTCAGACGATTGAAAAATAGCAACCCAAAAGAATACTGGAAAATAATCAATTCAGACAAGACAAGAAAAACTAAATGCGCTTCTTTGGATGACTTTTATAGCTTTTATCAAGCAGCAAATGGTAAACACGAAACTGAAAGTGAAGAAGATAAACAAAATTTGGGAGAAAATAATACTAACTGTGCTGAAATGAAAACTATAATTGATTATGAGGTGAATAAAAAAAATAACGGAAAATGAAATCATTACAGCGACAAAACAGTTACGAAACAATAAAACGGCTGGAATTGATATTGTGAACGAACAACTGAAGTGACCTATTAATTGTATGTTACCTACCTATGTAAAATTGTTCAAGTTGATATTTGATAGTGGAATAATCCCAGAAAGTTGGACCCTAGGCAAAGTAAAACCAATCTATAAGAATAAAGGTAACCCCAATTTACCCGAAAACTATAGACCTATTACATTGTTGAGTTGTTTTTGGAAAACTCTTTACATCCATTTACATCCATTATAAATAATCGCTTAACGAAATTTTCAGAAAAATTTAAAATTATTAATTGGACACAGGCCGGCTTTAGAAAAAAATTCTCCACCACTGATAACTTGTTTATCCTTAAAAGTTTAATAGATATAGCTCACGTCACAAAGAGAAAATTTTATTGCTGCTTTATTGATTTTAAACAAGCATTTGACACAGTCTGGAGAGCAGATCTTTGGAGTAAATTGATACAATCAGCGGTACGTGGCAAATGCTTTGATCTAAATTTTAATATGTACAAAGAAATTAAGTCCAAAATTATAACCAATGAAGGCAGTGCGAACTTTTTTCAGCTGTTTTATTGGCGTACGTCGAAAAACTTATCGCCCTTCCTATTCAGCATATTTTTAAATGACCTTGAACACTTTTTGGCACAAAAACACGTTCATGGTTTTTAATGTGATGTAAATACGAACGAAACATCGATGTACTTAAAATTATTGATTCTTTTATATGCTGACGATACTGTTATTTTTAGTGATAATAAAGATGATTTACAAGTAGCATTTAATGTATTTAGTGAGTATCGTTTGCAATGGAGATTAACAGTAAATATCAGTAAAACAAAAATTGTAGTCTTCAGTAAAGGAAGAACAAAACATGATATAAACTTTACATTTCAAACTGAAACTATAGAAATCATTGACGACTATAAATATTTAGGAATATTTCTTGGTAAAAGTCGATCGTATGTACAAGCTAAAAACACATAGCCGAACAAGGCAATAAGGCGTTGTTTGTCTTTTACATAAAATAGGAAATTTATCATTGCCATTAGATGTACAAATTGATCTCTTAAATAAAACCATTAAGCTGAACTATGGGTTGTGGGTAATGTAGAAGTTATTGACAGGGTACAACTTAAATTTTATAAACAGATTTTAAATCTTAAAAAAAGCAACTCCATCATATATGATTTATGGTGAACTTGGTTTGACACCACCCCGCCCAACCCCCCCCCCCCCCCACCCCACACACACTCATACACGCTCACCACCGCCCTTATAAATCGATATAAAAACGCGCATATTGTCATATTGGGCGAAATTACTTGAAAGTAGAGAAATTAATAAGCTGTGTTCTACTGTTTACAATGTATTAATGAAATGTATAAAGCCAAAACAATAAAGTCAGTATGAATAGAAAATGTCAAAGCTACTTTATGTTCAGTTGGTTTTTCAGGATTCTGGGATAATCAGAATTAACACAATTTGGTTTACAAAATCTGCAAATCAAAGATTAAAAGATCAATTCATACAAAAATGGACGTCATATATAGATATCACATCCCAATCAAACACAAACAGAATTTTTGAAACGAGTTTCCAACAAAGCGCATACATAGCAACTCTTCCTAATAAATTATGTCAAACGTTATTAAAATTTAGGACGAGAAATAACAGACTCCCAATAGAAACAGGAAGGTGGAGGAGTGTTCCGATTAATGAAAGATTATGCCCCACATGCTCTACGGAAATTGATGACAAAATCCATTTTCTATTTACTTGTCCACAATTTCAAAACGATATGATGAAATATTTGCTGCCATATTTCTATAAAAGGCCAAATATATTAAAATTTGAACAATTAATGAACAGTAAAAACAAACGTCAACTAAGAAATTTGTGCAATTTTATCAGAGTTATTACTGAAAAAATAAATTGATAAAGATTAATCTGTACATGTGTGTGGGGGGAGGGGTTGGGGGCGTGACGTGTGCGTATGCGTTACAAAGATGAAATATAATTTTGTTTAAACTCAGAAATTCTATTCTTATGTGTAAATAGAATTGGATGACTACTTTACTTGCCAAAATATTGGAACGTGTCGAAGTTATACATACAATGTACCATGAACATCTCTATACGTATTTAAACATTAATTCATTTCCGTATCTTTTTGGTATGCTTATATCGCAGTTCTCGATGGAAGGTGTGATAAAATGTATACTTGTTCGTCTTGTACACACTTTATAATCCAACAATATGTTTGTAAGAAGAATTGTAAGGTGTCCTCCCATGAACCCTGAAAACAAAGTTTAATTTAACCTGAACCCTAAAGGAACACTTAATTGTGCATTTTGTGTACACTACGACGTTATCATGTATAGTATATTGTTTAATGCACTCTCTGAATCTGCTTATAATTATACCCATCATCTGAATCACTGTTTATAATTGATATATGTCTCTCTTGCTGTTTACCTTTTGTAAACCTGCGATAATGTAATAAAGTTTGGAAAGTTTGGAAAGTCAAAAACAAACCTGGGATTCCAGATGTTTCTTTACACCATTGTTCTATTTTTTTAACAAGGCCATTATAGAACCAACTGATTTGTCTAAACGTTGCTGGGTAAGTGTACAACAATGTAGACCCTGAACACACAATGTGTAATGTGACATCTGATCTGGGTCTACTCTGTTTGCACAGACCTTTCTGTCTAAAAACCTAGGGTAGTAACAGTGATGATCCGAGGAAAACGACAGTTTATCCATATTTGCTAACTACCCAATACAGAAATAACACGAGTCTCTCCAAATAGAAGCAGCATTCAATATGACATGCAACCATTGTAGTTCCAGATCAGCATGTGCATACATTTTTCTCTGATGGAATGTGCAAGCTCTGTTCAACATGCAGTGTAAAATATGTATATTTAATGGATAATTTATAATATTTAAAAAAGAATTACATTAAAACAAAATGATAATTGATATTATTTTCAGAAATAATTATAATAGTAATCAAGCTGTTTATCATAATTCGGAAAATAAATAATCCTACGCTGGTCCGATTTTAGTTCATAAAATGGTTCTCTAGGAAATTAAAACATAATGATAATAATGACATTATTATTATTATTATTATTATTATAGTAACAGTGAATGAGCTGTACATCACAATTCCAAAGAATAAATATTATTATGCTTGTCATATTCAAAATGTTTTGTTTGTAAAATAGCCACATGGACAGTTTATACTACATGTGTATTTAGGGTATAATATTGCTATTTACTGTATAAACCCGATTAGACACATTAAATCACTATCATACTGAAATTTGATCAAGTCCGTTTGGCTACCTGTTGACATAGCTTATACCTGCTATTTGAGTGACAAACAGTGTAGATCTTGTTAAGATGCTCCGTGATGTAATGTCATCAGGGTCACCGTTTGTTCTGGTGTGTTTATCAGAATACTTAGGTTAAATACTATAAACCAATTTCTCAGTCAGTTTCAATAAATTGTTCATACGTTTTTTAGGTAATTGTTTCAAAAACAAACCTGGGATACCAGATGATTCTTTACAAAACTTGCGCTATCTTTTTATCAAGGCCATTATAGAACCAACTGATTTGTCTAAACATTGCTGGGTAAATGTAAAATAGTGTAGACCTTGAACACACAATGTGTAAAGTGACATCTGATCTGGGTCTACACTGTTTGCACAGACATCTCTGTCTAAAAACCTAGGGTAGTAGTAACAGTAATAATCCGAGAAAAACGACATTTTATCCATATTTGCTAACTACCCAACACAGAAATAACACGAGTCTCTCCAAATAAAAGCAGCAACCATTGTAGTTCCAGATCAGCATGCGCATACATTTTTCTCTGATATATTGTGCAAGCTCTATTCAACATGCAGTGTAGACTGATCAATATATTTCAGCGGACACACAGACTAATCGGGGTCTACATTGATCGCATAATTCATAAGGTCCATTTTTATTTGAAAAGATTCAATCATAATTGTTTCTAAATTTACTTGAAGACACCTCAAAGTTCTAGAAACGATCAACAAAATATTTTATTTTTATTTTTATTAGTATTAAAAAGATTGTTCAAACACGTAAATACAAGTTTAATAACAGCACATGTTGTTTATTGTTTTTGTCTTATTGTTGTTGTTGTTTGTTTTTTTTTTGTTTTTTTTTGTTTTGTTTTGTTTTTTGTTTTTTTGTTGTTTTTTTTCTATGAAGGGTGAACACTTAAATACAACCTTCTATAAACTACCGGGCTGGGGCGGGGTGGGGATATAGGGAGGGTTTAAAACACTTCAACAATTGACTAACTTCACCCTGGGTTCCGATGCTACTTTTAATAAAGAAATACATACTAATTCGGTTCGCATAATGGCTCCCAACTCAGTCGATGCATCATAGCGAAAAAAAAATCAAACACATTACTATGATAAACAAAGACGAGTACTCTTGGCTACTTTTACACCCACTGCGAGTCAGAGAAAAACAAACAATAGTTGATCCTCGTTATATCCACCTCGCTTATCTCGAATAACTGCTTATCTCGAAGTGAAAATCTGGTCCCTGCTTAAACATGAAAATCTAACAACTGGTAAGAAAATATTGTGGAAAAGAGGAGAAGGAGCAATTTCTCCACTTTTCCACAATATTTTCAATATATCTCCAACTTCAGGAGTCGAATTACATATACAGTTGTTAAATGTGGTTGTTCGATTTATTTTTTGCTAAATTCTGCAAATCTGATATGTCAAGGCACGGATATCTCAAAGTATTTAAGAGAGTCCCTAAGAATTCGAGATAACGAGAGTCGACTGTAGTTGAAATTCGGCGGGCCAAACCAAAGACATATCTTTAAGCCCCAAGCCACTTGTTAAAGCTTCACGGAGAGGTCTTCATTGAGTCTGAGGAACGAACCGCCGTCAAGCGATTAAAGAGCAAAGCATAGAAATCAACAGTGATTGAGTTGATAACAAGGCATGCAGTCTGAACACACCTTCTGTTACACATATCAGTGACAGGGTATCATGCAGGTTTCGCGTTTTTTTATTGTCAGTCTGCTTTGATTCAATTTATAATCAGACTGGTAGCAGCTGTTTTTTCTGTATTAATTATAATATACCACATGTGAAAAAAGTCCTTATGTAATATGTCCCAAATTAGATGCGCATATCCATGCGGTTTGATCAGGCTCTTCTGCCTTCATTCATATATTTTACATTATCGAAGAAAGGTCTTGTTCAGATTGCGTGCAAGCACAGTCTGGTCAAGGCCTTAGTTGTTTGCCTTTTTCCCGTTTTTCGCATCGCATAATGAATTATATTGTTTAATATGGGCCACTGCGTCAATAAACGTACCTTCGGCCTTGTGCGCCCAACGAAGATTCAGATCAGCCTGCGCAATGCTGGTCTGAATCTTCGTTGGACGCATTTTGGATAGCCAAGGATGTAAAGTTTCTTTGTTCTGACAACGAAGACTACACGCTAATTTATAATCGTATCTCATAGCCATCAAGGTAGCATAAGACTAAGACAAATCGAAAACCATGAAATTGATCGCACCAAGAAAATAACTAACCTGTGTGACATATGCAGATAGCAAACGTACGCATAAGCCTGTCTGATCAGTATTTTTAATTTTCGCTCACTGAATCGTTTTTGTGTTTACCTTAAGTATTCAGGCATCTTAACTCATTACTAAGCTTGCCCTAAAATTAAAAAAAAAGAATTGAATATTTGATGATGATATTTCTGAAGAAACCTGCGGGATACATGACAAAACATCAATTTATCTGTGTGATGACGTGTTTGGAAAATTGATAAGCGCGTTGCAAACATTGTGACAAGTCATTGAGGATGCTCAGACTGATTTAAGTCGTGAGCAAATCTCCATAATTTGCTCAGACTGATGTGTGTCATTGCTGAGCAGACCTCTCTAAATAGCTCAGACTCATTTGTGTCATTGCTTAGAGTATCACCCTAGGTTGCTCGAATTTATTTGAGTCATTGCTTAGCATATCTCTATGGGTGGTTCAGATTGATTTCAGTCATGAGCATATCTCCATAAGTTACTCGGACCGGTTTAAGTAACTACTGAGCATATCTCCATCCGTTGCTGCCAAGACTGTTTTAAGCCATTGCCCAGCATGTCTCCATAAGTTGCTCAGACTGATTTGAGTCATGGCTGATAGTATCTCCGTTACTCGGACTGAGCTTAATTATTAAGTATATCTCTAAAAGTGGCTCAGAACGATTTGAGTATCTGATCAGACCGATTTGAGTAATTACTGAGCATATCTCCATAAGATGCCCACACTGATTTCAGCCATTGCTGAGAATATCACCATAAGTTGTTCAAACTGAATGAGATCCTTGCTAAGAATACCTCCACATCAGAACGATTTGAGCCATTACTGAACATATCACCATAAGTGCCTCAAACCGACTGAGGTCATTGTTGAGCATAACTCCGTAAGTTGTTCGGACTGATTCCAGTCACTGATAAGCAGAAATTGCTCATACTAATTTGAGTCATTGCTAAGCATATCTCCGTACGTGGCTTATACTAATCTGAGTAGTAACTGATCATATCTCTATAAGTTGCTCAGGCCAATTTGAGCAATGGCTGAGCATATCGCTATAAGTTGCTCAGACTAATTTGAATCATTGCTGGGCATATTTCAATACGTGACTCAGACCAATTCGAGTCATAACTGAGCATATCTCTATAAGTTGCTCAGATCAATTTAAGCAATTGTTGAGCATATCGCCATAAGTTCTTCAGTCATTGCTGAGAATATCTCAATAAGTTGCTCAGACGGATTTTTTTTGTCATTGTTGAGCATATCTCTATAAATTGCTCAAATCAAGCAATATCTGTATAAGTGGCTCAGACAGAGTCATTGCTGAACATATCTCCACAAGTTGTTCAAACTCAATTAGGTCATTGTTGAGCATATCTCCATAAGGCTTGATAGGATTCATTGCTGAGGAAATATCTATAAGTTGCTCAGACTGATTTGAGTCATTATTGAGCATACCTCCATAAGTTGCTCAAACTGAATTGAATCATAGCTATAAGCAAATCTCCATAGGCTTCTTATATCATAACCCAAGACAAATTACTGATGCGCACCATAAGAAAAAGAGGTCTTTGCATATGTCAACAGTCTGCTTGACAGACAATTCGCATGAAATATCAAGCATTGTGTTCTCTGAAAAATAATGAAACTACATTATATATCATCTACAGTTATGGTGTTACATAAAGTGTTAACTTTAAGATAATTTTATATGCAATTATCGTCTAAGCACGTGGTATATTAAATGGAACGGGTAAAACATTAAAGGCAAGATTTGATTGTAAACAATATGTTGTACAAAAAATACGAGAGCCGCAACGTGGGAAACCGTACCTTAGGACATGTGCGCCCATCGAAGACTCAAATCAGCATGCGCATCCGCGCACTCTGAACAGAGTCTTCGTTGTTCGCATGAAGAAACTTTGCATCCTTGACTTTTCAAACTACGCCTTGTTAAGATTCTGATCAGACTGCGCTATTGCACAGGCTGGTCTGAATCTTCGCTGGGCGCACATGTCCGAATGAATGTTTTCTGACATACAGGCTCATAACGTTCTGTATGTTTATTTAAATGCGTATCTTCTGGGGAACAGGGGAACAAGGCCATTTATTTCAGGGAACAAGGGAACTAAAGTCTAAAACTGAAGGGAACAGGGGAACAAAGACAATTTTGGGAAACAAGGATCACAGAAAATCAAGATTTTGATTTTTAGGGAAAAGGGTAAATGCCGAGTTTTTCCCCTTCCCCCCCCCCCGCCCCCTCCCCTGCCCCTCCACACACACACACACCCGACCCCCAGGGAGGACCTGATAAATCTCCTTTCGTGGAGCTGTTCTCTTAACAGAAAATATTTTTCCTTTTTGCTTTAAGAGTACTACCTTGAAAAGGAAGGTGATGATCTTCCACGGAGGTATATGATTGAAGGGGAAAGGTATCGTTGGTAAAAAGTGTATCAGAGATAAAAAAAAAAAATCTTGACATGCAATGCGTCTTGATACACAATGCATCTTGATGCAAAAATCGGATAAAAACTGAAACAAAATTGATCATCTTGATGCAAATTTGACCAAAATTAGATAAAAACGAAGAAAGTTAATCATCTTGGTGTAAATTTGATCAAAATCGGATAAAAACTAAGAAAGTTAATCATCTGGAAAGATTGAACATCTATTCCTACGGGCACTACTATTTTGAATATTTATTGAGATTCTAACTATTCTAGAATATTAGATAAAATATCTCCATGGCAGAAAACAGTGCATGCAGTTTTTAAGCAAAAGCAATAAGCATTTAGAGAAGAGGCTAAATACACAAATAAAGAGGGTAATATAATGTTGCATGTAGTATTTATTTAAGTTTTACATATGAGCCAGCGCACGGCAAAACCTACAATAAGATCTTTGTAACCAGCAAAGACTAAGAGCAGCCTGTATACCCACTAAGTATGACAAGGTTTCTCGTTTATTCCTCTTTTAATGGCCTGAAGGCTTTAGAAGGCACATGCAATTAGCGAAGACTCTGGTCGCACAAGTCATATTGTAGGATTTGTCGTGCGCTGGATCATATTGAATGACGTAATGAAATGACGTAATAAATTCTCATAAATGACGAAATGACGTAATAACTTCTCATAAATGGCACGCTAATAAATAATTTTGCAACCTTCAAATCCAGATATCTTTCTTATTGTATGTCTGATCTTCATAAAACTTCACCAAAATGAGTGACTTGATAAGGTCTTTCATTTTAGATGCAGGCTTTATGAATATTCCTCTCCCTTTAAGCTTAAATTTCGTTTTATTTTCAGGAAAAAAGAAAGCATCAACGAGTTTAATAGCCAGTTTCCTATTTGGACTAGTATTTACAGTATTTGCCCTTGCATACATAACAGGAACAAATATACAGAGGCGCATCCGTATCCCAGTGAGATGGGAGGCTTTGAGCAATGTTGCAGAATCTGCCAAGTCCGTCATTAAACCGGTGCCGACACAAGAAGATATGGAAAGAATGCAACAAATTATGCGGCCAGTGCAGTTTAAAGACGAGCAACATCATCACGGTAATGCCTATCGTAACTTCAAATTAGTATGTCGTTTTATAACAGTTTAAAGTTAATGGATAGACTCTGTAGATTTTGCTCTACCTTTGAGGAAGTGCTTGTATGTGTAAACATACAGTCGACTCTCGTTATCTCGAATTTCAAGGGACTCTCTGAAATACTTCGAGATATCCGTACCTCGACATATCAGATTTGCAGAATTTAGGAAAAAATAATTCGAACAACTACATTTTACAAATATATAAGTATGCTATTGGACTCTTGAAGTTAGAGATATATTGAAAATATTGCGGAAAAGAGGAGAAATTGCTTTCTCCTCTTTTCCACAATATTTTTTACCTATTGTTAGATGTTTATATTTAGGCAGGGACCAGGTTTTCACTTCGAGAAAAGCAGTTATTCGAGATAAGCAAGTTCGAGATAGCGAGAGTCAACTGTACTTCAAACCGTTAGCCAAGCAACCGATATAAAAAAAAAATTTCATTTATTTTTTCTTCAGATATTCCTATTGTACGAGTAAATGCAACGAATACGATTACTAAGCACTCCTCCCACAATTTTACAGGGCCCCTCAGTCTACCATCAAATTAAAGAACGTTCCCATGCCTGCCAAAGAAGTAAGGTCATAACCAACATCGAAGGCTGCCTTTTTTTACCTATCAAATACTGGTACCCTAAATTCAAACGGTACTAGAAAATGAACACATATACGATTATAGCACCTTTGCTTTCTCGACCATATGAAGACAACAGATCGACTGATTAAAAATATAAACAAGTTTGGTGTTACAGTTTTTGTTATTATTTCAAAACATTTGTAGGTCGTCTGTCAACATTTTCTGTTTGGGCCAAATCGAAGCTCTCATTTGATTTTATCAGAGTAGGTCTGTCACCCTAAGACTGTATAATTAAAGCGGGGTTAGATGTATTGTGAATCATCTGAGTGCATAGACAGTCTGGAGTAAAGTACTTTTAACGGTCGTCATGCGGTGTCGTGCAGCATGGCGTGAAGTCGGTGACATTAGAAGGTAGCCTTGAGGGTGTCTTAGGGTGTTCAGTCGGGTTAGATGCAACGTGAATAATCTGAGGGCCCTGTCTGGACTAAACGCGATGATATTAAAAGGTTGTCCTTGGGTGTCGTCGGATGCCTTGGGATGTTTCTAAAGGCGCACTATAGATTTGGTATCTTCTGAGCGTTGTCCTGGAGCGTCGTAAGGTGCCTTGGGGTATTTAGGCGCACCATTGTGTTTGGTACCCAGTCGAACCTCATTTAAGCCACACAGGCGGAAAACTTAATCTAAGTCATATGGAGTGCTCATATAGAGATGCTTCCGGTTTCATGTAAAAAAGTTGCAGAGTTGCATTTCATACTCAGGATCAAGCTTTCTCAACCAAAATATTATCGTCATAAAATTATCATCTCCAACGCATCACTGAGACGATGACTGAAAAGTGTAACCCGAGCCGCGGTCCTACTTAACGCCGAAAAGGACCTTCGAGCTTCTGTTGTTGTTATTTTTTTTTATTTACTTATTTTTTTATTTATTTATGTTTTATTTATTTATTTATTTTACTATTTATTTTTTATATCATCTTATTAGCTGCTGCTTTTGCATGCCGATCCGGAAGCTCATCAACTATGCCCTTGTGCCCCAGTATCCAGTGTACATATATACCATTACCTCTTTTCTTAATCTATTGTAAAATTGTTAAGTATCTATCATTGGTTTATCTGGCTTTGAAAGGCAGAGATTAGCTACCTAGCGGTCCGTGAATATAAGGATGTCTTGGTCCGATTTGGTCCATATCTGCTATGAACTGTAGGCTGATCTATTTACCAACTTGTTCTTCTGTGTTGTTTGAATAACTTAATCCTTACTGCAATAGCACCTGTGAAGATTAGTAGCCATCAAAGAAAACCGCTCCTCCAGCTCAAGTTGGCCCAGGGTTACCTATAGCAGATCCATTTGTGAATACTAAAATTTCTTTTTGTTCAAACTGGCAGAGAAACTTCCTAATAATTTTCTCTTCTTCTACACCTTTATCACCGTTGAATTAAGTTGTGTTTACCTTTTTCAAAAGACTTCGTTAAGCCCATAAACTCCCTGCCATACCTATCAAACTATAGATTTCTTTTCATTTCATTGAATCCGCACATTGAAAGGAAAATAGTCGGCCAGTGGCTTCCGACATATTCACTGGCTATCCCCCTGTTGAACTCTTCATTAAGTAGGTCGTCGTCATGTTTGGAACTAACCCTCACCATCTTTTGTACGTGTCTCAACTTAAGATGTTGGTCTATACGTGATGTATTGGTCTGTACTTCAAGGATCTCTGAGCTGGTGCCACTAAGACAACTAGAAACTTTGAATGAACGCTGCAGCTCTATGAACTGTTCCCATTTCTTAATAGCTTTTGGTATCAGATGAAACAAATACTGCTGCTGCAAAGTCCAGCACTGGTTATACTAGAGCATTATACAGTCTCATAAAAACTGACTTGCTGCAACCTGCTTGCTTCAACCTCTTTGTCCTCTAATGAAACTGCCTTTTCAGTTCAGTGCCCTTAACACATAAATGAAGATACCCAGGAAATGTCACAATCACGAAGCACACCCTCCTCCCCCGTGAGGCACCAAACGATGGAGAGATGAGGAACAAACAAGGACAGAATAAACGCCACATATGAAACCACAGACGCACACACAAAAACAAACTACAACAGATGAGCCGTCTTGGAACTTTTTTTTTTTTTTTTTTTTTTTGCCTTTCATGTATGTGCTAAATGAATTAGAGCTTAGGCGTAAAAAATAGCTGAGTTTCCGCTTTACATTTTTATTTTGCATTTTTACTGATAAAATAACAGAGTCGAGTGTTTGAAGCAGGGTCGGTCACTTAGCGAAACACAGCTATTTTTTACGCCTTATTATCTAAAATCACTCCCGGGACCTTTTTTATAGTTGACAGTCCTCCTCAGCTTCTCCGAGGTCAACCAATCAACTTCTTCACTTACCTCTATTATTCCTGGGTTTCTGAAGGGGACTCGTCCATGTTTGAATCTGGTCAGAACTACAGTCGACTCTCGTTATCTCGGTCCAAGGGACTCTCTAAAATACTTCGACCTCGACATATCAGATTTGCAGAAGTGAGGAAAAATTAAATCGAACAACAACATTTAACAAATGTATATGTATTTGGACTCTTGAAGTTAGAGATATTTTAAAATATTGTGGAAATGAGGAGAAATGGCTTCTTAGGAGCAATTTCTCCTCTTTTCCACAATATTTTGTTACCTGTTATTAGATTTTCATGTTTAGACAGGGACCAGGTTTTCACTTCGAGATAAGCGGTTATCCAAAATAAGCGAGGTCGAGATAACGAGAGTCAACTGTATTGTTCCAAATAGGGATCGAATCATAATGGCAGACAGTGTAGATCCTGATGAGACGATTCGTTATGAGCCGTCTTATCAGGATCTACACTGTTTGCAAAAAATACTTTGGGTTGCACGGCCGAAAGGGAAAGCTTATGATTGTGCGAAAAAATGATGCAAATGAACCCGCACGACTTTACACGGAGGTAACTTATATCACTTATTAAGTTCAAGGGCAATAAATACACCATCAGAAGAGACAACTATGTCATAATTGTTTTGCCTCCATTCTAAAAAAGGGTATATTCTAGAAGGGAGTGAAATCGTTCCCAAAGAGGAGCAAATTCTTTCCTTTTTGGGTAGACATATTTTCAGAAAGAACTGGCTTGCAGTAGATAAAATAGAAAGTCACAAAAGTTGTACTCTTCGGGGGAAACGGTGCATTACGAAAACACGCCTATTCAAATATAGTGAAAATTTTACCACCAAAAAATTAAAATTTTTAGATAAAAAATTCTGATATTTTTCATATTTCTGCTCAAAACATAGATTTTTGGTACTCGTTAGAACCGCCTCGACGAGGTGGCTCTAACAAGTACCCACAATCTATGTTTTGGATAGAAATATGAAAATAGGTGTATACCGCTGTAAACCCCAGTTTTACTTTATAAAAGTAGGGTTTGGGGGGTCAAGATCATACAGGCATGTTTTCGTGATGTAACCAGTCCCTTTAACTAAAAATTCGGACGGTTTGATTGGTGAAACAACACTTTGTCTATTCGCAGTAAGTGTTTCTAAGGAAATTGTTGGGTTCGTAATTTCGTGGTACGGCAGTATTTTAATCGAATTGGTTTTCATTATATGGACGAACTTTGGTAATCAGTTTCGTATGAACCATATCTAGACTGGCTATAATGGCTCCAATAACTAAATATTTATTTTTTATAATTTTGTTCGATACAACCAATACAAGATTGGCTTCTTTAAAAAGAATCCGCTGCGATCTGTTTATTGTGTAAATACTGCAATACAATATGAAACACGGTGACATGCAGCTATAAGAATACTGATATGATATGACAACCAAAATTATTCTTTACCACTCTCTGGACAGATAGAACAGACGACAAATTGATGATATATTTTTCTTATTTTGTTACCTGAAAATAGGCTATGACGATTTGCAAGAAAAGTCAAAGCCTATTTTCTGGGAAAAGTAAGAAGAAAAAAAAACATTAAAAATGTTTTGTGATGAATCTATTACCCAACATGAAACAAACATACTGGAGCATCTTTTTAATAGGATTTACTATAGCACGGTTGTGAATATAAAACAGATTGACAACCAGCAAGCACTCTTCTTAAATCTGCATTGTATGTATATCGGACCGTTATTGGTTTGACAGGAATCCAACGGTCCGATACAGATTTAAGTAGAATGCTTGCTGGGATGATTTATCTAAAGAAAAATGTATTTTTCTAAATAATCTATAAATTTTGGTTTGTACCCAACACGCTTGTTTACCGGACAGTTACACAGTCGGACAGAAACGAAACAAGTTTATCGGACCGGACCGGACCGAAACACTCATTTTAGGATGCAAATATTAGGAGTTTATTAGAATGATACACTGTGTTTCTTATTGTGTTTGTTTTGGAAACTACACGGTTTACAGAGGTTTCGCGACTTGCGAGAACAATTCTGGAACCCATGCACTTTCGCGGAAAAAGGATTCGCTACCTATACGTTTTCGCTACTTGGAAGTTGGGGATTTCACCCCCAATTAGGGTACACATGGTAAAAAAAAAAGGTACTTGGATGAGTAAATTCAAACGTTTATTATATAATATATACATTAGAAAAGCATAATATAAGATTATGGAAATATATTTACGAATTACAGACGAAACGGCCTCGGACAACAACTGTCCCTATTAAAACTGCCCCAGACGAAATACGCCCCAAGAAATGTTACCAAAATGGCCACGTAAGTCTGACCCCTTTATGGCAACTACTAGACATGCTCAGGTCTGTTCATTTTTTTTTTTTTTTTTTTTTTTTAGTTTTATTAAAAATATAAAAACCAAATCAAGAATCAAGTAATCCTACATCCGATGCAACTGAAATGAACATTCAGAGAAAAAGTAAAGGAGCTGTTGCAATATTTTGCTCTTAAAGAGAAATTTCCAATAACAAGGGGGGAAAATACAAATATAGGGGCTTGTACAAGTCTAGGTAACTACCAAAATTTACTGAACTGCACTATTTTATCAGTATAATTGTGTATTATGGTAACTGTCATGTTTGCTTTTTTTTAAAGGGATGCTCGTTCATAATGTATCGGGACGAGCCCCAAATTATGTAACGGGACAAAATATTAAAGCCCTTTAACTTTTATGGCAGAGATAGCCTTGCTCTAGGGATGCTTTTCTTCAGGCTTACAAGCCTTATAATTTTCTTAAAAATGGGCTAGGTCCCGCGTAACAAAAATTTGCTCTCCGTCTGTCAGTGCCGCTATTCAAGTGGCCTACTCCATCCTAGTCTGTACCCACTAAGTCGTCCTAGCCCACAAACGGGTACTAGTATAGAGAAACCCTACTTGAAAATATAATGATGGACGGACAGACGGAAGCAAGAGTTCTACTTTAAAGCTTGTCTTAATTCTGGGGTACTTCAAAGAAAATGCTTAAGGAAACAATTTATTAAGAATGATGAAACTAGAAATGCATCAATATCATACAGATGCCCCCACCCAGTGACCATCCTCTCCCGGAAACCAGCATTTTGCAAAAACGAATAAAGTTGAAAAAGGGCCATAAGTTCCATAACAATATGTGGAATTTATCCTAGATCAAACTTGACCTATATTTTATGAGTATATACCTGTGTATAAAATATGAATCCAATACACTTATAGTTTCCAAAGATATCGAACGGAAACCATTTTTTCGAAGTTGAAAAAGGGCCATAGCTCCCATAATAATTGATGGATTTCACCCTAAGTCGAACTTGACCTATATTTTTATATACCTGTGTATAAAATATGAATCCAATATACTAATCTTTTCAAAAGATATTGAACGGAAACCAATTTTCGAAGTTAAAAAAGGGGCCATAACCCAAAATAATCGGTGGATTTCACCCTAAATCGAACTTGACCAAAATTTTATGATTATACATACCTGTGTATAAAATATCAATCCAATACACTAATCTTTTTAAAAGATATCAAATTGAAACCATTTTTTGAAGTTAAAAAAGTCCCATTATAATTGGTGGATTTTACCCTAAATCGAACTTTGTCATGATTTTATGATTATATACCTATGTATAAAATATGAATCCAATACACTAATCTTATCAAAAGATATCAAACGGAAACCTTTTTTTGAAGTTGAAAAAGGGCCATAACTCAGATATTGATCGGTGGATTTTACCTCAAATCGAACTTGACCTATATTTTATAATTATATACTTGTGTACACTGCTGTTGACCTATTCAGCGCACCTAAGGATTTGGGCTGAATTTAAAAAAAAAATGTTCGCTAGACCAGTTTTAATTTTTAAATGTACTAGAACGAAGAATAATTTATTATAAATAAAACAAGTTTATTTTCATTTAATTTCTTCTTCAAATTTAGCAGATAATAATCCCTCAACAAATGTTCGCTAGACCAGTTTTAATTTTTAAATGTACTAGAACGAAGAATAATTTATTATAAATAAAACAAGTTTATTTTCATTTAATTTCTTCTTCAAATTTAGCAGATAATAATCCCTCAACTTCATCACCCCCTTGTTTGTGTGTCCTAAAAAATGTCTGCCAAAGTCGCGCACCTGTTAGAATTTTGCCTGTTGCCTTGGACATAAAGAATGTATTTTTTAGATTAAAGATGCATTTCTATGATCACTAATCAATTCAGAATATATTTGTGCCATTTTCATTGTTCACACTGACAAAACCACCTTTTAAATTTCACGTTCAGGGAAAAAGGTCCTTTGGTTTTAGTGAAAACAACATTTTCCTTATTATTTTGAAATAAACTCCTGATTCCCCATGCAAATTGTAATGGCCATATACCTTTTGATATGTTTCATCACAACAAAATGATACTTTGGGATTTTTGGGAGAAAATATTTGAGTGAGCAGCATTGGCAGATGCACCACATTAGGCTACATGGTTGAAAAAAAATGAATCCAATACACTAATCTTTTCAAAAGATATCGAACGTTCGGACGTACGGACGTAAATACGGACAACGGTGATACTATATCCTACAATTATTAACGGTATTTGGTGCTCTTGATCTGATCTAGGACGACAGTATTATCGTTGCTTTAAAAGAAAGCATTCTGATCTGTCTGGGTGTGCGTTGTTTGTTCAGACCCTATTGTCAGATTATTACGGTAGTTACGGTATATAGACGACACCGTTTCGCATGACACGCTTTATTTATATATGTCAAAACCAAAAAATGTCAGCCGATCTGGAAGACCGAAACCTTTTTGATGGCGAAATCACCTCGAAAAAGGTGCGAAAACTGCCGAGTAGCGAAACCTCTTCCGAAGGGGTGCAAAATCTCTTGGCACGGTACTGCAAGGTAGTAAATCCCTCATTTAACTTCCCTTATTAGAGGTATATGTGCATTTGCAACACCTCTCTAATTGCTTATTGGAAAGGCTTTCGAAAAGTTTGAAATTTGCGTGCTTAACGTGCTATTTGCGAAAGCCAGTAATTACCGGATAGTAACGCGTTTGGATTAATTTCAGTTCATTTCGGCAAACTTATACACACAATAACGATAGTCGGAGAATAGAAGTACCCCTGTCAGATTTGGACTGATTCACGACATTTTCTCAAGCCGAGAATGTATGCCATTAGTAAAATGATAGGAAAGTAGTCAAACAAGAAAACATTGATGCAAAGCATCAATACGCCCGGAAACTAATCTGTCATGCATTACTTAGCTCCCTATAGATCGTAGTATAGTGAAAAAATGTTATAATTTATGAAAGGTTGTAATTATATAAATTATCGCAATACTCAACGATACAAACATTATAGACGTTATCAGAGCTATGAAAACAAATCAACTATGATCGTCTGTTTTCTAGCCCGCATACATAATTACATGTCGCCATCCATAGCATAGGCCGAACATACTATATCCGAAATCATCTATGCAGCAGTGTTTCGTTCTTGTCTCCACTCACAAAATTTTCTTTCGGCCCAAATCTTTCCATGCTTGAATATCAAATTAAACTGTATTATTTAACCAGCTTATACAGTTCGATTTGAGAATGCATATTTCCAATCGTAAACAAAGAAAAATATCTTTTGTTTCTTCTTCGTAGGACGACGAAAAAAAACGAAATGAAAAAATTCAAACGTGTATGAATATTGAAAGCAACAAGCTCATTTCAGGTCGCATGGTCAAATTGGGGCTCCTACGGGAAAACTGCTCATTTCTCTTTTAAATGAGCAAAACCCACATTGCTACATTCATTCTACACAGTACTTCCCATTTTTTATTTCACTATGTTACCAATAGCACAGTTCTCTGCTGCAAAAGTGTGACTTTGAATAATAAAAAAAAGGTGGGGGAGGGGGTGAATAGTTATATATAACTCCACTAAGAACCCAGGATTTACAGGGGTATACATTATTAACTATAAAACTGGAGGAAAACCGATGTTCTCCAAATGCATACACATTTTACAAAAACAATCTCAAATAAATACGCCAGGCTCTAGCCCGGCGTAAATAAAACTACTATAAAAAAATAGACAATGGAACTTTCCAGTAATATCATGATTATAAATGCTGGTCACTTTCGATTTCACTTTCAGAAGAGAAATTATAAGAGAAAACTTTGGTTTCCTTTGATTCTATAGGTATTTTTTACGCAGTCACTGTTTAATTCAATAGACTAATGCAAGTCTAGAACCATATCCCGACTCTTTTTAAAAGGTAAGTTTTATTTAAGAAAAAAAAAAGTTCCGCATTTAGGTCTGTGTATAGGCCTGAACAAACAGTGTAGACCCAGATCAGACGTCGCAGAAAGCGACCTACAAAGGCCGGCCAAACAGCCATTTAGATGGCTCCCTTTTCTTCATCGCATGTCTACGGTCAGCTAATTACGAGTTGCCAAAGGCAGAGCACCAAAACAAACCTATATAATTCTGACCCCCTTAAACCCCACGTTTATCTAGTTAAACTTGGATTTACAGGGGTATACATTATTTTTTTTTTTCTTATTTCTGCTCAAAAACATAGATTTCGGTACTCGCATACGAAGACCCTTCTAAAATGGGATCTACTCTAAAATAGGGAGCAAATTCTTTCCTTTAAGAGTAGACTTCCTTCAAGAAGGGAGACAAAACAATTTTGACAGAGTTTTTTCCCTTGAAAGTGTATCAGTTGTACTTTAAGTAAGTCTGTATAGAGTTAATCATGGGTCTTTTTTGGATATTACAGATGACGACACGGACGCGAAAAAGTTGGCTGAAAAAATAAGGGTACTTTGTTGGGTTATGACATCACCCGAAAATTTGGACAAGAAGGCTCGACACGTGAAAAACACTTGGGGAAAACGATGCAACATTTTACTCTTTATGAGCTCAATTAGAAATGAGAGTTTTCCAGCAGTGGGTTTGAACATTTCTGAAGGGAGGGAGCATTTGACTGCCAAAACCATGTTGGCTTTCCGTTATGTTTATGAAAATTATTTTGACAAAGCTGATTGGTTTATGAAGACGGATGACGACACTTACGTCATAGTTGAAAACTTACGCTACTTCCTGTCCGGAGAAAGTCCTGCTGACCCTATTTTCTTTGGTCATCATTTTAAACGAAAATCTAACGACGAATATGTTAGTGGCGGGGCGGGTTACATAGTAAGTAAAGAGGCCTTAAAACGATTTGGTGAGAAGGGAAAAACTCGTTCTATCTGTCGGAAAGATGGCGGTTCGGAAGACATAGAGTTTGGACAATGTATACAGAGGCTGGGAGTAAGAATTGGAAATTCCACAGATAATCTAGGCAGAAGCAGATTCCACTGTTTTGATCCAGAAACCCATTTACAGGGCTACTTTCCCGATTGGTATAAAACCTACGATTTTTATGGCGCAAATAAAGTAAGTTTTTAACCCTTAAAGTGTTATGCAAAACGACATTTTATTTTTCAGAGAAATTAAAGGTTGAGCTTTCTGCAGACAATTCACATGAAATATCAAGCCTTTCTTTCTCTTAAAAATGAAAACAATCCAGAATGCCGCATGTTGCACCTCTGATAGCTGCATTTAGGGTTTTCACCCTTGTAGACTGAATAGACTCCCCCACACTATTAAATGGAAGAGTCCAATTTCAATTTTGGGTATGTCCAGCTATGACATTTAGATATTCTTAGAGAAAATGGCTAATCTGTTTGGAAACAGGAGAGATCCTGATCAGACGCCGCGTTCTGTGGCGTCTTATCTGGGTCTGCACTGTTTGAATATTACCATTTGTAGTTTTGCAGACAACATTGGGTTGGTTAACCCTTAAAGCGCCAATCACAACAATTGTCGTCTGCTTTGTCGTTTACTTGTGATTTTAAAAGTCATTTTTGCAAACAGTGTGGACCCAGATCAGACTGCTCCTTTAGGAGCAGTCTGATCAGGGTCCACACTGTTTGCCTGTATGCAAAAATAGGTTTGAAAAGTCTGCAAGAATATTCAGCAGACGACATAAACAGACGACATTTTCAGATGCAGGTTTTTCTTGGCGCTTTAAGGGTTAAGAGGGATTAGCTACGATTTACGTTGTAAATGCTTCAAGAATAAAAGTGTGTGCACGTGTCATTTACCATGTCACTTATTCTTGATAATCCTGACATCAGCACTGGCATGAGAATAAAGTGTCTTTGTGATCAGTTTAAGATCCAGATCAGACAGCGAAGCCGCTTAATTTCATCACAAAAACATACCTATATAATTCTGACCCCCTTAAACCCCACTTTTATATAATAAAACAGGGGTTTACAGGGGTATACATTATTTTTCTTATTTTTTGCTCGAAAACGTAGATTGTGGGTACTCGTTAGAACCACCTCGCCGAGATGGTTCTAACGAGTACCCAGAATCTATGTTTTGAGCAGAAATACAAAAAATAGAGTTTTTTTATCTGAAAAATTTCAGTTTTTTGAGGTGAAATTTTCTATATTATGTAATGAATCGGGGCCTTAGCTAAATGCTAATATGAACTTTTGTATCAACTTATTCTGTAAACGGAAAGTTAAGGCCCGGATCAGACTGATCGGATCCTTCGCTGTCCCCTTACGGGGCGCAGCATTTCCTGCAAGATTACATGTGCGTTCAGCTAAGACTCAGATCAGCCTGCGAGTATTTGCAGGGCATTCTGTAGGTAAATGCAGTCCATAGCGTCTTCTGGCAGAGAGCGAAGGCTGTGATCAGCCTGCGAGGATGCACAGGCTGATTTGATTCTTTGCTGGGCGCAGTCTGGTAGGAAATGCTGTGCCCCGGCGCAGATGCTATTCTTCCGGCTATGAATAATAGCTTCGTTCACTGTTTTTGGTATTGTTTGGTTGCTCGATAACTGAAGGCTTATAATACACATCTGGGCCATGTCAAGCGAAACAGTGCCTTCGAACATGTGCAGATCATTCTGCGCATGCGCAAAGTACCATCCTGGCCTTTGCTCTCCATCCATACATTATGTACTATCTAATAATTTTGTTAGGTTTCTGTTAGTGAACAGCAAAGGCCCAAGTTAGACTGTGCGGCCCGTTTATACAGTCGCCTCTCGTTATCCCGACTTCGCTTATCTCGAACAACAGTTTATCTCGAACTGAAAATCTGGCCCCTGTTTTAACACGGAAATCCAACAACAGGTAACAAAATTTTGTGGAAAAGAGGAGAAATTGCTCCTCCTCTTTTCCACAATATTTTCAATATATCTCTGACGTCAGGAGTCAAGTTACATATTCATTAGTGAAATGTGGTTGTTCGATTTTATTTTTTCCTTAGTAGTGCAAAGCTGGTATGTCGAGGTACGCATATCTCGAAGTATTTCAGAGAGTCCCTTAGACTTCGAGAATCGACTGTATTTGGCTATTACCAATTGAGACCATTCAGAAACTTTGAATACAATGTTCGCTTGGACTGGTTTACTTAATTTTTCAACAACTAACACTGCTGCCTTCAGAAGTGCAAAGTGAATGTGTGCCCCGGATCCTTGTTATTAATCATTACTATACACGCCTTTTCAAATATACTGAAAATTTTACCGCATAGAAATGAAAGTTTTCAGATAAAAATTCTGATATTTTTCGTATTTCTGCTCATAACATAGATTGTGGGTACTCGTTAGAACCGCCTCGACGAGGCGGTTCTAACGGGTACCCACAATTTATGGTTTTGAGCAGAAATAAAAAAAAGTAATGTATACCCCTGTAAACCCCCGTTTTATTATATAAAAGTGGGGTTTAAGGGGGTCAAAATTATATAGGCCTGTTTTCGTGATGTGACGGGCACCAACAGGTCAGGGGTCCAGGGCAAAACAATCACGAGTAACTTGTATGTCTGAACGCAGCCTTGGGTTCTGGTGTACAATCGTTCCTCAAGTTAAGATCGAACTTAACTTTAAGGATCGATATTTGCATATAGCTTATATTGCGCTTTACATATTAAACAGCTGGGCACAGTTGTTTGAAACTAACGATGTCGTTAGTTAACGTATCGTTAAAATATCCCTAATATTTCTTGCATTGGTCAAAATTAGGCCCGCGACTTCGGGTATATGCACAGTCTGATCAGGAACTTCGTCGTCTGCTAACAATGGAGAGCAAATGGCCGGATTAGACTTTGCATAACGAAAACGTGCCTATTCAAATATATAGAAAATTTCACCTCCAAAAACTGAAAATTTTCAGATAAAAATCTCTGCTATTTTTCATATTTCTGCTCAAAACATAGATTGTGGGTACTCGTTAGAACCGCCTCGGCGAGGCGGCTCTAACGAGTACCACAATATATGTTTTTGAGCAGAAATAAGAAAAATAATGTCTACCCCTGTAAACCCCAGTTTTACTATATAAAAGTGGGGTTTAAGGGGGTCAAAATTATATAGGCATGTTTTCGTGATGGTAGATAATGAATCTGAATCTGTGCATTTTGCGCATGTTCGAAGGCACTTTTTCTCTAAACGAGGCCCATCTGACCTTGCTCTATTTGCGTGAGTCGCTAAGCTATTCTGAAAGCCGTCCGCCCCCCCCCCCCCTTCCCCCTTCCCTTCCCCTGTCCCCCATCCCCCTTCCCATCCCCCCTTCCAACTCCAACAGCTATTCCAAGGCGATATTTCTGTTGCAGCTTCTTTTCATTTGTTTGTTCTGATTTCGATTAAGTGCCGTTTTGTAATGTCATTTTAGCGAGTACATGAACGTCAATGCAACGTCATGACGTTTATACAACGTTGCATGAACGTCGAAGCAACTTTTTACGTTTATAGAACGTCGCATTAACGTCAATGCAAGGTCACGACGGCCTTGAGAGAGCTATGTTCTGTGATTTTGGCCTTTCCTGAGTATCATTACGTTTTATTGAACGACGACTGGGCCAAATTAAATATATATACAGAAGCAACGTGAAAAAGCAGCTTCGGAAATTAACACCCTGCGAAGACAGACCATCCAGTGTATCCTCGCCGTCTGATTCAATTTTGCCCACTCAACATCAAGTTAAAAGGGATCATACTGCAATGGTGCACACACTGATGAGTCTTCACTGGACGCACATGTAAGAAACAGTGGCTCAGTAGGTCTTCATTACGAAAACACACCCTTTTCAAATATATATTGAAAATTATTATCAAAAAATAAAGGAAAAATTTCCGATCTAAAAAAATCTGATATTTTTCATATTTCTGCTCAAAACATAGATTGTGGGTACTCGTTAGAACCGCTTCGGCGAGGCGGTTCTAACGAGTACCCACAATTTATGTTTTTCAGCAAAATGTGAAAAATAATGTATACCCCTGTAAACCCCAGTTTTACTATATACATGTAAAAGTGGGGTTAAAGGGTGTCAAAATTATATAGGCGTGTTTTCGTGATGTGCTTGTTCCACTGTTCGTCATATGGGAAATGGATACAGGCAACTGTCAAAGTCGTTCGGTTTGCTTCCTTACTTAACAGAGGTTTCACAAAAGTTGCTCCCCACACACAACCCCGCCCCACACCCTCCCCACCCCTTGAAAAAGGCGGAAATTTTACAGAGTGTATCCATTCACCATTAATTATTGATTTCTGTATTTTAGGGTCAGGAGAGCATGAGCGACTACGCAATCTCATTTCACTACGTCTCACCACAGAAGATGTACGCCCTGGAGTATTACACATACCATCTAAGGCCTTACGGCATTAGTTCTCGGGCACAAGATTTAAACCAGAAAAGAGAAAAGACCTAACATTTTTAAGTGGACTGGATACCCTTGTTAGATTTTCCACCATTGCTGACAATGAAGAAATTATTGTAACTACCTGTTACAATATTTAATATTTAATACTGTTACAATATACAAACTGTATTGTAACTACTGACTATTATTGTATCTATACACTAAATCCCTTCTGAAAAGGGGTCTACTCTGAACGGTAAGATTTGGCTCCATAAGGGAGCAAATTCTTTCCTTTTAAATTTGACCCTTTCAGAAGGGGGACAAAACAATTTTGACAGAGTTACCCTGAAAGTGCATCAGTTCCACCTAAGTTATTTCGCCGGCTATTTGTTTGTATATTTCCTAAAGAGGCGCCATAGAACCTACTAAAATTCATGCGTATTCAATGTTCGTCACTGTTAGAACAGTATTTATGTCGAAATATATCTTGCGATTTGGTGAAGGGAATTAAGCGTGTCATGTCCGTAAAGTAAGCCAAATCCTTGCTTGCAGTTATTTCGCCATAGACCACCGTGAGATTACCTTCAGCAGACGCATTTACCTATGTTTTTTTTCTCGAGACCAGTATAGTTTGTCCCATCTGAATGCGCACGTGATAAAGATAAATCGTCTATTTGCAAAGAATGAACGAACGAACGAACGAAAAGAAAAGAAAGAAAGAAAGAAAGAAAGAAAGAAAGAAATAAAGAAAGAAAGAAGGATGGATGGATGGATGGATGAAACTATTTTTCTTACGCGGACGCAGAGGCCCAACAGAATCTATTGAGTAGAAAATGCCATTTTATTGTCGAAAATGTTTGTCGGAATGAAAGTGTGAAGACGGCGTTCGTTAGACGAATCCTCTGATATGCGGCTTATCAAAACAAACGTTTAAATAATTTTGCAAAATAATCAAATGCTGTAACTACAGGCGGGTGGAAAATCAACATTCAAAAGATGTTTGTGTTTATTTTAATGTCCTAAAGTTTAACAACATATTGTTTGATTTGTTAAATTAAAGAAAAATTAACTAATGCTAGGTTCCCACTGTCGTGCGATCCGTTACAAATGCCACGATTGGCCATTCGTAGCTGGTCGTGGAATTTTCTCTGAAATTTCAGGTTTGGATACGAGGTGATGCGAGTCGATACGTTCTGATACGATTTGTTGCGCTCGGATGCGAGCCAATCACGATTTGTCAATTTCAGGTGTCACGATCAGTCACGGTCTGATCTCCCGTTCAGATACGATCACATACGTTCCGATAAGATTGTTGCGATCGAGTCTACGATTGGGTCTGAATCTGACACGATCATCACGATCGGGTTCCCCGAATTGGGACGATCTGATACGTGCAGATACGTTCCGAGACGTTCATCACGAACCGATGCGCTCCATTACGATAGCATACGATTGTGGTCTCGATGTTTTTCACGATCATGATCGAGGGTGATCACGATTTGAGCTACGACTGGACCACGACGGGTATATATATGCAGCAGGACTGACCATGGATTTCATTGTTTCTTGAGTTTTTACAGCATAAACACTGACTCTCAACCATTGATGATGGCAGGAGTTGCGGATGATGACAACGTGGCATTTGCAGTATTATTGTATAGTTACATTATCGCCAGAGAGGAAGAAGACGAGCAGCAGACAGACCAGCTACAACCCCAACCACAAAGGGCCAGGAGAGCTGCAGTCAGGCAGTTCTGGGTGCGACCATGGCTCAGAGAGGAAGGGAGAAATCTATGGGCACGAGAACTCGTAGCAGATCGTGAGCGTTCGTGAAAAAACCTAACTACTCGTATCTACTCGCATTTATTCGCATCTTCTCGTATAAACTCCTGTCTGATCGTGAGTCATTCGTGTCAGGTCTTGAGCAATGGGACCCGATAGAGCGTAACAAATCGTGACAGATCGTGAGAGATCGCAACACATCTCAACAGAACGTGGTGTTTGTCTTGTCCAAGATCGATCCCGATCACCACGATTTGGAAGCACGATTAGATGCGATCTGTCACGCTTTGTTACGATGCAATACGATCTGATACGATGATCCCGATTTGACAACTGATCGTGTTGATCGTAGAAAAATTTTGAACCGTTCAAAAAGTTTCTACGATTAACACGATTGCCACGACTGACCTCAAGATCTGATAGGATCACCATGATTAGTCCACGATTAAGATCACGATTTCAATCGTGCCGCGAATCGTGATAGTGGGAACATAACATTAAGGTCATTAAGAATCGAAATAATATGCTTAGACATTATAAGGACTATATCTTTGAAGTCATCACGAAAACATACCTATATAATTCTGACCCCCTTAAACCCCACTTTTATATTGTAAAACTGGGGTTTACAGTGGTATACATTATTTTTTTTATTTCTGCTCAAAAACATAGGTTGTGGGTACTCGTTAGAACCGCCTCGGCGAGGCGGTTCTAACGAGTACCCACAATCTATGTTTTGAACAAAAAAAATAATATCAGTATTTTTCGTCGGAAAATTTTCATTTTTTGGTGGTCAGATTTTCAGTATATTTGAATAGGCATGTTTTCGTAATGTGCCGTTTGTTGAAGTAAAACTAAATAACTAAATAAATAAAAAAAGCATAACGATAGTTCTTTTGAGAAATATTCGTCTCGCCTGCAAATGTATAATATTGAATTCAAAATTCCTGATAATTGTAATAAAAAAATGACTTCGATGCCTTTTGACTGTCGTAATATCATAAAAGCCATATTGGCATTTGGACTTAGAAAAAAAGCTGCTATTTCGTTCACACTGATAAAGAGTCCAACCCCGATTTTCGGGAATCTCGGGAAGCAAAAAGACCGAAATAAATATAAACAGTTTATATACAATTATAAAGATCAGAAAACGAGGAAGGTATTCATAACAGGAACAAATATAACATTTGAAATGAAATAGGTTTATATTTCATGACTTAATCCAGTATATGAAACAATAGTCTGAACCAGTCAGCAAAGCCCACACAGATCACTAGCTGGACAGAGCTGTCCAGTCAGGACTTTTTCTTTGTAGTCAGGTGCATTAATAGCTTTGGGCTTCTTGTTCTCTATGATAAACATGGAGTGTGCCGTTGACACCCATAGAAGGTGTGAATTAGCATCGTAATTATAGGCAATATATCACTTTAATCACTTGAAAAGAAAATGCATATAAATATCTCTGCAGATAAGGTTTGTTGTTCTTATTTCTCCACAAATACATATATTATGGTTACTCCTTAAAAATACCCCCATAGGCCTTTCTACTAAGTACCCGCAAGATGCATTTTCGTTTGGGAAATAAGAAAAAAGGTTTCTGGATATACCTCTTATATGGACTAGAGCCAAAATGTGCTTATGATAATTTAAGCCACTCTAAATAGAAAACGACCGTATGACATGTATGAACCAATCACTAAGTGAACAAACAGTGTAGGTTCAGATAAGACCGTTCCGATGCGCATATTGAGCATATTCTAAGCATGTACCTGTGTCTACGGTACTTCATTTACGTAGTGGTGGCTTTAAAACGTCGTTTCCCGGTCTAGGATAGTTCTTTTTTTTTTTATTAACCTTTTCATTACTTCTCAATCGGTCAAATAAATTAACCACGCTGGGTAACAAAATTCAGCAGACAACATTTTAACCTTAAAATGCCAAGTATTTTTTTATTATTATTATTTTTCAGACAAAATGAATTTGATACTTAATATCCACTTATTTTCTCTGAAAAAAAAAAAAAAATAAATAAATAAATAATAATAATAATAATAATAACGATAAATAAAAAAAAAATAGAATACCGTCTACTGTACCAGTAGGTGTCATTTTTTTTTTTTTTCAATAATAATTATCTTCAATTACCATAGCCATTATATGGCATAATTAAGCAGTGGTCCTCAGGTAGTAGTTTCTTAAATTATACCCTGGTCCTCTAGAGGACTAAGTACTAAGTCCCTTGGTCCTTCAGTAAAAGTCTCCTTATACATTCCCTCTGCAAGTGTGCAGCTCTCCTATAAAGATGTTTTATATACATATTTTCTTCCTGTATCGTATATCTTTCCGCTTCTAAGGTGAGCAAAAATTGAGTACTGGAGTCCGTACTAGTTCGAATATCGTATTTACACTGAATATTTGCACGCCTTACTCCACGTCTGAACTTACAACAACTCTATTCTACTTTCAGTAGTTGTGTCTAAAATTTCTGTATCAGAGAAAACAGTGTAGGCCCTAATCAGACGCCGCGTTCAGTAGTATCTGATCTACAGATAGGTCAGAGATAAACTTGACACCCTCGTGCAACCCAGTTGCACTTGTAGTGCACAACGACAGCACTAACTTTGAGCAATGAAATGCAACTCATGCTCAAATCCTGGTGCACTTGAAGCTCAATCTTGATTTCTAGTGCACTTGATATTCATAGTAAACTTCGGATTTAGCTTAACACATGTACCTAGAAAGTAGTCTTATTCATTGGAAAATAATACTGATTAAAGAAAATAAGCATTTCTTTCTGCGGACTATATATATTTTTCTTTCTTTTTAACAGTCAATATTTCTATAAGACAAATGCCAATTGTCTTTTTATTATTATTATGATTCTTTCTTCCTTATTTATTTTTCATTTTCCACCTTTTTTTTTTTTTTTTTTTTGTTTTGTTTTGACTTGATATTAATTGTCTTATAGGAAAAAGTACTTTTTATTTTAGTTCTTCCTTTATTTATTTAATTATCATCTCTCTCTTTTATTCTCAAAATTATTCATTCATTCATTCTAAACTATTTTGATATTTTTCTTATGTCTGCATCAAACGCAGATTGTATGCGCTTGTTAGAACCGCTTCATTGAGTACACACAATCTATGCTTTTTTGTGCAAAAAATAAGGAAAATAATGTTTTCCCATGTAAAACACAGTTTTCTCTTAAAAGTGAGATTTACATTGGTATTTCGCGGTCTTGTTCCCGCGAAGTTATTGTGAGTGCCACCTGTTAAATCAATCCGCAGGTAACTGAACTGTTGTCTTGGCAATATTGTGTCAATAAATTTTCACACCTAGACAATGACTTCAATGTTTTAACAGTAACAGCTGTCATTCTAATGAGCAATCTCAATATGCATGTAAATACATACATATTTGGTTGGAGTCTCCTCAATATTTTTAGATTATCATAAACATCATCAAACTAAGGTGAATTGTATTTACCTTTAATCATGGCCAGTGCTGTAAATGTAAAGAGACTTATTCCATATCTACGACAAAGGATCTTACAGCTCTACCAGTCTGGAGGAAATCAGGTACAGCTTGTATGCACAAAATTTGTCCACACGGTGGACGTTTTTTGTCCACTGTGGACCATATATGTCCATGCTGTCCTCTTTCGCCTTATAACTGGCGGATCGGAACGGTTTATGTGCCAAACATTAAACCCCACCCCCATCCCCGCCTGCGAATTTGTGTCCATTGAATTCGATCTTCTGGGCTCTCGAGGTAGGAGCCCATCGGCTTCTAAAAACCCAAAATTTGTTATTTGGCTGTCTTCTGTCGCAGGTCGACCGTGTGGCTCGGTAGCTCAGTTGGCTAGTGCTCGCACGGTATGCGAGAGGTCCTGGGTTCGAGTCCCGGTCGGGCCATGTGCTTTTTCCTCCCCTGAGACATTTGGTGGCTCAGTGTGGGTCCGTGCTCGGGCTGCGAGCAGCAAAGGGACTGTCTCGTCGGTACCGACACGGTTCCGAGCAGATTCGGGGACGAATCTATTTAAGCAGGGGGAAATTGTCGCAGGTCGACCATGTGGCTCGGTAGCTCAGTTGGCTAGAGTGCTCGCACGGTATGCGAGAGGTCCTGGGTTCGAGTCCCGGTCGGGCCATGTGCTTTTTTCCTCCCCTGGTACACTTCCATGGACAATCTACGTCCAGAGGCTCCTAGCTCTCATTTTACCGTACAAATTTAAAATGTATGGGTATTAAACATAACTCCTCTCGGGTACACATTCGCACGAGTTGTTATAGGTGTGTCAGGAGTCGTGTATAGTGCTCATGAGAGCCGAAAAGGGCTGAAGAGCAAAAGTCAAGCACAGTAAATGGACAATATATGTCCACGCTGTCCTCTCTCCCCTTGCAACTGCAGGATTGGAACTGTTCATGTTCCAAACTTTAGACGCACCACCTGCACATTCGAGCTGGTTGCTTTTGACCTTCTAGGTTCTCCGGGGTAGGAGCCCATGGGCCTATAAAAGCCCAAAATGTCGTATTTGGGTATCTACCATGGGCAATAGGGTCTTAGCTCTCATTGTAACGTTCAAATCTAAAACCTATTATTAAACATTATTCTTCCCAGATATGCATTGGCTCAAGTTGGTTTAGGTGTGTCAGGGGTCGGGTAAAGTGCCCAGGAGAACCCATATCGGTTGAAAAACGAAAGTCAAGCACATAAATGGACGATATATGTCCACACTGTCATCTCCACCTTGTGCATTTGAACAGTTTACATGCCAAACTTTAGCCCCAACGCCTGCACATTAGAGCCGGTTGCTTTTAATCGTCTGGGTTCTATGTCTAGGAGCCCATGGGCTTATAAAAGCCCAAAATTTCATATTACGTTGACTGTTAAGGGCAATATACGTCCAAAGGCTGGGTTCTCATTGTACCGTTCAAATCTAAACTGTTTAGGTATTAACATGACTTGTTCCGGCTACGTATTCGCAAGAGTTTGTTTAGGTCTGTCAGAGGTCTGGTTTAGTGCCCATGAGAGCCCAAACGGGCTGAAAAGCAACAGTAAAGTACATACGTGGACGAAATATGTCCACGATGTCCTCTCTATCCTTATTACTGGTGGATCGGAATGGTTTACATGCCAACTTTAGCCCATCCACCTTTGCATTTGTGCCAGTTGCTTTCCACCTTCTGGGTTCTCAGGCTAGGAGCCCATGGGCTTATAAAAGCACAAACTTTCATCTTCGGCTGTCTGCCATGAACAATATATGTCCAGAGGCTCTTAACTCACATTGTACTGTTAAAATCATAAATGTTTGGGTACACATTTCTCACGAGTTGATTGAGGTATGTCAGGGGTCGGGTTTAGTGCCCATGAGAGCGCAAATGGGCTGACGAGCAAAAGTTAAAGCAAAAGCCAAGCACATAAGTGGACGATATATGTTCATGAACTTCTTAAATGTTATTTATCTATTTTAACTAAATATTTTCGATATACTTCTGAATATTTTCATCCTAACAGTATTTAGCAGTTTCAATGGTTGTCCGGGTTTGGGCCCTCGGAGCCCAGGGAGCCCAAGGAGCCCAAATTCTTCAACGGAAAAGATAGTCTTTTTGTCTTATTTTATTGCTCACAACTAATATATTGCCTACGCATTCGAGCTGGTTAATTTTGGTTTTCGCAGAAGTTGCTATAGGTCTGTCGGGGTTGGGATGAGTGCCCATAAGAGCCGAAATGAGCTGAAAAGCAAACGTCAAGCACATAAGTGCAAATTATATGACCACGCTGTCCTCTTCTCCTTGAAACTTAAGGATCGGAACGGTTTGTGTGCCACACTTGAGCCCCACCGCCTGCACATTCATGCCAGTTGATTTTTACCTTTCTGGTTCTCGGACTAGAAGCCCACGGGCTTATATAAGCCCCAAATTCCGTATCCGAACAGGAGATAGTACAAGTGGGAATAAACTGTTAGTCTTGCATGATTAAATGTAAACATAAGTAGTAATCTATGAAAATTCAATGCCAATATAAAGGCATTCTTCGAATCATTTAGGGCAGTTTTTGGGTTTTTTTTTTTGTTTTTTTTTTTTTTTTTTCATTCACTTTTCAATGAAGAAAAGCTCTGCGAATAATCTTACGGTATTTAAGCATACCAATGGGCTCGCTCAGATGAATTCTGTCTTTTGAGTGGAACTGGGTCAAAGTACCGTCTGGCTTGTAGGCTGTCTTTAGATAGAACTTGACACACCTTCTTCCATATTTCTCTGCCAGAAGGCCATTGACCTCCCGGCAGAAGTCATCATATTGTTGGACAGTGAGCCCTGTCTCTCGCCTCACTCTACCCCGTGGAAGTATCTCACCGATGAGTATGTTCGCGAAATCTAGGTCGTCGGCTAGGCTGACGATGGCATGGAAAATTGCTGCTGGCGTGGTGAAGGAGTTGATGCTGTTGCCCCCGCAGTGAAAAAAGACGTCCGTAGGCTGGAAAGATAGCAGGGCACGCCACTGGACCGACCTTCTCACCTCTTCTAACGTTAGTCCGCCCTTGCCGTAATACATCACTGCCGGGTCACCAGGTAACTGCAGGACGTGGAACTCGCTTTCCCCGAGTCTGCGCACGTATGAGTCGCCGAAAATAGCGTATCTTGTCATTTTATCTTAAAAGATGAATTAGCTGAATTCAGTTTTCAGATTTTTAACGCTGCCAGGCAACTCAGTCACATAGAGGCAGCGCCGAATTAGCTTTTTTTTTAAAATATATATACTGAAAGGAAAAAGAAACGCAGGGTAGAGTTTTTCCTTCTTATTTTAACCATTTTTTACGGTGTTTACTATAGCCATACACTTTTACAGATTGTCCTGTGAATGTGAACCGCGGGTGTACGAGTCTTTGGTCGATGTGCTATCTACCCAGTGTGTGAAATCATTCAACCGTGCACTACATAGTGCATTGTACGGACAATACGGAAAGCCAAAATTTCGTGCAAAACAAGCATGTTTAAACCTTCAGCACAAGATTTCCTCACACCATTTGGTACACTTCAACGATACACAACGCTCTTCGATTCTTTTACCGATTTTTCTTTTCATTGTTAGCTACTTTGAACTTTTTTTCAATCATGGTACGATTGACTGATGTTCAGAGGGGTAGGGCAATTGCGTTGCTGATGCAGGATCAGAGGCAACAGCAAGTTGCCAATCATTTTGGCGTTAACGTCTCAACAATTGAACGTCTTGTTAGACGTTTAAGGGAGACAGGGCATTTAGCAGACCGACCGCGGTCTGGGCGTCCACGCGTGACGTCGCGACGTCAAGACAGGACAATCCATCTGGCACATTTGCGGAATCGTCATCTCACTGCTACCGAAACTGCCCTTAATACAGTAGGTACGCATAATCGACAAATTTCTCCGAAGACTGTTGGAAGTCGATTGCGTGAGACTGGTCTTCGAGCTCGTAGTCCATACGTTGCTCTGCCTCTGACCCAGGCACGTAGGTTGCGTCGTATGGCGTGGTTGACGGCGCATGCGCCCAGGCTATTTCCGATGAGGCAGTGGAGACGAGTTCTTTTTACGGACGAGTCTAGGTTCACTCTCTATCGCGCAGATGGTCGACGTCGTGTGTACCGACGTCGCGGAGAACGCTTTGCCGACGCCTGTGTTGTCGAACGGGATCGGTTTGGGGGTGACTCCGTTATGGTCTGGGGAGGCATTGCTCACGGGATAAAATCACAGTTGATTATTGTTGCGGGCAATATGACCGCAGTAAGGTATAGGGATGAGATCTTGCGTCCTGTTGCGGTCCCGCTTGTGCAACAACGTAATCTGATTCTGCAGCAGGACAATGCCCGACCACATGTTACCCGAGTTTGTCAGGATTTCCTGGCAAACAATAACATCGCACCACTAGCATGGCCACCGTACAGTCCAGATTTGCCCCCAATAGAGCACATGTGGGATGAGCTGGACAGAAGGGTTAGGAAGCGCCGAAATCCCCCCGCTCTCGCACAACTCTCGCACAACTAAGGAATGCGTTGATCGATGAATGGAATAACATCCCGATGCGAACTGTCAATGCTTTGGTTAACTCTATCCAAACGAGAATTAAGACAGCAACGGCAGCAAGAGGGGGGCACACCCGATATTGATTTTCAGTTTGATTTTGATTTCAAGATTTTGGGGGTAGCTACCAATGAACTTCAATAACTCGAGACTTGTTGATCACAAACCAATGAAATTTGGAACTTTTGTTCCATACATGTACCGTTTTGTAATCATAGTAAAATATTTAACAAACTTTTTCAAACTTGAAATTTAGGAATAAAATTTACCCTGCGTTTCTTTTTCCTTTCAGTATATATATATATGAATTCCTCCAAAAAAAGATTTTACCTGATAGATATGAGCAGGTAATGCCAATAAGTGTCAAAGACCCGTGACACCACATGTGAATTCCTCCGAAATATAACTTACCTGACAGCTATCAAGAGGTGATGCATGGACATTCGTCCTTCGACCTCTGAAGTGACAACAACTAACCAACGAATTACCATGACTCCGTCTGTTTTGCTGAATGTCTTGAAAGAATTCAACTTTGTTGGAGCTCCACTATGGAGATTATCCGACAGAAAGGACTTAGTTCGCGTCGAACTAACCTTTCACAAGAATCAACAAGATACGACAAGAGGACGGCCGAAAGCAGGAGGCAGCCTGCAGTCTCTGCTGGCGAGTGGCCTCGCCAGTCCACAGCTGCTAGAAGACCTCCGACGACCAGATCGACGCCTGCTCGCCGACAGCCGACTATTGAGAAGAAGACACCACCACCAGCCGTCCAGACTGCAGACAACAACACCCTCCACCATCAGACATCAGTACAAGCCACAGACAGCAGAGATCACACCATCACCGATCATCATGCGACCAATAACACCGCCTCCTTCTCCAGAAGCCTCCAAAGACGCCAAGGACCAAGTCACCGAAGACTACAAGACAGCCGAAGGAATACTTCTATGTCGACATAGAGGAAGAATACCCTCTGCATGAGAAGTATGATGTCCAGGACATCTACGCCACCACTCACAAGGTCATCGTGAAAGCATCAAGACAGCCCAGAGAACACGAGGAAATCAATATAGATCTTCCTGCTTACTTCGTCTATCAGCGAGAGAACAAGCACTGGCTACTAGTCAAAGGGCCACCAGCAAGTTCTACGATGATCCTTGGTACACCACCAAAGAGATGCTGATTGAGGCAAATAGTGTACAACAGAAAAACACGGCGTATTGGTACGATGTCCTGGAAGAATCCTGTCGAGATCCCTTAGGGGATGGTGGAGGACCATCACTACTTCGGCATGACTTACTCTAGGTAGGTCAACTGGCGGCACGCGGACCTGGGTGAGGACACCCAATAGGTCCCAGGGTGAGGACACCCTCACGGCTCTCTGAGTGAGGACACTCTGCACCGTGGTGAGGACACCCCTCTGCTCCTGGGTAAGGACACCCTCTCGGCTCCTGGATGAGGGTCAACTGGCGGCACGCGGACCTGGGTGAGGACACCCAGTAGGTCCTAGGGTGAGGACACCCTCACGGCTCTCTGAGTGAGGACACTCTGCACCTGGGTGAAGACACCCCTCTGCTCCTGGGTAAGGACACCCTCTCGGCTCCTGGGTGTGGACACCCACCTTCCACCCTTTTCCGGCGTCCGATCGACTGACATGTGGCTAGTGTCTGAAACTTCCGCACGAATCGAGCTGAGTACCTAATGCACTACGCAGTCGGAATTGACACGCATTAGGTACGAGATTGAAAGCTCAAACTTTTCGACCGATCGTCAAAATTCTGCAACTTACAGGCTGGACTACTACTCACGCACGAGGTCTGGACGAGCACGAGGTCTGGACGTGCACGCACTCCGTGTCTGGGCGAGGTGACCTAGTTATGAATTATAACTAGGCACCGTTTCAAGCCAACCCAGTAGTCCAGTAAAACTAATCCAGATTTATCTGGCGCTGCCTCTATGTGACTCAGTTGCCTGGCAGCGTTAAAAATCTGAAAACTGAACTGAACTTCAAAAAGTAGGGTTGGGAGACAGCAAATAAAGACTTTTTTTAATGTGGCCTTAGCTATACCATATAAAGCTCTAGACCATATTATGGATATTTGACATTGCACTGATAGCAAATATACTTTAACAAACTATATCATAATTAATCCACCCTATCACATTATGAATACTTGACATAAATTTGTCCTAATTTTTTTTTTTTTTTTTTTTTTTTTTTTTTTTTTTTTTGGCCAAAACGTCCTACCAAGAATATTTTCCTGGCCAAAATATCCTAGGCCCAAACATCCGGGCCAAAATGTCCGTGGCCAAAACGTCCGTCCACCAGATAAGACACAGACCGCAACGTCTGAACAGGGTCTCAACAGTTTTGCATAAATTTCAGTATGTACCTCTCTCTCTCTCGTTTCATATAAACAAACAATCAGCAGTTAGCTGCGTCTGATCAAGGTTTCCACAGGCTGCTTGCAGAAATATCAACATCTACCTAACCAGTCGGACAGCGCATCCAACTGAGCCACCGAGGCCGACAGATAGGCCTGTGCAAACAGTGTAAACCCAGATCAGACACCTCAGAATGCGATGTCTGATCAGGGTCTACACTATTCGCCGTACATACCTGTTGGACCATATTTTTACAATGAAGTCATGTATACCTGCAATACATATTATTTATTTATTTATTTATTTATTATAACACAATTTACACTGAGATGATTTGGTACTTCATGAAGGAAATATTATATTTATTGAACTGTTCCTGTTATATTTATTGAACTGTTCTTATTATATTTATTGAATTGGTCCAAATATCAAAATTGTTTTTATCTCCTGTTGTGTAAATAATGTTGTTCTTTCTTTAAATCATTATTTTTATATTTATTCATTTATTAATATAATTGTCTTGTGTGATTGTTTAAATGTCGTAATTAAGTAATTTTTTTTAAATTTCTTTCAATTTTTGTTTGTTTCTGTGAATTGTTTATATTTCACAATTAAAACTTTCTTTTATATCTTTCATTTTTTGTTTGTTTCTGTGAATTTATTTATTTATTTATTTATTTGTTGTTTTGTCTAAATTATGTAAGTTTGATTTTTGCCCTCAATCTCTGCCCTGTGACAGTAAATTTGTGTATAGTTGCATTTTACTTGTCGGATAATAAAAAATAATGTTTGTGTTGTTTTTTTTTTATATTTCACAAATATTTTAATATATTTCTATTACTTCTTTAAATCTTTGTTACTTCCTTGACTCACTTTTTGTCAAGGTAATATTATTAGTACTATTATTATTATTTTCTTTTTTTAAGTGAAAGTTTCAAAACTGAATAATTTTTTTTTTTTTTTTTTTTTTTTTTGAAATCTTGATTTGAAATTTATGTACTTATTATGCTTTGCTTTTGTTATAACCAAAGGAGGGCAAAGCTTTTCAGCTGCGCGATTTCACTCGTCAAATGTTTTAGGGTATTTGATATCCAGAGGAATGACAGGTATTATTAGATGATTAACAGGTTTTATCAGGTGACTGACAGGTCATATCAGATACAGTTTACATGATAAAATAAATCCACTACAAATATTAATAAGTGTTCTTTCTAACACACAAAATAGTATCAATGAAATGTTTGTCATAAAAATAATTCATGTACTTATGTAAATATAACGAAGACTGAAACAGAAAATAGGGAAAAAGACACAAAATTAATTTTGATAATTAACGGGAAAAAAAAATCTTATTATTTAGCATTAATGAAATGCTTCATAAAAATAATTCATTTATTTATAAAATGTAAATCTAATGAAAACCAATACATAACATGGGGCAATTGACGCAAAATTAATTTTCCTAAATAATAGGAAAAAATCTGATTATTTGGTATTAATGAAAGGCTTGTCATACAAATAATTTATTTATGTAAATATAATGAAAGCTTAATCAGAGCATGAGAAAAAAAAGACACAAAATTAATTTTGCAAATTTAATAGGAAAAAAACTGATAATTTGGTATTAATGTAATGCTTATCATAAAAATAATTCCTTTCTATAAATATAATGAAAACTGATACAGGGCATGGGGGAAAAAGATATAAAATCACAGTATTAACAGGGGAAAATTCTGATTTTGTGTGTGTGTGTGTGTGTGTGTGTGTGTGTGTGTGTGTGTGTGTGTGTGTGTGTGTGTTCATGAAATGCTTCTCATAAAAATAATTCATCTATTTATGAAAATATAATAACTGACAGTGAACATGGGTAAAAGAAATACACAAAATGATTCACTATATAGTCTGCACAAAGTCTGGACTGCAGGGTACTTGGTCTGCAAAAATTAATTTTGCAAATCAACAGGAAAAAATCTTATTATTTGGTAATGATTATCATAAAAATAATTCCTTTCTATAAATATAATGAAAACTGATACAGGGCATGGGAAAATGACACAAAATCATATTTGCTAATTAACAGAGGAAAATTCTGATTTTTTTTTTTTTTTTTTTTTTTTTTTTTTTTTTTTTTTTTGTATTCGTGAAATCCCATCAAATAATTCATCTATTTATGAAAATATAATGTTAATTGATAAAGAGCATGGGAAAAATTACGCAAAATTATTCATTATATAGTCTGCACAAAGTCTGGTCTGCAAGGTACTTGGTCTGCAAAAATTAATTTTGCAAAACTGATAAAGAGCATGGAAAAAAATGCTACAAAATTATTCACTATATAGTCTGCACAAAATCTGGTCTGCAAGGTACTTGGTCTGCAATATGTCCCCTTTTGGTCCACTGCGGACCGGTCCATAGTCCACTGGTCTGCATGGTTTGGTCTGCAGATTATACCCAACCGTTTCAAATCCATTCATATGTTTTGGTACTACCAAGTGCTTGTATTAGAGTATTGATGTAATAAAGTCGTCACACAACAACAACATTATTAGTAGCTTTATCAGCTGGAGCCAAGAATGTACCTTTGATGCAAAATCTTGACAAAATGTGCATTTTTGATGCAAATCTGAACAAAATCGGATGAAAAATAAGTAATTATCAATGTTTGAAGATATTAAGTGAAGTAAATCAGATAACTCAAGAACTGATACAATCAGGTCCCCATCAAGCCCCCAACACCAAAAGGAAAGACAGGCAAATAAAGCAGTCACAAAATGAATAAATGGTAAGCAGAGTTGGCAACTTTTTCCCAAAAAGGTGGGAACTCTGTTACCCAAACTTAACAGAATATGTAATCAACTTACATAATTGTTAAAAGAAAAAACATTAAAAAGTGAAACACTACATAACAATTAACAAAAGTACCAGAATGAAAGTACCGCCTTGGAACGGTCAGTAATGAATTACTGGGGGCTTAAGATACCTTTACGGTGTCCCAACCCTCGCCCTCAGCTTCCATAGTGGTAAAACTATATATTTGCTCGGTCCATTTAGATGTGTTCTAACGCATCTATGAATCATTACGGGCAGCAGGTAAATCACAGATAAAGCCTATAATGAAGTAAAGATGAGGACTCAACAGAAACAACATGTTGAAACATTTGGAGATCCCTGGGTATCAAACAACACCACTGGAATACTGGAGCAAACGAAACGAATAGTTTTTAAGTCGGGGCAATCACAGAGTCTGAACCCCGACCCACCGGCGTGCAATTTAAGAGGCAAGTAAAGTGGTCAATCGTGACTGGATTATTTGCTAAGGAAGTAGACTGTTTCATGACATCAATGTTACACCCCTTTCGTTTATAACATGTGACAATTTTACTAAAATGATCTGAAAATTCAGGTTTTCCTACAATTATTCTAAACTTATACACTAATTAAGTTATCATAAATTTTAGGTTCCGATAGGCCTTGTAGCAGAAGTGGTTTAAGTCCGGTATCGTATTTAGTGATTAATTCGTAGTCACGGTGTCGACGATAAAACTTAGGAAAAGTTTTCCTCAGTTTAATATACCGATTATCCTGATGGAGAAGTTTGGCAGTCAAAGATTTGTTACGAGCAATGAAGTCAGCCAAATGACTAGATACTCTAGCAAACCAAATTAGCTGAGAAATGTAAACACCATAAGAAGGGGCACGAGGAACATCGCCATCCAAAAACGGGTAATTAACAATGTGAATATCAAAATTATTGCGTTTGTCATAAAGTTTAGATGAAACAAAACCGTTAGAAATTAATTAATGCAAATCTAAAAATGCGACTTCGGTATAAGTAGAATTAGCTTTGTTCGACTTAAATTCACTGAGATAACTTTGAGAGATCATTCCTTCAAAGTAAAGATTGTCGATATTCAAAAAGTCGTCCAAACATCTGGAAGTTGAGTTAAAAGTTTCTGGTTTGGCCCGCCGTGGTTCTACTATTGGTTTTCATTTACTCTGGCATACAGTATAATTAGCCATGAGCACTCGTCTTTGTTTATAAAAGTGATTAATTTGATTTTTGTGTTTTCGCTTTGATGCATTGACTGAGTTGGGAGCCTTTATGCGAACCGAATTTTTTATGTGTTTCTGTATTAAGAGTAGCATCGGGACCCAGGGTGAAGTTAGTTAGCTGTAAAAGTGCTTTAAACCCCGCGGTGGTTTACTCTACTGGTCGTTCTAAGGCGGTGGTCCCGGTGTTAGTCTTACTTTTTGTTGCTTTGTGGTTTATTCTACGAGGCGATTTGTTATATGTCTTTCAATTGTCATTTTGTTCTTGTGTTTTTTAGTCCTTTTAGTATTGCGATTACCTCGCTTGGGGAAGAGAGAGCTAATCTTAATGCTTTTCGTCCGTTTGTTCGGTTTGTGCTTGTTTGGATTTGTCGGGTTCCTCTTCCTCTTAGGGTCTGGAAAGGGCTGCGGTTTGTGATTGTGACACTCCCTGGACTTTTCTCTTACCTTTATTTTTAAAAAATATCAGCTTGTGTATCATCAGAAAGACATCATAAAATCAAAAAGAGACATCATAAAATCTCTTTCATAAGAAAACAAAAATTTTCGCGCCGCCATAATGAATATTTTATAAGGCTTTATGACGTCATAAAACATAAGTGAAGATTCCCAGGGAATGCCACAATTCCGAAGCACATTTTTCCCGAGGCACCAAAGGAAGGAGAGATAAAGACCAACTAAGGACACAAAAATGCCACATTAGAAATCACAGACGCACAAACAAAGAAGAACTGCAATAGAAGGGCCGACTTGGAACGGTCAGTAGGAAAACTACTGGGGCCGTGGGGAGGGGCTAGGACTTAAACTAGTTTTACTCGGCGACCCCCCCCCCCCCGCCTCCGCCCCCCGCCCCCTCCACCCCTCCCTCTCCCCCCCTTAATTCTGATGCAGTTCAAAATTACAAATATATGTTCTGTCCGCAAAGGGGTTCACTATCTCATCTGTGCAACATGACCGTGAAACACTGTAATCAAAAACACTGTGATGAAACAAATTTGCAACAACATTCAACCTCTGTATTTGTATATATAGCTTCGTTTCTGTGCGTTTATGAGACACAGACGACTCGTTGAAACTTCAGAAGGATATAGATAGATTAGGATATTTGACCAGAAAATGGGGTAGGAGATTTCAGCCAGTCAAATGCAATATAATGCAGGTAACTAGGAAAGGAACAAATAAGATTGAGACTTCTTACACTTTAGAGGGTACGGTCCTCGAAAATGTGGATTCCATTAAATACCTAGGAGTAACAATCACACATGACTTGAGATGGAATACACATATCAGCAACATGTGTACTAAGGCAAGTAGAACTCTTGGTTTTCTGAGACGAAGTCTTTATCAATGTCAGGATGTTAAAGAGTCAGCATATAGGGGACTTGTTCGACCCATTTTGGAATATGGCAGCTGTGTTTGGGATCCCCGAGGCGTGGTTCTTCAACAAGAAATCGAAAAAGTTCGGAATAGGGCTGCTAGGTTTGTTACTAGCAATTACTGCTATGAAACTGGGAGTATGACTGGAATACTAGAAAAACTAAAATGGGAGTCTCTCAAGAAAAGGAAGAGACAGCAGACAGACTGATTATTTTATACAAAGGTCTAAAGGGTGCTGCCAGCATTCCAACAGATGATCTTATCCCCCGCCCCGACCCCCAATTAGGCGCAATAGAAATCATCACTCATTGACTTTTCAGACCCCCGCTGCGAGAACTGACATTTAAAAGGGTTCATTCTTTCCTCAAACAATCAGAGATTGGAATGCCTTTCCAGATTCAATCATTACCTCTTTGAAGGTGCAGAGGATGGTGTAGCTAGGTTTACCTCTCTGGTGAGAGCTAGGAACTAACTTCCCATATCACAGTCCTGGTGAATGAATGCCATTAGACGTATCACCAGTAAAAAATTTATTCTGATTCTGATTTTAACTCGAGCAATGAAGAATTATTAAATAAAGCGAATATTCCATCCTTGCATATAAGAAGACTTCGGAATATGGCCATTGAAACTTTTAAGATACTGAATAACATGTCACTTCTTGTCTTATCTGATTTAGTTAAACTTTAGATATAACAATATTTTACAGGTACCTCAGGTGCATACTTCCAAATACGGTAAGAACAGTTTTAAATATGCAACAGCAGTCTTATGGAACAGTTTCCCAGATGATTTTAGGAAAGTAAGCAATTTTAATCAATTCAAATCTTTAATTTCTAAATGGAAGGGTGGGGGTTGCAAATGTAATTTATGTAGATAACTGTTCCCTGTCTATGTTTGCCATTTGTACTGTTTTATGTATGTTTGCTCGTCTGCTGTTTGCTTTAATTTTCTAGCGGCTTTAGCATGTTTAGTTTCTTATTCAGTACCTGTATGCTTTTATGTGTACTTTAACGCTATGTGTGCTCTAACGTTAGCATATCATGTGCTGTAAATTTGCGATCTAGTTCTTAGTTTTAATTAGTTTAGTATTAACCTGTGTTCTTGCATTTTTTCAGTTAGGCCGTTCTCTTATCTCAGTTATATGCTTTTGTCAACCGGGTTATGTCAGCTCTGGTAGGTAGGGACCCCACCCAATCACTACTGCTGACCTTTCTCTGGTCGACTATATGAGTATTATATTAGAATTATAATTGTAATCTTAGGCTTAATTTATTCATCATTATCTACGATGTATTATATGTATTATAATGTACACGAATATTGCATGCCTGAAAATATTATATGTATAGACGATCAACAGCTCTTAAGAGCTTGGTTTAAACTTTATTTTGGTTGCTTCTAATACAACATAATTTACAACACTACAATATTTTCCAGGATCTGAGAGCTTATGTTTGTATTTGCTTGCCTTTAACCCTTATAGGGTATTGTTGTGCAGTAAATAAAATTCTATTCTATTCTATTCTTGTTATCTGTTATATATATATATATGTGTGTGTGTGTGTGTGTGTGTGTGTGTGTGTGTGTGTGTGTGTGTGTGTGTGTGTGTGTGTGTGTGTGTGTGTGTGTGTTATGCCGTCTTAAAATAAATTATCTTCTTATCTTATAAGATAAGATAATTTACAGAACTAGCAAAGCAGAGCCGGATGAAAAGCACTAATAAGCGTTGTAATGGTCACACCGTTCGTATATGTTCACCGACGACAAATAAACCGTAGCAGTGAAATTTAAAAACAGAGCTAAAAAAAAATTATTGCGGATTGTAACCTCTGTGCGAAAATCGATTAAAATATTCTTTTTAAGCAGTTAAACAAGTTTGAACAAACTCTATGCTGAAACGCTAAAATATGAATGGACACAAACCAGGTTCGTTCTAAGATGTCAAATTCTGTGGGTGGGGTAAATTTGAGGATAAAAAAAAATTCTGTGGGAGTACTCAGTAGTACAATCTAATGAATCCTAGGTGACTCGTTTTCTACATCTCTTCAATGTCTATGTCCCAATGATTGATTATCAGTGGTGCTGCACTGGTGCGCTTGTCCAGTGCATCATTCAATTTACTATTATTTAGGCCTAAAAAGGAAGTGTCTCCAGGTATGGTACTGTTACCATACTTGAGTCTCTGGGTACTGTACCATACCTGGAGACAATATTTATAGGACTGTCTCCAGGTACAGCAGTACATAAAAGCATCTGTGCAGGACTGTGTCCAGGTACAGCAGTACATAAAAAGCCTTAGTTATAATTTACCATTATAATCATTATAACCTTAAAATTTAGTGAATATTTCTAAGAACTTCCGTATTCCTCATCTTCTGAATAAGAGAATACACAAGAGAGACTACTCTCATTGTGAGTAAATAAATCTAACAAATTTCACATCGTGAAAAATATGGTTAAGGCTATTCAGTTTTGTAATAGAGGCTGGCATCTAAGCACAGTCCATCTATTTCCCATAACACTTCCATATCGAATCTTAGCCTTTGAAGACACAACTGAAGGAATCCACAGGACGCTGTTTTGTAAAAGAGGCCTGCATCTAAGCCACAAAACCATCTATTACCCATAATACTTTCAACATCAAATCTTAGTCTTTGAAGGAATCCATTCAATGCTTTTCAGATTTCACATTTAAATAATAGTAACAGAAACCACATGATCATACTCTTACCCTTAACGCTAACGAGACATTAAATCAAATTTGTAATTAGCTATTGCAGATTGACACTAAACACCGTACCAGAATTTGGTTCTGGGTTTACTGCTAATACTTGCACAGTGGTAATTGACCCAAAGAAGACATCTGTCACAAGCAGTAGATGGTGTTTCAAGATCTTCTGAACAAACATAGCAAGTCCATTCATGCGCCATTCGCAAATCAACTGCCTGCTTAGCAGCTTTCCAGGCATCATCACTGAGGTATTTCTGCACAGAATAGATATCTACCTCTTTGTTAACACGCCAGAGAAATATTTTCCAGGTTTACTTTTACTTCCTGGATCTCATAATTGTCAGTTTTTCTGTCACATTTCTTTAGAACTACAAAATAGAACAATTGAATGCTGTTGACTCTAGTCATTCGTTGGAAGGGTACAACCTTGGACTTCTGCAACCCGTTTTTTTTTTTCTGGGCACACCAATAACAGTCAGTTCCAAGCCTTTGGGTCGCCCCCCTTTTTTGTATCTTGGGTGGAAGAGAAATAATCGCAATAGCATTCTTTGTTTGGTTTGTGATGTTAAAAGGGCCCAGTGAAGCAATGGATATGGCATTGACTTCATTGTCGGATTCTATATCGTTTGTTTTTTCCTGTGTATTTCCTGATGCCAACTGCAAAAGGACATCTACTGTGTCGGTAACTGATAATGTGTTACCATTTGTAGTATCATCTGTAGTGTCATCTTTTTCATGACGGACTACTAATGAGGCAGCTTCCTCTTCTCGAACTACACTTTCATGTGCAGTAGGTGCTACTAAAGACTATGTTAATTCCAGATTTTCTTGGGTTAGTTTATAAACTGCAGCGATGCATAAGACTTAAAAGTTTCTTCTTTGTAGTTCTTGATTCTCTTGACTGGACATTGTCTTCAATATTCGCAACCACCAGACTTAACGCAGGGTTCGAAATTAACAGTAGCAAGTAGCAAATTTGCTACCTGAAAATTCAGTTTGCTACCTGGTAAAACTGTTGGTAGCAAAAAGTTGCTACCTGGTATAGTGCCCAAGTTGCTTCCTGGTATAGTGCCCAAGTTGCTTCCTGGTATAGTGCCCTGAACACTATCAACTTTGTGTTGTGAATGTCCTCAGTGCAAATTAGGCTTGTTGTTTCATGCGAGTTCACATGTATGTCAATCCTGATTTTTGCTGAAGTAGAAAAATACTTTGAAAATGCTGTCTGCTAAATATGCTTAGCTTGTGAAGGTTTAACCCATGACAAGGGGGCAACATCTTTTGCTGTCATGTAGATGCATTTTGCTACCTACTTTCAGACCAGGTAGCAACTACTTGCTACTTATAAAAAAAAGTTAATTTCTAACACTGTAACGATACATAAATTTGCGGAGGCGTCCACAGGGTCATCTTCATCAGCGTTGATATTGTATCCATTGTTACCCACAGACAGTGAGACGAAATGCTCATCAGTGGTAAAATGGTCATTTTCATCCAAGTTTGCATTACATTGTGGTTCTTGAACACTGACTACATCAGGTAGCTCTTGTATTCTCACGGTAGTAACATTATACATCAGGTAGCTATTGTCTTCCCACGACAGTAACATTATCAGCAGCTGGACCTCTTCAGAGTTAAGGCGATTTTCCATGTGCCGTCTGTCGCATTGGAGTGGGCAGCAACAGCATCTTCTGCAACTGCTGCAAGTACTGGGTGCACAAGAAATGCAATGGGCTCAAGCACTTGACAAAGGACTCTGATTACAGATGTATATGGTGCCAGGGAACTGCATGCCCCTTGGATGGCAGACCACAGAAGGAAGTTCAAATCAGAATTGACAAGCCAGTGCTTGCATTAAGGGAAGTCTGGGTGTCAGAGACTCCCAAAAATTGTCCTGCGACTTCCAAAATTCAGTGGCAGGAAGTCTGGGACTCCCAAGTTTTAAAAATATCTGCCCATTTATAAAAAGAATTTAGGAAGAATTTGTATGTTGTTTAGCTTGAAAATGGCAGTTTACTCTATAAATGAGAGATTAAGAATAGGGAGGTTCAAATTTTGGAAGTAAGAGAAACAATTTGATTACCTGGACTTCCAGATGTTAGAAGTAGGAAGTCCTAGGACTTCCCAAATTTGACAGTTAGTGCAAACACTGCAAGCTGCAGGTGGTAGCTTCCTTTTGCTACCCACATGTAGGAGACATGCTCTCAGCAGCTGGTGGCTGTGATCTTTCAACCGCAACGCGTGTGAAAACCACCTGGAAGAAGTTGAAGGAGCTGCTACCAGTTCTCTCTTACTGCCACCTCTCTTTCAAGACATGTGGCTGCATGTACAGCAGCTACAGCTCTTGTGTGTGGAGCGCAATGCTCCATGCCAGTGAGACTTGGCTATTGACAAAGCTAAACCTCCAACGTCTGCAATGAAATGACAGGGCAATGATCAGACAGATCTGCAATGTCAAGCCACAAGACATTGTCACCACCAGATCCAATGAGCTACTTGCACGGCTTGGCATTGAGGATCAGAACCTCATTCTGAAGGAGAGAAGGCTCCGCTGGTATGGACATATGGAATGCTCCAATGGTGCAGTCAAGACAGCCTTTGACCTACAGCTTGATGAAAAGCGTGGACCTGAGAGGCCAAAGATGACATGGAAGGAGCTGAAAGAGAGGGATTGCAGAGAGTGAACATGGAAGCAGCTGTCAGCTGACAGAGAGGGGTTGCAGAGAGTGGAAGCTCATGGCTATCGACCCTCATGATAGACATACCTGGAGATCTGGTGTGAGATCTGCCATACGTGCAGCAAGCCAGCTACCTGGCCCACTGATGTAGAGGTTGTCCCTGTACCTACATGTTAATCAAAAATCCAGTGGTGATGTGTTGGTTTTAAGACAAGGGCCTTTCAGCAATGTATCTCTCAAACTGCTCTCATGTTTGTTTCTGCACCATCATTACACCTACCAAATGAATGAATGCTTAACCATCAGTTAAGAACGTGAAACAATTAGAGCAACATCGGTTAACCAATGTCGCTCTAATTGTTTCACATTCTTAACCGATGGTTACACATTCATTCGTTTGGTAGGCGTGCATTAGCTTTTTCCTCTCCACCTCTCAGTTCTTCTCTTTCCTCACATCTACTAGACCTTCTTTTCTTGTTTCTCTACATTTCTGTGGGGATGGTTGGGTGAGGCAAAGGTTTTGTGTATCTTGCGCCATCGGGTCCTCCGATCTATCTTCTCCCTTTCTCTGGGAGACGACACAAAATGACCCACAAGGGTTGATGTGTTGTTAAACTCTAACATAATCAGTCATTCAATCTCCCTTTCCACGATGGTTGAGCTGTTGTTAATCAGGAACTAAATACATGTGAATGTATTTTTTTTATAGTTCTCAACCCAGTATAATCTGGGGAAAGAATGTGCACCACTTTGAGGAATACGCCTGTCCAGGAAAACCTCAATCAACAACATATTCTTTTCTAAAGAAATCTGAGCAGAATATATCATATAAGCATCATTAAATACTACCGTCATGAAATTCTCTGCTGATCTTTTAAGCACTCCTTTATTAGATGGATATTTTACAAGTTAACTTTTTCCAATATACATAATAGGGCTGGGTACCACGAAAAATAAAGTCCACGGTATACTGCGGTATTTAGCAGAGTACCGTAGTATGTACCACCAGCACTTAATACTTTAGTAACACCTTCCTGCTTATTATCAATTTTATAACTGCATACTTGTTTACATCCCTATAACCACTGTTATACTTTCGTAAAGTATCAACATATATTGTTAATTATACATGTATTTACAACAAGTAATGTTGCAGGTATAATTATTTCACCTCATCCATTGTCTAAGACATTAAGGGGTACCATTTTCAAATGAAATTCAATGGTTTATAGCTGAAGCACACCATTTCAAACTGTTTCAATATTTTGGAGATTTATGGTTTTCTACAATAGACCGTTGCTAAAGATAGAATCACCAGAATACTGTGGTACAGGCAAGTGTGCCGCGGAACGTACCATGCCAAAGAAATACTGCTGTATACCGGAGTACCGGTATTTTTGCACACCCCTAATACATAGGTGCCCAGTGCAATAATTAGGTCAAAATAAGGTATACCATAAGGCTGGCTAATCAGAGCTGAAAAGATAATTGATTATCAGTCCTGCCATTGTGATAGATAATCGAGTAGTAATCACTGAAGAGTTGGCCATAATTTTACCTATATATCTGAGCATGACTTACAGTATGTTGTACTTTACTGTATGAATTTGATCTGACAGGCCTAAGCAAACAGTGTAGACCCAGATGAGAGCCGGCCTCGGTGGCGCAGTTGGATGCGCGTCCGACTGGAGACCAGGAGGTCGCGGGTTCGACCCCCGCCGAGGTCGGCAACATTCTTTCGTGGAGATTGATCATGAAATATTTTCTACGGTCATTCTCTCCCTTCCGCTGATTCAAGAAGGGCAGTTGTCAGTTTCTGGCGAAAGAATGTGCACAATACTGGTTAACCGCTTGGAGGACTAAGCCTGCCCAGTAAACGTGTGGTTAGGTAAACTGACCGCGCTCGACATGACCCCATTGGGTTGACTGGGCCGTAAACCTCAACACAACAAGACCCAGATGAGATGCCGCAAAATGCGGCATCTCATCAGGGTCTACACTGTTTGCCACTCATGCAGCTATTTTAGACACAACATTGGGTAGTAAGTTGTACTTGTTCAGTTTTTAGATTAAGTATGGTAAGCAGTTGAGGTGTCTGAATACTAAGGGTAAAAACGGTAAAGTAAGAGATACAGAAATTAAATGATCGATTATTAGCAAATCTGTAACATTACCGTATTTACCATATGTATTCGGACAGACAGGCCTGAGCAAACAGTATAGACCCAGAAGAGACGTCGCAGAATGCGGCGTCTCATCTGTGTCTACACTGTTTGCCACTCATCCAGCAATTTTTAGACACACCATCGGGTAGTGAATTGTACTGGTTCAAATTTTAGAGCATATATGGTAAGGAGTTGAGGTGTCCGAATACTTAGGGTAAATACGGTAATCTTTTTTGTGAATTTCATTGATCAATTAATCGATTATCCAATTAATTGTGTCAGGCTAAGTATACCATGTATACCCTACAGTGCTTGCACTAACGGTCAAAGTCCAGAAGTCCTGGCCTGGGACTTCCTATCTTTTTTATCTGGAAGTCCAGCTAATCAATTGTTTTACTCACTTCCACAAGTTCAACCAAAATACATGTATTCTTAAACTCACATCTGTGGAATAAAACTGCCATTTTCAAGCTAAATAATACATAAATTCATTCTTAATCCGGCCTCGGTGGCTCAGTTGGATGCACCGTCCGACTGGAGACCAGGAGGTCGCGGGTTCAACCCCCGCCAAGGTCGGCAACATTCCTTCGTGGAGATTGATTGTGAAATGTTTTCTACGGTCATTCTCTCCCTTTCGCTGATTCAAGAAGGGCAGTTGTCAGTTTCTGGCGAAAGAATGTGCACAATACTGGTTAACCGCTTAGAGGACTAAGCCTGCCCAGTAAACATGTGGTTATGTAAACTGACCACACTCGATATGACCCCATTGGGTTGACTGGGTCGTAAAATCTCAACACAAACACAAATCCTGTTTAACCCTTAAAGTGCCAAGCAAAATTTGTATCAGACGACATACAAATTTACAAATTTTTTTTTTTATTTTTCAGAGAAATGTTAAGACTTGTTTTCTCTGAAAAAAAAAAAATAGATAAAAAATTGTCGTCTGCTGCAGTTGTGACTGGTGCTTTAAGGGTTAAAATGCTGGGATATGTTTAAAAGTTGGGAGTCCCAGACTTCCTGGCATTGACTTTTGGGAGTCCCTGGGTAATTTTTGGGTGTCTCTGACTCCCAGACTTCCCTTAATGTAAGCACTGACTCTAAGTATTGGGACACCTTAAGTCCTTACCATACTTGTCCTAAAATTTGAAACTGTCTTTTCTACTACTTGATGATGTGTCTAAAATATTGCTGTCAGGATGAGTGGTGCACCCTGCAGACCCTGATCAGATGCCATATTTTGTGGCAGCTGATTGTGGTCTTCACAGTTTGCTCAGGCCTGTCTGTCCCAATACCAAGGCAGGGATGTGGAATTATCAAATATTATTACATACAAGTAAATGATCAAAATCCGCTTGTCCAACTAAGATTTACTTGCCCGAAAATTGACATTTTTTCTTATTTCTCGAAGAAAACATGTTGTGGGTACTCATTAGAAGCGCCTCACCGAGGCACTTCTAATGAGAACCCACAACCTATGTTTTCTTTGAGAAATAAGAAAAGTTTCTATTTTATAATCTGGATACTCTTTTCCCAGAGCTATGAATTACTTGTCCCAGAACCAAGTAAATTGAAATTTCTTACTTGTCCTCTGGGAAATGGGACAAGTTGGGCATGGTACTTCCACAGCCCTGACTAAGGGATATTATGGTATACATGTATTCCAGTTTGTCAGGTTCTTTTTTTTTCTGAACTATATTTTCTCCTTTTTTCAGGTTACTGTGGTACTTCAAAGAAAGCTGATTGCATCAATAATTCAAAGTCTGTTTCCAAAGAGATATTTCTTTACACACAAAGAAGGGAACTTGGTTTCCACCGAAACTGTTTTAAGCCACCAGGTGTCATAGATGAATATGTAGCGCAGCGTATGCCTCTCCTATTTACAGAAAAAGAATTTCAAGTGGGAAAAATTAATAAAATCTTTACTTCACAATGGCTAAATGATAAACAAGTTGTCTTTGGGACAAAATGCAATAAAGTGAGTACTGGTACATGTGTACTTTGTAAATCAGAGGACTTGTAAACTCTGCTGGGTAATTTTGCATGCTTTTTCGTCGTCTGTGGATTTTTTTTTTGTTAATTGATTTTTTCAAAAAAATCTTTCAGGAATACCATCAGAGTGTCAAACAGTTTGGATCCAGGTCAGAGCCGACATTTTCTCGGGCCTGATCTGGGTCCAAACTGTTTGCAAAAGTTATCAGCAGATAACCAAAGTTGCCACTAGGGGGGGAAAGAGTTAAAAAGGAGTCATTTTAATAATTCTGAGATAATTTTCTCCAGTTCTCTGTAAAAACATCAGGGTATTAGTAAAAAGCGCTTCACTGAGGCCCTTCTAATGAGTACCCACAACATGTTTTATGGAGATATAAAGAAAATTTTCCCATAATTGTCATCAAATATTGATCCTTAACCTGTTAAACAGACCTATGTAATTGGCCCTCCATCATTTTTTCCCTTTTTTAGAACATGTAGAAAGAATGAGAAAAACATATGATTGGAGGAGAATTCAGATAAGTTTTATTTCTTATTTCTCCATGAGCATCTTTACGGTATGGTAAATGGCCTAAAATTTTGAACAGTTTATTCCATTGCATATGCCATTTTGTCAGGAAGTTTGGTGTACATAATTTTAGAACATACATGTACCATACTCAGTAGGATTGCTGTGTAATCGTGTAATCGTGTTTCTAATGAGTACCCACAAAACATGACTTTGTGGAGATTGGAGAAATAATATGCATTGATCTGCTAAGACTGTTTTTGCAATATTGACATGACACTCTCTTGTCTGTGCGTTATCTCCTGAACCAGTAAGAGATTATTACCAAATTCGCATAGATATACCATTGTGAGTATATGATGTACTGGTAAGGTTTTGATGATCTTGAACTACTTTTCAAGGTTATTACTGGACAATTCACATGAAATGTCAAGACTTGTTTTCTCTGAAAAATAAAAAAAAAGAATTTGAATGTCGTCTGCTACAAATTTTGCATGGCACTTTAACATGTTTAAGGGTTAACATTTACCGGTATATTCAGCAGATGACAAATTGATATTTTTCTTATTTTCCCAGAAAATAGGCTTTGGCATTTCATGCAGATTGTCTCCTTAGGAGACAATTATATATATTTTTACTTCAGTTGTAACTTCTTTTTTGAAACATTTATCTCGGTATTTTCTTTCCATGTTAATGTAGTAGTATTGTTTGCTTATTATATCTTTTATCTAAGTCTAAAAACACTCAGATTGTCCTCACTATCCTTACTTTTCATGATTGAAATTCCTACTTTTGCCCTACTTTTTCAAAATTTTGAGCCCTACTTTTATCCGTACTTTTTTGATAGCGGGCACTTGAAAGCCTGGAAAAGTCAAAATCTATTTTCTGGGAAAATAAGAAAATATTTCAAAATATCATCTACTGAAATTTTTACCCATAGAGCAAAGTGTTAAAGATATTCCTTTATTTCAGTTAATGGTGGTGGATGTACAAAGCGGCTGTTTAGATAACATACCATCGTTAAAGAGCAGCGACAATAGTACGCCGGCGGCTTGTCCCTGTGGTATTCATAGTATTGCCGTCAATCCGTCAAAGACATTGTTAGCAACAGGAGCAGAAAATACAAATGACTTAGCTGTGTATAAATTACCGACATTTGACCCAGTTTGTGTGGGAGAGGTAAACTTACGAGGCTGCAGCTTGACAGAATACTGTTTAAGGGAATGGATACACTTTGAAGGGAGGCATTTGTCGAATTTGGGTTTTTTTTGCCTTCTAAAAAGGGGTCTGCTCTAAGACAAAAGAGCTTACTTCCCTTAGGAGCAGATTCTTTCTTCTTAGAGCAGACCCTTTCAGAAGGAGCTTAACCCTAGTCCTGCTGAACCTGGATGTACCCTGCTTTTGAAAACAGTGTAGATCCAGATCAGTTGGCTTCTGAAGAAGCCAACTGATCTGGATCTGCACTGTTTGCCATTAAGTATGTGAATTTATAGCAACAATCCAGATCAAGTAATCTGATTGGCTGAAAATTAAAAATGGGTGTGGCTTCTTAATTTATTCAGCAGGACAAGGGTTAATATGCAGGAAAGCAAACAGAAAGTCACAAAGTTGTCTCCCTTGTCAGAAATGGTGGAAAGCGTTCAAAAGTATCCAGTTTACTTAATGATGAAGATTTGATGATATCCCTAGATAATTTTCTTATTTCTTCATCAAGAGATATATTGTGGGTATTTGTTAGAAGTGCCTTGTCAAGGAGCTTCTGATGAATACCCACAAGGTATGTTTGGATGGAGAACTTTAGAAAATTATCCCAGAAATATCAACAAATATTTCTCAATATGGCCTCTGATAGTGGGGCAGTGATTATTCAGATGAATAGGTTTTGATTTCTCAAAAGGAACAAAAAAACGTTTGGGCTGTCTTGAATTCATAGTTCGAAATAAGACTTTTTACAGCCGAAAAGTTTTGATGTTTTTCTTACTAGTACTTCTTCATGAAAACATAATTATTTTTTGGTATTCATTAGAAGTGGCTCTGGGTGGTCCTTCTAATGAGTACCCACAACATACATTCTTTTGGAGTAATAAACATAATGAAAACACCCTTTTGACCCCCTTAAACTCAACTTTTATATAGTAAAATTGGGGTTTACACGTTATTTTTCTTAATTCTGCTCAAAAACATAGATTGTGGGTACTCGTTAGAATTGCCTCGCCATTCTAACGAGTACCAACAATCAATGTTTTTGAGCAGAAATATGAAAATATCAGAATTTTTTATCTGAAATTTTTTAGTTTTTGGAAGTGAAATTTTCTATATATTTGAATAGGTGTATTTTCGTAATGTATTCTTATGAATACTCCTCATACCTAGAGCTATTTGAATTATCTTGCCTAGAAGGTTTTGATGAGATGCCAGAACATGCATAATGCCTACTAGCCAAACACTAGTAAAAAAGAATTTGGCTAGTGGGTATTTTGTATGTTTTTGGGCTAGTGAAAAGACTTTTTATTGATCATAAGAATTGCTGAAAGAGAGTCCTATTTTTGATGACTGATAAAGATGAATATTTTTACCTCTTAAACCTAGTCCTGCTGAACCTGGATTTACCCTGCCTTTGCAAACAGTGTAGATCCAGATCAGTTGGCTTCAGAAGAAGCCAACTGATCTGGATCTGCACTGTTTGCCATTAAGTATTTGAATTTTTATCAACAGTCTTGATCAAGTAATCTGATTGGATGAAAAATAGAATTGGGTGTGTTTTCTTAATTTATTCAGCATGACAAGGGTTAACAACATTTTGATGCCCCCGCCTATTCGAAGAATAGCGGATGGGCATTAAGTATTACCCCTGTCCGTCCCGTACATCTGTCTGTCCGTCCGTCTGTCTGTCTGTCCGTCCCACTTCGTGTCCGGGCCATAACTCCCAAACCATATGGAATATATTCATGAAACTTCACAGGTGCATACATCACATTGAGACGATGTGTCATGAACAAGGAAGACAACTCTTGCATTTTTGGTTTTTGAATTATTTCCGCTTAACTTAGTTCCATATAGTTAACGGTGTCCGGGCCATAACTCCTAAACCGTATGAAATATATTCATGAAACTTTACCAGTGCCTGCATCACACTGAGATGATGTGTCATGAACAAGGAAGACAACTCTTGCATTTTTGGTTTTTGAATTATTTCCGCTTGACTTAGTTCCATACAGTTAACTGTGTCTGGGCCATAACTCCTAAACAGTATGAAATATATTCATGAAACTTTATCAGTGCATGCATCACACTGAGAAGATATGTCATGAGCAAGGAAGAAAACTCTTGCATTTTTGGTTTTTTAATTATTTCCCCTTGACATAGTTCCATATAGTAAACCGTGTCCGGGCCATAACTCCTAAATCATATGGAATATATTCATGAAACTTTATGGGTGCATGCATCACATTGAGACGATGTGTCATGAACAAGGAAGACAACTCTTGCATTTTTTGTTTTTGAATTATCTTCCCTTGACTTAGTTCCATATAGTAAACCGTGTCGGGGCCATAACTCCTAAACCGTATGGAATATATTCATGAAACTATACAGGTGCATGCATCACATTCAGACGATGTGTCATGAACAAGGAAGACAACTCTGGCATTTTTGGTTTTTGAATTATTTGCCCTTGACTTAGTTCCATATAGTTAACCATGTCCGGGCCATAACTCCTAAACCATATGGAATATGTTCATGAAACTTTACAGGTGCATGCATCACATTGAGACGATGTGTCATGAACAAGGAAGACAACTCTTGTGTTTTTCGTTTTTGAATTATCTTCCCTTGACTTAGTTCCATATAGTAAACTGTGTCCGGGCCTTAATAATAACTTCATGGTATACCTGTTACAATTACATATAAACCCTTTTTCTGAATGGCATTTGGCGGGGTCATCGGTGTCCTATGGACACTTTTTCTAGTTAGTAATGGAGATAGATGTGGCTTGAAAATATTCAGCTGCATCTTACAGTAGCTCTGTAAATTGTTATCACATCTGTTCATATAGCAGCAGAATCATTTTCCACCTTTGTGAAAGGTTTGAATGCTGTCCTCTCAGTGGCTTGGATAAGCTGCTTTTCAGGGTAATTACCAATTTAACCCTTAAACTGCCAATCACAACAATTGTCGTCTGCTTTGTCACCTGCTTGTGATTTTAAAAGTCATTTTTGCAAACAGTGTGGACCCAGATCAGACTGCTCCTTTAGGAGCAGTCTGATCTGGGTCCACACTGTTTGCCTGTATGCAAAAATAATGTAGGTTTGAAAAGTTTGCAAGAATATTCAGCAGACGACATACATGTAAACAGACGACATTTTCAGATGCAGGTTTTCTTGGCATTTTAAGGGTTAAGTTTATGAAAAAGCAATTAAAATTCAATTTATGCGGTAAAAAGAAAAATCCAAAACCCAAGTGAATGAGAAATATTCTGTCAAAGGGGATTGAAAGTTTCTTCAAATGATCATATTCCACTGACCAAGATGGCTGCCATGCCCATACAGGTATATGATGCAAAGTTGGAACCACAAAATTTTCTTCTCCAGGACAAAGAAAGCTTAGAGGCTGATTCTTGGCATATAGCATTCGGAACCTGAGTTTTACCAAGCAGGACTTAAGGAGAATGGACACTGCCAGGAGAGGCAGCTCTGTCAAACTTAGTTTTGTCTCCCTTTAGAAAAGGGATATTGTATTTATTTTTTTCATCTAACCCTTGTCCTGCTGAACCCTGATACACCCTGCCTTTGCAAACAGTGTAGATCCAGATTAGATGGCTTCTTAGAAGCCAACTAAGAAGCCAACTGATCTGGATCTACATTGTTTGCCAGTCAGTTTGTGAATTTATATCAACAGTCTGGATCAAATAATCTGGTTGGCTGAAAATTTGAAAAGGGCATGGCATCATAATTTATTCAGCAGGACAAGGGTTAAAAGTAACCTTTACAGTAGGCTCCATTTCAGCAGGAGCTTTATGTGTAGGAAAGCAGACAGGAAGTCACTAAAGTTGTCTTCCTTGTGAAAAATGGTGGAAAAATTCCCGAGTGCATTCAGGCTCCTTAACACTTAGCACGCTATGGGAAGATTTGGCAGACGTCAAATTGGTGAGATGATATTTTTCTTATTTAGCCCAGAAAACAAAATCTGACATTTCCTGCCTGTTTTCTCCTATGGGTACAATTTGCATGAAATGTCAAATCCTATTTTCTGGGAAAATTGGGGAAAATATTTCAAAATATCATCTGCCAAAATTTTTACCCAGCATGCTGAGCTTTGATGGGTTTTGTCTGTTTCAGAGAGCTCACACAGACTGGATATTTGATATTGAATGGTTAGATGATGAATTCCTTGTTACTGGTATGTATACTAATACTCTACTAATACATTATTGCCTCAATATGACATTATTGCTGGGATCCAAAGCAAAACAATTTATCATGACACCAGTTCAGGAAGCAAATAGAGATAATTTAGGGAAATCTTTTCGATTTTCTATATGATTGTATGTTGAGTGTACTCATTAGAATTGCCTCAATGAGGCAATTCTAATGAGTACACACAACATACAATTCCATGATAAAACAAGAAAATAATCCCTAAATGTTTGTTTTCTTGAGCTATTGGAAAAATTTTGCAGAGACTGAAAAACGAGTTCGAATCATCCACAGTAAACGAGCCATCCGTGTTGAGGTGATACTGTACTTAAATTACTGGAAAATTTGAATGAAAATATAAGTGAAGATATCCTGGAAATGCCACAGTTACGAAGCACAGTCTTCCCAGGGCTCCAGTAGAAGGAGAGATGAGGAACAAACACTGACAAAACAAATGCCACATATTAAACCACCAACACACAAACTGAGAACAACTGCCTTGGAACAGTTAGAAAAAATAGGCTGAGGTGGGATGTACAATGTATCTCTTGATGCAGCTCTGAACACTAAAACAATATAAACAGAAAGAAAACAGAAAGCAAAGTGGGTAGTTGTGAAGAAGGTGATCACAATACTAGCATCTCAGTACAAACAGAAAGGAAAGAGATAAGAAAGTGGTGGAATAAAGTGAAATTTTAGAACATTAACTGTAAACCACTCGGGGGCTTAAACTAAGTCTGTTTTGACTACACATTGATATGTCCAAAAAGTACTGGCTGAATGGCAAACGGTACTGATCTTGTTCAGCACTGTTGCATTGTTTGATTAACCCTTAAAGAGCCAAGCAAAATTTATAGCAGACCCCATTTTAAAATTTTTATATCATTTTTTTTTTTTTTTTTTTTTTTTTTGAAGAAAGTAAGTCTTGACATATTATGTTGGCAGACAATTCACATTTTCTCTGAAAAATAAGATAAATAAAACATTGTTGTCTGCTGCATTTGTGATTGGGTCTTTAATGTTTTCACTGCTAACAGCCTCAAAAAATCAATAATTCAGTGTCAAGCATGTTTTGAAAAAATCCTGAAAATATGTAATGTTTATGCAAGTTTTAAAAGGGTAAAAGACTGAATATCCCCACATATTATCATCTACATGTATCATTTGTGCTAAAAATAATGATATATAATGATTGAGTTACATCCCTTAAAGTATAAACTACAGACTGCTATGTCTAGATATTTTATGTGAATCATCTTCATGGCAGATGATTCACATAAAATGTCAAGATTTGTTTTCTATAAAAAAAAAAAAAAAAATTTAAAAAAACAAAACTGTCATCTGCTGCAGTTGCAATTTGCACTTTTAGGGTCAATCATATCTATCAAAATGTTATACCTGTATTCCTGTTTTCCTTCACAGGTTCCAGAGATAGTCAGCTAGGTCTATGGCAAATAAATAAATATGAGGATGAACCTCCTACATCTCCACTATCTAGTCTTCAAGTTCCTGAGTACAGTATTAAAAGCCCCCTGTTAGTTAAACAGTGTTCAGATGCTCGGAAAGTACGGGCACTTGCTTATCATAATGACAGACGGGTAAGTAAATGGTATTGTAGTAATATTTTTATACCCTGTCACACGATAGTGGCGGGGTATAATGGTTTCATGCTGGACGTCTGTGTTTCTGTCTGTCCGTACTTCCGTCAGTCGTATGTCAGTCCATATTTCGACTCCAGATGATAACTTAAGTAATCATCAATGGATTTTCACCAAACTTAATATGAAGAAGCCAACTTATCTGTATCTGCACTGTTGTCATTAAGTATGTGAATTTATATCAACAATCTGGATCAACTGATCTGATTGGCTGAAACTTGGAAGTGGGCGTGGAGTCTTAATTTTTTCAGTATGACAAGGGTTAATGTTATTCTGTTGAAGATCTAAATTCACATAGCAACAGATAAGGCACTTTTTTATCCGAAAAATGCTGATATCTTTCTTATTTCTCCACAAAATTATATGTTGTGGGTACTCATTAGAAAAAACAAGGCGCTTCTATTGATACCCACAACATATGTTTTCATGGGGAAATAAGAAAAATATTATGTGGATACCCCCTCTTGTCTGTAGCTATAAATTCAATGCTGTTTTTAAACATTTTTGTAGGTGTTCTTATTATTATTCTCAGAGTTTGGAATTCATTTTCATTCATCCAAAAATGAAAAAAAATATATATTTCACTGTCCAACAAACCCTTCTCTTTTTGATACAGAAGGGTAAGGGGACACAAAACTTTTTTAAGGTTGTCCCATATTATCACAGTTATCTTTTTATTGGGAGCTAGTATTTTTTGCTTAACTCTTTGCATGCTGGGTATCTTTGCATGTGGGCCCCCGTAGCCTAGTGGATAAGAGAGTTGACTCTTAATCCATTAGGTTTCTCACCGCTGTGGTTCGAGCCTAGCTCGGGTCATATGTGGGAAAGCCAAGTTCTGCTTACGGATGGTCAGGTGGTTTTTCTCCGGGTACTCCGGGTATCGCCCACCTTCGATGAACGATCGGCTCGATATAAGTGAAATATTCTTGAAAGGGCCGTTAAACCACAATCAAAAAAAAAAAAAAATATCTTTGCATGCTTTTTTGTGGTCTGTGGATTTTGTTTTAAAATCAACTTTTTCAAAAAAAAAACTTTCAAGAATACCACTAGAGTGTCAAACAGTTTGGATCCAGATCAGGCCCGACATTTTGTTGGTCCTGATCTGGGTCCAAACTGTTTGCAAGGGTGATCAGCAGATGACAGGTCACCACTAGCGGGGAAAGAGTTAATACTTTAACTTTTGTCATCAGATTTATTTATATTTTGCAGGAGTTAGCTGTCTTGTCATTAAATGCTTATCTCCATATTTGGGATATAGAAAGATTTACAATGGTAAGTACATTTCACATAGCCCTAGATGAGATGGGTATCCACATAATATTTTGCATATTTTTTCACAAAAACAGAAGTTGTGGATACTCATTAGAACATGTTTTGTAAAAAAATAAGAAAAATATCAATATTTTTCAGCTGGAAAAAAAAGTGTCTTATTTGTAGATATGCTTACATAAGGCTATTTTTGTCATATTTCTTCATTTTATTCACAACAAATTTAAAATGAGCCAAACAGACAGCTTCATATTTCATTTTTTTTTTTTTTTCTTTTTCACGTTTTTCTTTAGATTTTAAAATTAAGAAAAAAGGTGTGTGTGTGTGTGTGGGTGGGGGGGGGGGGGGGGGGGGAATGTGTTCCAAAATATATAAAATTTCCACTTTGTTAACTATGGAATTTTTTTAAATCATCAGTCTCTGGGGAGATGGGGGCTGGTGGGGTTGTTAATGGGCAAATCCGATAACATTATGAAATTTCTAGTCATTTTCCTCCTTCAGCTGATTCAAAAAGAGCATGTGTCAGTTACAGGCTAAAGTATGTGCATAAGTACTGGTCAGTAGCTTAGAGGACTAGGCCTGCCCATGAACAGTGTGAGTAAGTTAACTGACCTTAACAGCGTTGACTTGGCTCCCACTCAAAACAAACAAACCAGTGTCCAAGCATCAGGACCTTAGTAGCCAATGATTGTAAGCTGACAATAAAGGACCAGATCAAACTGCATGAATGCCATGAATGGGCAGTCCTATATGGGCCTTCACTTTTCGCACCTGTCTAGAAGTCACCATTTTGCAAAACGAGGCCCATTTTGTTGCACCTGCATTAGCATGGGTCACTAGGGCATGCTAGTTTCCATTTGTCATCCATGTACTTATGTCCGACCTAATGTCCACCCTAGTGCTCACCCTAAATGAAATCTACAGACTGTTAAATTGTTTTATCTCAGTGAGCTAAACAAGGATGACACACACTTCTGGTGCTTGTTTTCATATTTAAGTGCACAAGTATGACATAAATTTTAATGAAGTTCTTTTTTTTATTTCTATTTTATATATTTGTTTATTTATTTGTTGTTGTTAATTACAGGTATACAACAGACGTCTTCAACATAGCAAAGAAAATGTGTGTATGGCAGTGTCTAAACCAAAGACTTTATATGCAATAGGATCTCAGTCACATGTGAATTTAGTTGATCCTAGGTCAAAAAATACTCTTACTACAATAATATCGAAATACAGAGGGGGAGGTAGGTGGATTGTTTGGATCATCTACAGTTGAACCTAAATGGCTCGAACCTCTGTGGGACCATAGAAATTTGATCTAGTCGTGGGTAGTTCAATACTACCTGAGGGTTAATCATAGTGTCAGGTCTGGTGCATAGCTACAGATAAGAAGGGTTATCCACATAATATTTTTAGCTCGCCTGTACGAAGTACAAGGAGAGCTATTGTAGTCACCCCGGTCGTCCACGTTTGCGTTTGCGTTTGCGTTTGCGTTTGCGTTTGCGTTTGCGTTCCCGTTCCCGTCACACTGTGTTAAAGTTTTTCAAATGCTTATATCTCAACAGTCACTCCTCACAGAGGCATCAAATTTGGAACTTAGGTACCTTGGAGGGTCTTCTGAGATTCCAAGAGAATAAACCCCTGGGTTCATGCCCCTGGGTGGGGCTAGGGGTCAGAATCTAGGACACCTTTGTAATACTGTGTTAAAGTTTTTCAAATTCTTATATCTTGACTTTCACTCCTCATAGAGCATTCATATTTAGAATTTGGGTACCTGGACGAGTCTTCTGAGATTCCAAAAGAACATACCCCTGGGTTCATACCTCAGGGTGGGCCTTGGGGTGGGGCTAGGGGTCAAAATCTAGGACACATTTGTAAAATCTTATATGCCTACAGGTTATAGACACAACTGGTTATACATCAGCTAACTATGTGACATCAGTTTAAGTGTAAGAGAGTGAAGGTCATGGTGACCTACATTTTACGGTCAAGGTCACCTAGATTTCACGGTCCAGTGATTTTGCCTTATATCTTGAATACTATTTGTTGGATAAATGTCACACCTGGGATATTACTTCCATGTGACCCAATGAATGACCACTTACTATATCTAGGTCATTGTGACCTATATTTCATGGTTCAGTGATTTTGCCTTATATCTTGAATACTTTTTGTTGGTTAAATGTCACACCTGGGATATTACTTCCATGTGACCCAATGAATGACCACTTACTATATCTAGGTCATTGTGACCTATATTTCATGGTTCAGTGATTTTGCCTTATATCTTGAATACTATTTGTTGGATAAATGTCACACCTGGGATATTAGTTCCATGTGACCCAATGCATGACCACTTACTATATCTAGGTCATTGTGACCTATATTTCATGGTTCAGTGATTTTGCCTTATATCTTGAATACTATTTGTTGGATAAATGTCACACCTGGGATATTAGTTCCATGTGACCCAATGAATGACCACTTACTATATCTAGGTCATTGTGACCTATATTTCATGGTTCAGTGATTTTGCCTTATATCTTGAATACTATTTGTTGGATAAATGTCACACCTGGGATATTAGTTCCATGTGACCCAATGAATGACCACTTACTATATCTAGGTCATTGTGACCTATATTTCATGGTTCAGTGATTTTGCCTTATAGCTTGAATACTATTTGTTGGATAAATGTCACACCTGGGATATTAGTTCCTTGTGACCCGATTATTGACGTCAAAATATATCTCTGTTGGTGTGACCTATATTACATGGTTCAGTGATTTTGCCTTATATCTTGAATACTATTTGTTGGATAAATGTCACACCTGGGATATTACTTCCATGTGACCCAATGAATGACCACTTACTATATCTAGGTCATTGTGACCTATATTTCATGGTTCAGTGATTTTGCCTTATCTCTTGAATACTATTTGTTAGATAAATGTCACACCTGGGATATTAGTTCCTTGTGACCCGATTATTGATGTCAAAATATATCTCTGTTGGTGTGACCTATATTTCATGGTTCAGTGATTTTGCCTTATATCTTGAATACTATTTGTTGGATAAATGTCACACCTGGGATATTAGTTCCTTGTGACCCGATTATTGACGTCAAAATATATCTCTGTTGGTGTGACCTATATTTCATGGTTCAGTGATTTTGCCTTATATCTTGAATACTATTTGTTGGATAAATGTCACACCTGGGATATTACTTCCATGTGACCCAATGAATGACCACTTACTATATCTAGGTCATTGTGACCTATATTTCATGGTTCAGTGATTTTGCCTTATATATTGAATACTATTTGTTGGATAAATGTCACACCTGGGATATTAGTTCCTTGTGACCAGATTATTGACGTCAAAATATATCTCTGTTGGTGTGACCTATATTTCATGGTTCAGTGATTTTGCCTTATATCTTGAATATTTGTTGGATAAATGTCACACCTGGGATATTAGTTCCATGTGACCCAATGAATGACCACTTACTATATCTAGGTCATTGTGACCTATATTTCATGCTTCAGTGATTTTGCCTTTTATTTTTATTACTATTTCATGGAGAATTGTCATACCTGGATTATTATATCTAAGGGACAAAATGATTTACATACAAATACATCTAGGTCAGTGTGACCTATATTATATGGCTTAATGATAAAAATGTTACAATATAAAATGTACCCAGCAGGCGAGCTCGCTGTCCTCCGACAGCTCTTGTTCTTATTTCTGCATGAAAACATGTTGTGGGTACTCATTAGAAGCACCTCAGCGAGACACTTCTAATGAGTACCCACAACATATGTCTTCGTGAAGAAATATGAAAGATTGCATCTTTTGGATGAAAAAAAGCACCCTATCTGTTGCTATGTCTGGAGGCAAATGGGGACTCCCTGGGGAATCCCCATTTGCCTCAAGACCTGACACTACAATTTAGGGATGTCTTTGCAATATTCTATAAAGTAATGGTAGGTTGAGTGCACTCATTAGAATTGCCTCAATGAGCCAATTCTGATGAGTGCACATAACATACATTTTCATGACAAAATAAGTTCTCCAAATCTTTCTTAGAAATATTTGTTTTCTTGCATATATCAGAATGTATTTCCTAGGGACTTAAAAACAAGTTCAAATCAGCCACAGAAAATGAACCATCAGTGTTTGAGTCATTGAAGTTTTATTGTATATACATATAGGATTCTTTCTTTCTTTTCAAGTACATTATATTTTTTTTATTATTTTATCTGAAATAGTCAAACATGCCAGAGCAAATGGTGTAGACCTATAGTCTGATTGTCTAAATTTACACAAAGTAGATGCTGTATCTATTTTTAATCCATATTAGACTGAATAACCTCTTCCTCCACACCCCCTCCCCCCAACACTGCTACCCTTCCCAACCCACCCACGCCAACTCTGTATATTGGAAGAGTCTTTCAATGTTAGGTATGTCAGGCTATGTGACTTAGATATTCCTAGAGAAAAATGGCTTAAATATTTGCAAACAGTGGAGGCCCTGATCAGATGCCACATTGTGTAACATATGATCTGGGTCTGCCTTGTTTGCTGATTATCCTTTTTTGGGGTCTCCAATACCATACTCAAACTAGTTAACCGCTTCGAGGACTGAGCCTGCCCAGTAAAAGTGTGGTGAGTAAACTGACCGGGCACACTAGGTCGCTAACTCGATGTAAATTGTGACAAACAGTCCATTTAGCATTAGTCAGTACAAGATTTGATTAAATGGCAAACAATAAAATAAACATGATATATCAAGGGAAGCAACTCCAAGTGCATTAGAATGTAAACAAACATTTAGAAAATAAGCCATGTACTTGTAGTTTCTGCACCGCTTATAACCGTAACAATAGAAATTTTTTTTTTTCTTTTTTTTTGTTAATAATTTTTATTACCAAATTAAAGGACCATTTCGGGTAGTTGAAAAAATACAGATGATTGTAAATAATAAATAAAAATAAAACTGTTACCTTCTGGCATTCGCAATCTATTGGATTTTATTTTTTTATATTTTACTGGGTGCTCCGAAAAATTAACTGTGGGCCATTACGAAGCAACAACAATAACATCAGTTGAACAACTCACATTTCTCCAGAAGCTAGAGATATATTGAAAATGTTATGGAAAAGAGAAATTGCTCCTGCTTATTTGAGGCTATATCTCCTCTTTTCCACTATATTTTGTTACCTGTTGTTAAATTTCCATGTTAAAACAGAGACCAGATTTTCACTTCGAGACAAGCGATTATTAGAGATAGGCGAAGTTGAGATAATGAGATTCGACTGTATTTATCCAAAAGTAATGCGATTTTTCTTCACAAATGAGTAGATTGTTGTGCCGCCTCTGCTAAATTTGTCAGAAGACTGCTAATGGTTAGAATTGTTAAAGCAAGTCGTGCTTTAACCCTTTGAAGACTGGAGACCCCAAAACAGGTAACTGGCAAACAGTGGACCCAGATCAGACACAGCAGAATGTGGTGTCTGATCAGGGTCTCCACTGTTTGCAAATAGTTCAGCCATTTTTCTTTAGGAATATATATATTATATAAACCTGACATACCTAAAATCGAAAATGGACTTTTCCAATATATAGTTTGGGAGAACATATTTGGTCTTTAATGGGTTAATAATTCTAACCATTGTCCCAGAATTTTAACAAGTCTTTTTTTGCTACCCTTGACATGTCTCAAATATGCTGAATGAATGGCAGATAGTAAGATCTTGATTGGACAGCAGGGCCCAGTTGTTCAAAGCTATCGATGTCGTCAGTTAACGATTCGTTAAAATTTACATCGAGTGAGACGCAAATATGCTGAAATTTTTTGCTGAAAAAATGTGAGTAGCTTTTGCTACTCACATTTTTTTCAGCAAAAAATATCAGAATATTGTATATTGAATCCACTAAAATAGTTAACGAAATGACCCTTAACGAGCTCGTTAAGCTAACGACGCTTTGAACAACTGGGCCCAGATTTGCAGCATCTGATCTGGATCTACACTGTTTGCAAAGGCCTGTCTGTGCCAATACTTATGGTAAATAGTTGCGTACAGATTTTTCAGCTCTTATCAGAAAGTAACTTGTTTGGATTTGGCTGTGGGTATAAATGCCATGTACTGCTACTAGTGAAGATGTGCAGCTTCACATGTATTTTTTCCTGCATATTGAGGGTTGATCGTAAGACTGTAGCAAGTCAGATGGTTGTTTTTCCCAATACTTAATCTCCTCACCATGAAGGCATTATGAAGATTACAACATTTCTTTCTGTAAACAATGGAAATTTAGGTGCCATTGCTCGTATGAGCAATGGCACCTAAATTTGCATTGTTTACAAAGGGGTCAAACTAGCCCCTAAACAAGGGTTTCAAAAATATGCTTGAGTTACTACAGTCTTGCGCTCAACCCTCGATATATGCTTATGGAAAATATCCTAAATTTAAAATTTCAAACACTTTATTCCTTACTTTTTTCTCCAAATTTGGTATTTTGTGCATTTATTTCACAAAGTTTTTGGTGGAATGACAAACAGTGTGGACCCAGATCACTCCTTTGGGAGCAGTCTGATCTGGGTCTGAACTGTTTGCATACACCATTTCATCAAAAAGGTTGGTGTATGAAATTTTAGGACATCTACTGTACCATCATTGCTATGGATAACCAAAGAAAGTACACATTTTACCACATGTATATTTCAGGTATCCGATCTGTTAGTTTCCGTGATGATATCATAACAATAGGAACAGGTGTTGGTTATATTTTATTCTTTGATTTGAGAGCCGGCAAATACCTGGAGAGTGGCTGCGGACATTCTTGTACCCTGAATCTCAGTAAAGGATGGCTGGTAAGTGACTTAAGAATCTTATCAACTTAGGGGACTAGTTAAGAAGGGTAATTGGTTATAATTTTGGGATGATTTTCTCCAGGTCTCCATAAAAATATATATTGTGGGTACTTGTTAGAAGCACCTCTATATGGCGCTTCTAACAAGTAACTTCAACATATGTTTGTATGGAGAGATAAGAAAAATTATCCCAGTTTATTGCATAAAAAGCAGTTTAGCACGTTATTAACAGACGTGCATTAACCGGGCAATTCACGCGCTGTTAATGCACGGCTACGCAACTTTCAATGTGATCGTACCGGGGCCACATATTTGCTGCCATCACAAGATGTGTACTTCCCGGCCCTAGAAGGAGCATAGTCAGTGGAAATTTCGTTTGCGAGATATTGGTGAAAAGGCGAAACAAAATAGTGCAAGAAATAACGCGAAATGTAGCAAATGTTTTCAGCTTTTATGCAATAATAGCAGTCGAACATGGTTTTTCAATGCATTAACATTCTCCAGGTCCCTTGGGAGGTGTTGAAAACCACGGCCTTCAGCCTTGGTTTTCAACACCTCCAACGGGACCTGGGGAATGTTAATGCATGAAAAACCATGTTTGGTCCCTATAATAATCACCAAATACTCCTCCTTAACAAGTCTACAGAAAACTGTGCAGTATGACAGGTTTGCACTATAATTATCATAAATTTTCGTGTGCCTTATCTCCCTACCATACTCTTAAATTTGACTAAGTCTGTTCAGTTATTACCTGCTAATATGCCTAAAAAGTGCTGCTAAACAGTTCAGACACTGATCAAACTGCTCCTTAAGGAGCAGTTTGATCAGTGTCTATACTGTTTGCTCAGGCCTACATTTCCAAAAATATAGGTTCCTTTTCTATACTCCAAATATAGTGTACATTCTCTGACATTGTGGTCATGCTGTTCTGAGTCAAAATAATTATAGGTCTCAACAGAATGCCTTTATTGGTGTTTTACTGCTCCACAAAAACATCCATTTTGGTACTCATTGCATCTCTCCATAAGGTGATTCCAGTAAGTACCTACAGTGTATGTTTTTGTGGAGATATGAGAAGTGTCCATGGGGCTGAGCAGTTGGTGGATATGACTGGTTCATGAGGTCCTGGGTTCAAATCCTACTAGAAGGGGAATTCAGCCTATGGCTATAGGGTGCTTCACTGCGCAGAGCTTTCATAATCACCCCTTCATCATCTCAATATGACTTAAATACTGTTGATATGACTTAAATACTGTTGATATGACTTAAATACTGTTGATATGACTTAAATACTGTTGATATGACTTAAATACTGTTGATATGACTTAAATACTGTTGATATGACTTAAGTACTGTTGAAAGAGATGCAAAACAATAAATCATCATTATGGAGATATCAAAGATGCCCTCTTACTTAGGCTTATGAAGTGTGCCTAGAGTGTATATGCTTGCAAACCCTTTCAGCTTTTCCATAGCTCTAAATAAGGCATTTATTTTTCAACCAAACATTATTGACATTTTCCTTATTTTTCCATGAAAATGTGGATACTCATTAGACATGCCTCAGCAATTCTACTGAAAAAAAAATGTTGTGGGTGTCCATTAGAAGTGCCTCACTGAGGTGCTTCAAATGAGTACCCACAACTAAGGCTGGCTAATCGAAGCTGAAAAGATAATCGATTATCAGTCCTGCCATTGTGATCAATATTTGATTAGTAATCACTGAAGATTTGGTCATAATTTTACCTTTCTGAGCAGGACTCTTACCAACTGTTATACTTTATTGCATATATTCAGTCAGACAGGCCTGTGTTTGCCACCTATCAAGTTATTTTTAGACACAACAACGAGTAGTAAATTGTACTTGTTCAAATTTTAGTTTATGTATTGTAAGGAGTTGAGGTGGCTGAATACTAAGGGTAAATACGGTAAAGTAACAAACACAAAAATCAAATGATCGATTATTAGCTAATCAGTAATGATAATCATTTTTGTGGAATTTATTGATCAATTAATCGATTTTCCAATTAATCGTGCCAGCCTTACCCACAACATACATTTTCATGGAGAAATAAGAAAAATATGTACAGTAAAAGTCATAAAATTCCGTACACCAAAGTTTCTGAAAAAATGGCCCATACAAACAGTGCAGACACAGATCTGACTGCAGTCTGAGCAGGGTTACACTGTTTGCCATTCCACTATGTATTTTAAGAAACAACTGCATAAAAAGCGAAATTTAGGTAAAAAAGATATGGAATAAAGTGTTCGAAAATTTAGATCATTACCATAACTTTATGCCCCTTATAGAGAGATGTGCATGTTATAAGCAGTGTGTTCATTTCTGTTTCAGCTCCATGACGATAATTACTTAGACTTTTTCATGGACCAGCCCTACCCTAATGCTGTGTACACCCATCAGTACGATGACACAGGGACTAGAATGTTTGTGGCAGGAGGGCCACTGCCAGCAGGACTGTGGGGGAACTATGCAGGACTTTGGTTATAACACCGCTTCATTGTGTGGATGGAGATGATTTTTCAAATTCTGTTTCTGTGATTTTTGGAAATTTTTAGATCATATTATTTTAATTTTAACCCTTAAAAGCACGAAGCAAAATTTGTAGCGGACATCTAATTCTATTTATTCATTTTATTTATTTTTTTTCAGAGAAAATGTCTTGACATTTGATATAAATCATCTGCCATCAATGAAAAAAGAAAAAAATCAATATTGTTGTCTGCTGCAATTGTGATTGACACTTTAAGGGCTAACCATTAATTTTAACTATTAATGACAGTTGGGCATTTCAAGTACCAAGAACTTTCAGTAGCGCTTTACATTGCTGCAGATGAAGATTAGCGGGTGACAGATGAATTTTTTTTTTCTCCATGAAAACATAGTACTTATTAGAAGCACCATGTTGCAATGCTTCTAATGAGTACATGCAACTTGTTTTTGTGGAGAAATAAGAAAAAATATAATGATGTAGATATGACTTGGAGCATTGTCATGTGCTTCCATCAGCTAATGGCTTATGCTGTCCGTCAATACATTGTCCAGTATCTAGATAGTCTGAATGGTAAATGTCCTAGAATTTCGTACGTCAAAGTTTCTGACAAAATAGCATGTGCAGACCCAGATCAGACAGCTCCTTCAGGAGCAGTCTGATCAGGGTCTACACTGTTTGCATTTCACTAAATATTTTAAGAAAAAACTGCATAAAAGGCAAAATTTAGGCCAAAAAAGTATGGAATAGTGTTTGAAATTTTAGGACATTTATCATAATCAGTGATTCTGCAAGCAGAGGCAAGGCATTTTTCACTACATTTAAAGACATGGGTTTTGCTTCAGCTGCTTCATAAATTAATTGATCCAGCACATGACAAAACCTACAAAATGGTCTGTGCACCCAGTGAAGACTCAGATCAGCCTAGGTATCTTCCCAGTCTGATCAGTCTTTGCTGTCCACATGAAGAAAGCTTGGGTCCTTAGTTACCCATAAAGTGCAGAGCAGACTGATCGGAGTCTTCGCTGGGCATACATGCCATTTTGTAGGTTTTGTCATGCGCTGGCTCAATTCATATTTTCTGAGACAGATAAGAAAAGGTAAAGTTCATCATCGGCTAAGTTTTATCTGCAGCATTATGAAGATTAGTGTGTAGTGGATATTATTGTAGCTCAGGTTATTTAGAAATATAGTCGAAATTCTGTTTTTTATGTTCCCATACTGTACAAAGCTAGGGGAATAACTTCCTCATATATTCTGTGATTTTACAAATGTATTTACTTTTGCAGGAACATAATTACTGCATTTCATTATTTTAGGTATGCTTGTTGATTTAAATGTCAATTTTCTTTTCATATTAACCCTATGCAAAAACAGTACTTTAGTACTGGGTATATATATTATACACTCATCACAATCTCATACATGCCGTAAGCTGTGGACTAAAATCTGTGAGCTGATTCAAGAAGGGCAATTGTCAGTTTCTGGCAAAAGAATGTGCACAATACTGGCTAACTGCTTAGAGGACTAAGCCTGCCCAGTAAACATGTGGTTAGGTAAACTGGCTGCGCTCGACATGACCCCAACACAAACAAAATCCGTGAGATAAGGCAAAACTTTAAGGGAGATTTGACAAAACTTAAACATCACTTTGGAGCTCCTCCTAAATAGTCTGAAGTCTTTTTTTTTTCATATAAGAAGCTTGTAAAAACCACACCATTGTGTGATTTATGTTTATTTCTTCTTAAAATCTGTTGTAAAATGGTCTGAAAATTCAGTGAGATTTGATTTTTTTATGGGCATTGCCTTCCAGATTGGCCAGATTCTGTGAGATTTATCTCACAGTGAGATATGGCATGTATGCAATCTTTTTAACAATATTAGTGGGATCCAAAGCATAAACTGTGTTAGCTAAAATACCATGTTGTACCCAAACAAAAATGTATGAATTATATAGAAAAAAAGATCATAAATGGTCTTATCAGTAGGGTGATCTTAACCCTTAAAGCGCCTTGCAAAATTTGTAGCAGACAACATTCAAAAAAAAATTTTTTTTTTTTCAGAGAACAAGTCTTGACAATTCATGTGAATTGTCTGCCAAGCAGACGATTCACATGAAATGTCGACTTTTCTTTGAAAACTTTAAAAAAAAAAAATAATAATAATTGTCATCTGCTGCAGTTGTGATTGGCATTTTAAGGGTTAATATTGAATATAGAATACAGTAAAATTTTCTAAGCTCACAAATACTTTATTACATATACTTCTTTCGCGGAATTTACTGTAGTTTGGTTGGTGTTGGTTAGTGTACAATTCTAACATTTTGGTGAAATTATTTAAGATTCTCTTGACTGATAAATGGCATGTCTTGAGTCACAGATTTCTTGTATGAGCTGTGAAAAGAGAAAGGCTGGCCTCGGTGGCTCAGTTGGATGGGCCGTCTGACTGGAGACCAGGAGGTCGCGGGTTCAACCCCCGCCAAGGTCGGCAACATTCTTTCGTGGAGATTGATCATGAAATATTTTCTACGGTCATTCTCTCCCTTCCGCTGATTCAAGAAGGGCAGTTGTCAGTTTCTGGCGAAAGAATGTGCACAATACTGGTTAACCGCTTAGAGGACTAAGCCTGCCCAGTAAACGTGTGGTTAGGTAAACTGACCGCGCTCGACATGACCCATTGGGTTGACTGGGCCGTAAAACCTCAACACAAACAAACAAAGACAAGAGAAAGTGTGTGTACAGTGAATTTGGGCTTATGTGTCTATGTTGTTAAACAAGGGCTTTAAATACTGTTCGAGATATTTGAAGGGTCAGCTTGGCCACACATATGTAACTTTCATGAGATTGATCATGAAATCATTTCTGGTCATTTTGCCCCCTTCTAGTGATTCAAGCAGAGTATTTGTTAGTTACTGGCATAAGTATGCAAACAAGTACTGGTTAACTACTTAGAGGACTGAGCTTGGCCTGGAAAAACTTGGAGCAGGTTAACTGACCAGCTTGACATGACCTTAACAGTGTTGACCTTTAAACTCAAACAAACATCTGGCAAAAAGCAGAATGTGATAAAGTAACCCACAAAATAAATAAAATTTTAATAGGCATTTAATTTTGTGATCATTTTCTTAATGCTTAATATGCTGGGTAAAAATTTCAGTATATGATAATTTCCTGGGAAAAATATTTCTAAATGTTCTCTGCTGAAATTATTACTTTAGCATGAAGAGCAATGAATGTCAAATTAGGTTTTTTGGGGTGATTTGTTGCAATTAATTTTCATGCATGAAATATTGTTTTATTGATTTTGTTTTAGTCTGCATATATATAATTTGTACATTTTGTAAATAGTTAACAGTGTAAAAATGTAAATTGTAAATGATTTGTAAAAATGTATTTTTTTTTCCCTTTTAGAATGGAAATTAACCCATTTCGGATGTCGTTATTGTGTTGCTGTTTTACTATTAAAAGCCATCATCTATTAGTTTTGTCTGTTTTCTTATTGCCATTCATAAAAATTATCATTACAAAGGGATTCTAATGACATAGTAGCTGACAGATTGACAAATGGAAAAATGAACACCTATATTTGTGCTTTTAACCCAAATCTTGAGTTTGCATTGTTTGCTCAGATATTCCTGTCCAGTTTGAGAAATACATCAGTTGTTTTTTTTTCCTGTCCAGTTTGAGAAATACATCAGTTGTTTTTTTGTTTGTTTTTTTAAAAATGGAGATGATTTAAATGAGATGCAGATTAGCTTTCACACCAGCACAATATGGACAAGATCTTTACTTATACACCAATATGACCTGCAAGTACATATTAACCTCTTTACATTGGCCTTGGTGGCTCAGTTGGATGCGCCGTCCAACTGGAGACCAGGAGGCCGAGGGTTCAATCCCAGCCGAGGTCGGCAACATTCTTTCGTGGAGATTGATCATGAAATATTTTCTACGGTCATTCTCTCCCTTCCGCTGATTCAAGAGGGACAGTTGTCAGTTTCTGGTGAAAGAATGTGCACAATACTGGTTAACAGCATAGAGGACTAAGCCTGCCCAGTAAATGTGTGGTTAGGTAAACATGACCCCATTGGGTTGACTGGGCCGTAAAACCTGAACACAAAACATCTTTATAACACGGTTTGTTATTACACAATTTTTTATACAACACGGTTCAAAAATGGATCCCAAAAATGTACAGATTATATAGAAAAATTTACCATAAATGGTCATTTTTCTATATAATATATACATTTTTGTTTGGATATAACACGGTTGTTTAAATAACAGGGTTTATGCTTTGAACCCCAACAATAGTGTTATAAAGAGGTTGTGGTGTAGGAACCCTGGTATAGCAAACAGCATTTTGCTATAGTGTTTATGTACTATCATGATTGAATGCTGCGCTGTTGGTCTTTATGAATGTGCTGATTAATCTGGGTATATTATACTTAACAGTATATAAATGATGTTACCCAGAAAAGGCCACAAACACGAAGCAGGGCCTTCATGAAGGGAACCGAAGAAAAAAGGAACAATGACAAGCTGCAACAGCAGATTTCAATAACCGAGATGGAGTAAAATTTTGCTACTGAGACCACCTTTGATACTGCTTAAAAGTGGTCCTACTAGTGGGGCGATCTTAATATTGAATGTAGAATATTGCGTCAGATGAGGTCCTATTTTTTTTTTTTTCAACCCAAAAGTACCGCCATTTTTCGTCTTTCTCCACAAAAAGATAGAAAAGTTAGAAAAATATTATGCGGCTATCCCCATTTATCTGGAGCTATGTAGAATAACAAGAAAAAAACAATATTTGGGACTGGCAAAAGCTGGTCTTAATAGCAGAGAGGTCTTATTTTCAGGCTTTCAAGCAGGCCCTGCATTTTCTACTTTTCCCTTTCTTTTTAGCTCACCTGACCCACAGGCTAGGGTTGAGCTATTGTGATCACTCCCTGTCCATCAGTTCATTCACACCTTTGAACCACCTCCTCTGAAACCCCTGGGCCGAATTTCTTCAAAGTTCATGTGGAGCCTTCTGTTAATGTGTACAAATATCACGGTCTGTTAATCAAGATGGCCGCCATACCCATATATGGTAAAACACTTAAAAATCTTCTTCTCCAGAACCAAGAAAGCTTTGGGGCTGAATCTCGGTATAAAGCATCGAGAACTCAAGGTCTACCAAATTTGTTCAAATGATGACCGTAGGTTGACCTTTCACCTTTTTACAGCAAGGTCAAATTTGCATCCCATTACATCTGTATGGGGGAAAATGTTGAAAACTCATCTCAACTTACAATGTACGATTAGTTCACCTGAGCCAAAGGCTCAAGTGAGTTATTAGTATGCCAATGCTCCGTCATCATCCATCAACAATTTCAAACAAGTACATCTCTAATACCAGATGGCCGATCTTGATCAAATTTCATGTGAAGAATTATCAGCTGGGGGGAAAGGCTGCAGAAGATTTTGGGCAGATCAGATTGGAACTCTAGTTGCCATGGCAACATACAGCTCCCAGACTTCTAATGGGACAAACTTAAAAAATCTCCGAAACCATGAGGCCCATAGCTTATACAACGAGCTGTCGTAGGACAGCGTAGCTCGCCTGCTGGGTACATTTTATATTGTAACATTTTTATCATTAAGCCATATAATATAGGTCACACTGACCTAGATGTATTTGTATGTAAATCATTTTTTCACATAGATATAATAATCCAGGTATGACAATTCTCCATGAAATAGTAATAAAAATAAAAGGCAAAATCACTGAAGCATGAAATATAGGTTACAATGACCTAGATATAGTAAGTGGTCATTCATTGGGTCACATGGAAGTAATATCCCAGGTGTGACATTTATCCAACAAATAGTATTCAAGATATAAGGCAAAATCACTGAAACATGAAATATTGGTCACACCAACAGAGATATATTTTGACGTCAATAATCGGGTCACAAGGAACTAATATCCCAGGTGTGACATTTATCCAACAAATAGTATTCAAGATATAAGGCAAAATCACTTAACCATGAAATATAGGTCACAATGACCTAGATATAGTAAGTGGTCATTCACTGGGTCACATGGAAGTAATATCCCAGGTGTGACATTTATCCAACAAATAGTATTCAAGATATAAGGCAAAATCACTGAACCATGAAATATAGGTCACAATGACCTAGATATAGTAAGTGGTCATTCATTGGGTCACATGGAAGTAATATCCCAGGTGTGACATTTATCCAACAAATAGTATTCAAGATATAAGGCAAAATCACTGAACCATGAAATATAGGTCACAATGACCTAGATATAGTAAGTGGTCATTCATTGGGTCACATGGAAGTAATATCCCAGGTGTGACATTTATCCAACAAATAGTATTCAAGATATAAGGCAAAATCACTGAACCATGAAATATAGGTCACAATGACCTAGATATAGTAAGTGGTCATTCATTGGGTCACATGGAAGTAATATCCCAGGTGTGACATTTATCCAACAAATAGTATTCAAGATATAAGGCAAAATCACTGAACCATGAAATATAGGTCACAATGACCTAGATATAGTAAGTGGTCATTCATTGGGTCACATGGAAGTAATATCCCAGGTGTGACATTTATCCAACAAATAGTATTCAAGATATAAGGCAAAATCACTGAACCATGAAATATAGCTCACAATGACCTAGATATAGTAAGTGGTCATTCATTGGGTCACATCTAAGTAATATCCCAGGTGTGACATTTATCCAACAAATAGTATTCAAGATATAAGGCAAAATCACTGGACCGTGAAATCTAGGTGACCTGGACCGTAAAATGTAGGTCCGTGAAATCTAGGTGACCTGGACCGTAAAATGTAGGTCACCATGACCTTCACTCTCTTACACTTAAACTGATGTCACATAGTTAGCTGATGTATAACCAGTTGTGTCTATAACCTGTAGGCATATAAGATTTTACAAATGTGTCCTAGATTTTGACCCCTAGCCCCACTCCAAGGCCCACCCTGAGGTATGAACCCAGGGGTATGTTCTTTTGGAATCTCAGAAGACTCCTCCAGGTACCCAAATTCTAAATATGAATGCTCTATGAGGAGTGAAAGTCAAGATATAAGAATTTGAAAAACTTTAACACAGTATTACAAAGGTGTCCCAGATTCTGACCCCTAGCCCCACCCAGGGCAATGAACCCAGGGGTTTATTCTCTTGGAATCTCAGAAGACCCTCCAAGGTACCTAAGTTCCAAATTTTATGCCTCTGTGAGGAGTGACTGTTGAGATATAAGCATTTAAAAAACTTTAACGCAGTGTGACGGGAACGTAAACGAAAACGCAAACGTGGACGACCGGGGTGACTACAATAGCTCTCCTTGTACTTCGTACAGGCGAGCTAAAAAGTATGTAGCAATTTTTAGTGGTCCCCTACATAAATCCAGCCAATTAAGCCCCTGGGGTCCAAACTGGCCACACTCCAGGGGGTCATGTTTATATAGAGCTATATAGCTTAAGAACCTTAAAAACTTTTCTCCTCTGAATCCAAAGGGCCCTAAGCTAACAGATTAGTATGTAGCAATGTTAAGTGGTCTCTTACATAAATCCTGCCAACCACGCCCCTGGGGTCCAAACTGGCCGCACCCAGTAGGGTCATTAGCTCCTCAAAAATCTTCTGAAACCATGAGACTCATAGCTTACGTACAAAATGTATTTAGTATGTAGCAATGTTTAGTGTCCCCTACATAAATCCTATCAATCAAGCCCCATGGTGTCATTTGTTTATATAGAACTAAATAGCTGAAGAACATTAAAAAATCTTCTCTGAAACCATGAGGCCCAGAGTTAATGTATCAAGTATGAGGCGCTGTTTAGTGGTCTCCTACATCCTGCCAACCATGCCCCTGGGGTTGAAACTGGCCATGTCCTGGGGGTCATTTATTAATATGAAGCTATATAGCTAAGAGCGTAAAAAAAACCTCTGAAACCAAAGGGCCCTTAGCAATAATATTTAGTATGTTGCAATGTTTAGTTGTCTACATAAACATGCCCATTTGGTCCAACCAAGCTGTTCAGATCCCCGCCCCTGTATATATTTTTGTTCCTTATGATAAGATGCCTCCAATTACACCAACCGGGGTTCCCCCGGGACTATGCCCCACCCCTTCCAGTTCATATAAGGCTTAATATCTCAGAAACTGTTCGGAACCCCACCCCTAAACCATATATTGTTGTTCCTTGTAATAAGACACATTCAGTGACACAGACTTTGTGTCCCCCAGGGGCATGCCCTGCCCCCTTCACTTCACAAAAGGCCTACTATCTCAGAAACTGTTCAGTTTTTTTTGTTTTGTTTATATTGTGTTGGGGTTTAACGACACTTCAACCCTTATGGGTCATTTTGTATTGTCTCCCAGAGAAAGGGAAGAAAGAGACAGTAGAGGAGATGAAAGAGAGGGACAGGGAAGAAACAGGAACAGGAATGAAAGTGAAGAAGCAGAAGAAATAAAAACATTCCCTTCTCTACCCCTACCTGCTACAAGGATAGCAGGCCTTGCCCAACTATAAGCCAATATCAGTTGGATGCCCCAGTGATGTAACAAAGTGTCAGATCCCCACCCCTAAACAATATATATTCTGGTTCTTTATGGTAAGACACATCCAATAAATCATGCCCCTGGGGTCAAAATTGATGATGCTCTCAGGGTCATTTGTTTGTAAAGAGATATATCACTAAAGCTAATTTTAAAAATGTTCTCTGAAATAGCCCAGAGCTCAAACTTATGTCTCTCCCCTTCAGGGTAGGAAGACACTGTTTTCGCCAATTTATTTATCTCTTTTAACAGTAATTGGTCAGTTTGACCTTAGTCGAAATGACCATGTCATCTGGCCAGATATACATGCACATGGAGGCAACCATTACATATGGTCAAATGGATGTTCCAAATTGCAGTATTGAAAGCTTGACAGATTTTATCAATACTGAACAAGATTGAATGAAACGTCCCTCAGCCAATTTATTTTGAATCTTGTACATATGCCAGCATTATTGATTTTTAAATCGCCACTAGGGTAACTTTACTACTTTTATTAATAGACTTCATACTGACTGTGTTTGTGTGGGTATGTGGGGGGGTTGGGGGGGGTGGTAATTACTGGTTTTCATTCAAATTCCAAAAGTCTGGTTTGCATATCGAGACTGGTAAATCCATACTTAAATGAAACCCTTCAGATTATCACCAGAAATAAATAATTTTGCGGACGTCACTATTGTGTGCAGCTGGACATGATTCTGCATACACTGCCTGGTTATTGTCTAGAGCTTGGAACAGACTGCACTGTGAGTATTGTCTGATCTGGGTCTCTCCACAGTATACACAAGTTGTCTTGGGTGAAATAAGAACAATACAGAATCAAGCTTGCTGGGTACAACTGTAGCATTTCAGATACATAGTGTAAGGCATACAATCTGGGTTATACCAATTTATGGTAAATAAATGTATAAGCAGTGATTTATAATGTTTTCATAGCATTCTGGTGAAGACATCTGAATGTTGTGGGCCCGTTGCTATTCATGCATTGGATAATATTGATGAGAGAGAACTTGGAAACTAGTGTATCAAATTAAGATTGTTTGTGACAGAATTGAAGCTTGTGTTCAACTTTTGAAGTGCTCCCTGTCGATGGCACTAATGTCCACAGCCAGGAGGTTAGTCATTGGGGAGTCACTTTGACGTCAGTGATGGGTTAGTCATGACCTCGTTGACTCGGCAGCGACGTCAATGAGGTCACTCACTCTGCCTGGTAGCATGTGTCATCTTTGTATTACAATAGTACAGAGTTATGTAGTAGCAAGCTTTATCTGTTTTATTGTAGAATGTATAGTTATGGCGTGTTTGTTCATTTGTTGTTGGTGTTACGAGGCTCTCTCCTTTCCTGGTCAGGACTATGACAACTTAGAAACCACAGGGAAGAAAAACATTTCATGGTTGATTGGGGACACAAATTTACCTGTTCAGACAAGAAATAAGGAATCCTATCACCACATGGAAGAGAAAACCAGAACCAACAGAATTCCACAGTGATTCTGATTGAGTTGGGTCAACATGTCAATCCTTGTGGGTCATTTTGTGTCATCTCCCAGAGAAGGGGAGATGAGAGATAGAAGAGATAGTAGAGAAGATGAGAGGGACAGGGGAGAAAGGAAAATGAATGAAAGTGAAGGACAGCAGGCCTTGCCCAACTGTAAGCCAATATCAGTTGGATGCCCCGGTGATGTAAGATACACGACATCTTTGCCTCACCCAACCACCCCCAATTCCACAGCGAACCTTTTGTAAAAATATCTATAGAATATAAATATATTCTATATATATAGAATCCTACAGAATTGAATTGGCAATAGAATAACGAGCCAAATATGATAATACATGTAGTTAATTTAATAGTGAAATTGTAATGGCTTAGTAATATATAAATAGCCCACAAGGCTAGAAAAATTCCGGAAACAATTGTTTGTGGACGACAGTGAGTGTCAGCGCTGTAAACCGTTTATGTCTTAAGTTAGGAAGGAGCATTCCTTTCTCATCAGCAAGACAATGATAATCATTCTTGGTCAGCGATTGTACTGGCTGCTCACAATTTGATTAATTGACCAGATTAATCAAATAATAAATCAGAATAGTCTACTATGATTGTTGTTGAAGCCGATGTGAAGGGAATACTTAATGTTATGTCATTGTCATTTTAAGTATTATGCTGTAAATATATATGTAAACTAGAAATGTGTCACTATGACACAAATGCCCCCACCTACAGCCAATCCTCACCCTGAAACAAGCATTTTGCAAAAAATGTATTTGAAAAAGGGCCATAAGTCCCATATTTGGTGGATTTTACCCTAAATTGAACGACCTGAATTTTATGATACTTCCTGCCTATGAAATATGAATCCAATACACTAATTGTTTCAAAAGATATCAAACAAAAACAATTTTTTATACTTGTGACAGGAAGATGTTGAAAAAGGGCCATAACTCCCATAATACTTTGTGGATTTCACCCTAAATTGAACTTGAGCTATATTTTATGATTATATATCTGTGTATCAAATAAGAATCCGGTACACTAATCTTTTCAATAGATATCTCGAACGGAAACCATTTTACGTACAGCAGTGATACTATATGCCTAAAGGCATAAAAACCATAGCAACAGATAAGGCGCTTTTTTCATCTAAAAAATGCTGATATCTTTCTTATTTCTCAACAAAAACATATGTTGTGGTACTCAGAAGCACCTCGGCGAGGTGCTTCTAATGAGTACCCACAACATATGTTTTTGTCGAAATAAGAAAATTATTATGTGGATACCCCCTCTTATCTGTAGCTATGAAAACATAGGTAAGTCCAGAGATTGTGTATACAAAATTGCATATGAATACTCTGTGTACCTGGAGTCTGTTTATAAATACTTGCATTCTTTGTCGGTCTGTTACGTTTTGGCCTCTGCTTCTTATCTTGCTAAATAATTTTAGAAATATTTTCAGATTTTGCATAAATGTTGATAGTACCTAGGCAGTATTTAGGCAGCAATAGTCAATTTCACTAAAAAAAAAAACTACCAGTACAGGAATTGACAACTGTTTTCTGATGTCAAATCCAAAAAAAATATTGACCAATCAAACACTGGTGGAAATTAAGATGTGGCAACCCATGTTGTCAATAAAACAGAAATACAAACCGATAAAATGCCATCTAATTGCATTGTTAAAGGCTGCAAATCATATGGGAACAGCAGTGATCCGATGCATTTCCATCCTCTATCATGGAGGAATGAAAACATTTGTAAGCAATGGTTAACCCTTGTCCTGCTGAATAAATTAAGATGCCACACCCATTTCTAATTGTCAACTAATCGGACTGCTTGATCCCACTTGTTGATACAAATTCACATATTAAATGGCAAAGAATGCAGATCCACATCTGAAGAAGCCAACTGATCTGGATCTACACTGTTTGCAAAGGCAGGGCATATCCGGGTTCAGCAGGACAAGGGTTAATGATAGGGAAAAACTAGCGTGTCATTGTTCTCAGTCACCTGATGATTGGTCATATGATCGAAGTCCATGTGACTTCATTCCAATCAAATCTACAAAGAGTTACGGAACCACTATGAATGACTTCTATGGTATTAAAAGATCACAAAGACACAAACATGTAAGCCTGTAATTTATAAATGACATGAACAATAATGACAGACGTATGACAGAAAGGATACTTTCAGGGGTGGTAACTCTGTCATCATTGTTTCTACCTCCCTTCTGAAAAGGTCTACTCTAAAGGGAAATTTGCTCCACTACTAGGCTAGCTAATTCTTTCCTTTTATAATGGACACTTTTTTTCAGAAGGAGATTAGTTGGCAGAAAAGCCGACAGAATGTCGCAAAAGTTGTCTTCCCTATAAAAGACAGTATAAAATGTATCAAAATTGAGCCACCTCAGGAAAATTCCAATAAAATGGCATGTGTGACCAGCATAGGATCAGATCAGCCTGCGTATACATGCTGTCTGATCAGACCCCGAGGTTACAGAACTTTTTTCATACACCTCAGCTGAGCATGATACTTGTCCTTCTAATAAATCTCAAATTACTAACAAATTCTTTCTTACCAAACATAGCTGAACATGAAAATTTCTCTGTTGATAAATATGAAAATGCCAACTATTGTTGGCATTTTCATATCTATTAACAGAGAAATTTTCATGCTCAGCTGAGTTGAGCACGAAAAAAGTTTTATAACCTCGGTACCAGAGCCTTTGTTAGTCGCTTGGACCTTCTTTTTCTTGTAAACTACCCTTAGAAAAAGAAACTAAGCCTCTATGCTTAAAGCACTACTGCACAAGCTGATCTTAGTCTACACTGGTTCAAATGCCAAATTGTTGGAAATCTCATGCTGTGGTTCTAAGTTCACTTTTTATTTTCAGCTGTCACACTGTCTAAAGAGATAAGGCAAGTTAAAACATTTTTGCTTTTTTAGTGCAGACAGTGCTCACTTAAGCAACTATAGTCTGGAGATCCCTAAAAGGGTAAATGGCAAACAGTGCAGACCAAGATCAGATGCTGCAAAATTAAGTGGCTGATCAGGGTCTCCACTGTTTGCAAATATCTTCAACCATTTTTCTCTAGGAATATCTGACATATCTAAAATCTAAATTTGTAGAGTGGTGGGAGTTTATTCAGTCTACCATGCGTTAAGTGAATCAGTACACTACATGTGCTGAAATGATTTGAATAACATTTTCTCGATCTTAAACAAAGTCCACAGTCAGTGCTAATTAAGCAATTTACTTAAAAATATAAAAAGTGTCTCTGTTTAAAAAAATGTTTGAAAGTGATGAATAAACATGATCATATCAGCAATATTTGTCTACAAAAATCATATGATATGGCCACCCAGAAGCCCTGCACAAGAAGCATCTGAGTACCTAACATGTTTTCTGTTGTTGTTGCTTTTTCTTTTTGTGGAGAAAGGAGAAAATATATGCTTGGATATGGTAAATATTCTAAAATTTCGAACACTTTATTTCATACTATTTATATCCCCCCAACCCCCACCCAACCAAAGCCCCCTATAGGGAGGGGGATATATTGTTTTTTGGAGCAGATCCTGTTGGCGCTGGCATCAGTGTCAGAGTCAGCATTAGCTTGACACTTTCTTGTCTGCACAATGTCTAGTGAACCAGAGGTTGGATTCGAACCAAATTTTCATGGATAAAAATTGGGACATAACAAAGAACTGATTTTGGAGACCTTGTACTAATTTTCAAGGTCACAGTTGTGGAAAAAACTGAAAATTCACAATGGGAGGACATCTGTTTTCTCTGAAAACACTGTTACTAGTTTGGCCTAAATTTTGCTTTTTATGTTGTTGTTTCTTTTAAACACATAGTGGAATGGCAAACAGTACAGACCCTGACCTGCCTGCTCCTACAGGAGCAGTCTGATCTGGGTCTACACTGTTTGCATATGCCACTTTGTCAGAAACTTTGGTGTAAAAAAATTAGGACATTTACCGTCCCGTTCTTATCTATAGATATGATATATAAGCCACATCTTTGGAAAAGAGATGTTATAGCATATGTGAATGGCAAAGCTTCAGACCAGCCGGCACATCCATGCAGTCTCACCAGAACTTATGCTGTCTGCTCAAGTTAGCACTAGACCTTGTAGGCCATGAAGAAACACACCAAAGAGCAAGACCTGGCCACCCTATGGGCAGAGTATGGGCACTGAATGATTAAATTTGAGTCCAAAGAGTCCTGTTCTCGCAATGCTGCTCTTTTGTCTAGCCTACCCAGAAGTGTCCAGCAACTCTAGATAAGGTGCCTTTTTTCAACAAAAAGGTATTGATTTTTCTTATTTCTCCACGAAAAGGTATGTTATTGGTACTCATCAGACTTGCCTTGCTACTGCGCTTCTAATTAGTACCACAATGTATGTTTTCATGGAGCCTGAGAAAAATATTTCCTGATACTCCTTATCTAGAGCTTTGGTATTCAGTATTACAATAGGTTCATATCTAGACCTATAGAGAAACTAGAGCAAGTGCCCCGAGGGTCACAAATACCCCTGGCCAGCACCATTTCTCAATTATAAAAATAAAACTTTAACATAAAACTTTGACATAGACATTAATTAACAGACGGACACAGGAATGTACATACGTACGTATATACAAACGAACAGAAAGAAGAAAACTATATACCTTCGACACACTTCATATGCCAGGGGTATAATAAGAAAACCATTCATCAGGGATAAAATAGGGTACCAGGTGAATATTTTTCTTATTTCTCAACAATACATATGGTTTACATACTAATTAAAAAGGTGCTTCTGTTGAGTATCCATAACTCATTTTCATGGAAAAAGAAATTGAAAAATATCAATACTTTACGGTTGAAACAATAAAATGCCTTGTCTGGGTGTTAGTAATGATACAAATTTCCATAACATGATCATCTGAGTAAACATAAGCCAGCATAATCTGACTTGAATCATCCATCCTTTAGACCACATTCACCAAACCTGTCGAACAGTGATAATAATGGTTCAAAATAGTCACACCATGATTTTCAAAAGTGCTAAAAGATGTAGTCATTCAATCCTGAAGCAAGTTCCGGATAAACCAATACTCTGGGAGTAAATGTTTTGATCATTTTCTCATCTCTTCACTGAAACACATGTTGAGGGTACTCAGTAGAACTGCTTCAATGAAACAATTCTACTGAGTACCCGCAATGTGTTTCAATGGAGAAATAAGAAAAATAATAACTGAAATACTCCTCTTGTTGAGAGCATTGCAAAATATCAATCATTCTGTCTTTCTATGAGCATGATGAAAGTTTAATAATGATAGGTTGTTGTTGTGTTTCTCCTCAAGTTCAGGTTGACAAAGATGATATTGTAGCTTCAATTCACTGTGACGATATCCATGTTGAATTCTCTTGAAATGTTTTTTTCATTTCTTTAATTTAACCACATCATCGCTGCTGTAATAATCTATCTATGGCGGCATTTACATCCCCTAAAGTGGCTTGTAACGCTACAAAAACATGAAAAAAAATGCTTAAACAGCAACTTGTTGCATAAAAAGATTTGTGGCATAAACTATCATGAATGGATATTATTTGTGTTGAGGTGTAACGGCCCAGTCAACACAGTGGGGTCATGTCAAGCGCTATCAGTTTACCTAACCATACCTTTACTCGGAGACTTTGTCCTCTAAGCAGTCAACCAGTATTGTGCACATTCTTTTGCCAGAAACTGGCAATTGCCCTTCTTGAATCAGCGGAAGGGAGAGAATGACCGTAGAAAATATTTCACGATCAATCTCCACGAAAGAATGTTGCCGACCCGGCAGGAGTCGAACCCCCAACCTCCTGATCACTAGTAGGATGTGGACATTAAAATAGCATATGTAGTTTTCAATGGCTCTAATATCTTTGGGACTATGAAAATTTGTTCTAGATATGTTAGTTTGAGCCACTGAGGGTTGGTCAATATGCCAGGACAGGAGGAAAATGGGGTTAATTTAGAGTTATCTTTTTTAATCTTCTAATAAATAATGACATGTTGAGTGTACTCATTAGAATTGCCTCTATGAGGCAATTCTAATGAGTACACACAACATACATTTTTCATGATAAAATAAAAAAAAAATTCCCTAATTTATCCCTAAATATTTGCTTTCCTGAGCCATCAGAAGGATTTCCTAGGGACTCGAAAACAAGATTGAATCAGCCACTGTAAACGGCCCATTACTGTTCGAGTCATTGAAGTTTTACTGTGCTATAAAATCGATGCCACATTTTACAATACAGTACTGTATTCCCTAAATATCTGAACACATTAACTCTCCATGATACTTCTTCTAAACTATGAACAAGCGCATTGTACTGCCTGCTGATGTGTCTAACAACTGTTGGATGAGAGGCAAACTGTGTAGACCCGTGGCATTAGATCTGGGTTTACCATGTCTGCACATGCTGGTCTGTCTGTATACTTAGGGATAAATACAGTGATTTATTTCTGTAAATTCCTTGTATTTCTGGAACAGTCTTCATTATATCCCCAACTTCATAGAAGTTGGAGGTGCATATTGCTTTCTGGTTATTTGTCCATCTGTTCGTTCACCCCGCATTTCTTGTCAGCAAGATATCTCAATAACTATTTGAGCTGCCTTGAAACTTGATGAGCTTATTGGAGCTGAGAAGCTTAAGTGGATCACCTGATTAACTTTTGTAAATAAAGTAGGATTATTTTTGTAATGAGTTATGCCCCTTTTCAACTTAAGCATTTTGTTGGGACCATAGTTGGGGGCATAGTTATTTTACAAAACACATTTTTCTAGCTTGCATAAATTTTGATTTCGGGAAGCAAATTCAATCTGACGAATACAGTAGAAAGTCGTACTTTCAAGAAAATGCAGTGAAAAGGTATCAGTATAAATATTTTGAGTACTTAGTTTTGGGTATGTTTCACAGTTGTATGTATACAAGCTTCAATTTTTTTAGCAGAAAGTTCTTTTCAGTCCACTCATATAGTCATTATCATAAAACTAAAATTCAGGACTCACACTGATGATAAAGAATTACAATGCTGAAAACTACATTTACATAAAAGCATTATACCCCATCACTGAATGCTGTCTGAAACAGAAATTTCAGTATTGTAAGGTGCAAGGAAACTAATTTTTTAACATTTATCAGGGACCATAACTCACATAAGTGACACATGTATGCCACATTTGAACAGAGCCTGTGTTGACTCAGCAATAATAATCCACATGCATTTCATTTGAATCAGATGAAAAACATTCAAATTATGCCATGGAAACCAATTTTTAACATTAACTAGGGTCTATAACTCCCTCATAATAATCAAAATCTAACAATTATTAATCTGATACAAGATCTTCCCATTATCAATGCATACATAAAATTTCAATGGAATCCCAGAAAGGAAATATAGGGTTATTGCACTGATACTGGTGGATATTGCCCCGAGTTGGGATATCAAATGACGTGAGCTTGCAAGCATCCTTTGATATTCAATCACAGGGCTATATTCCATATTATCAGAGCAATCAGACTTTTATCATAAAGCTATAAATTTTGTTTGTTTGTGTTGAGGTTTTACGGCCCAGTCAACCCAATGGGGTCATGTCGAGCGCGGTCAGTTTACCTAACCACACGTTTACTGGGCAAGCTTAGTCCTCTAAGCGGTTAACAGTACTGTGCACATTCTTTCGCCAGAAACTGACAACTGCCCTTCTTGAATCAGCGGAAGGGAGAGAATGACCGCAGAAAATATTTCATGATCAATCTCCACGAAAGAATGTTGCCGACCTCGGCGGGGGTTGAACCCGCGACCTCCTGGTCTCCAGTCGGACGGCGCATCCAACTGAGCCACCGAGGCAATATAAAGCTATAAATACTTATCATCATTTTCAGTTGTTTGCAAAACAGGCATTTTTATTATCAAAAATTCAGAGCCTTCACAAACACGTGACAATTTTTCTCGTGGCATCACTGCCTTAAGACATCATCAAAACTAGGTTATGCAATGGTAACATCCAATGGCATCCAAGAGGTGTACAATATCAAGTCAGTGTGCCGACAGCAAATGATATACATATTCCTACTCATCAGACTTTCTATCTCACAGTTTTAATCATTCATTATTTATAGCTATATAATAATAAAAGTTATTGCAGTGGAGTGAAATGCAGATAGATGTACAGAGGATTGAACCAACACAAGAAAATTCAGCAGGCAAACAAAATACCCCACTAAATGGTGCAGTACAATAAAAAAAAAAAAAAAAAAAACTTTCTGTCTGAACAGTCCAGAACTTTGTATTATCAGGTGTTTCATAATAGCTGAACAAAGCCTACCTCTGATGTTTGCTTCTCTATCTACAAATCCCATCATAGCCAACTGTTCTAGTTGAGAGGAATATCTTTGTTCTGGTGGTACATTCTGAAACACAACACACATTATTACATTAGATAGATCCAGAGAAAAGGGGGTTCCAGATAAATATTTTTCTTATTTCACCACAAAAACTTATGTTGTGGTTACTCAAGACCACAACATATGCTTATGTAGAGAAATAAGAAAAATATCAATACATTTTGGACAAAGAAGCTGCCTTATCCGGAGCTATGTATGATAATTACCGTTATTTGCATGGACCAAGCCATGCGAAAATGTGTCTTCCAGAATACGCAGACAGCGAACACCCAGATCAGCCTCCACATCTGCGCAGTCTGATCAGTGCCTTCACTGTCCGCTTTCAGAATTATTGGAGACTATGGAATGTATCAATGGAGAGCAAATACTTGGACCAGACTTTACACATTCATGAGATGAATATGTGTATTTTGCACATGCTAAAAGACATATTTTCACTTGATGTGGCCAAAATAATATATTTACATTTTCGATTTAAGACTCTTAGAGAGACCTATAGAACCCAGTGTAGTTCATTCCTCCACGAACGCAATGGATCATGTGATGTGACTCAAAACAACTGACGCTTTCGGAGATTTGACTGGACGCTGCTACTGTTGTGATGACGTCGCCGCTCTTAAGCTATCCAAATATAATCCGCCTGCCCTAAATGCAGCCTGTAATGTGAAGTTCTCTCCAAGGTAAAGTGAGAAAAATAATATAAGTAATGAACTTGTTTTTTTCCAAAATTTATTGAGGTATGACCGCAGTGGGTCGCGTGCAAAGTGAATGAACCCCTTCAGGGTTCATTCATTTTGCACACAATCCACTGCGGTCATACCTCAATGAACTTCAAAAAAAAAATAAAATTCATTTCTTAACTGATAAAACCTGTCTGAAGAAATACCTTACCCTAAATATTGGCATATCATAACTTCTTTTCATAACTGACAATACTGTCCTAAAATCTGAACTGCCATATTTACTCAAACTATTGGGACACCTTATCTATTTACCATACTTGTCCTAAAATTTAAAACAGTCCATTCTACTACCAGCTGATGTGTCTAAAATATTGTTTTATGTATGGCAAACAGTGTAGACCCTGATCAGATGCCACATTCTGTGGCATCTGATCTGGGTCTACACTGTCTGCAAAGGCCTATCTGTCCCATTACTCAGGGTTATTATGGTAGTCAATTTTACTACCTGTTTATGTGTCTAAAATTGCTGCTGCTTGCGTGGCAAACAGATTAGAACCTACCGGTAATTTGGTCTCCATGTTCTGCAGCATCTGATATGGGTCAATATTGTTTGCTCAGTACTGTTTGCCCCAATACCTCAGCTTCAGATTTATAAAAGAAGTATCAAGACAAATATTTTTCTTATTTCTCCATGAAAGCCTGGTCCTAAAGCTTCAGCAGAAGGGCACTCCTACCAGCCATGAGAAAGTAATTCACGTACATAAGTAAGTTTCATAGTCATTTTTCTCATTTCCCTTACCGCATTTCCTTGTGCCATCATGCTAAATAACTGTGACATCATATTTGTTGAAGGATCAAAGCCTCCAGGAGTTTGAGGTTGTTGTGTACTGGCTGTTGAAGATGTAGTAGTAGTTGTGTCTCCCGAACTGGCCGTAGTAGTTGTTCCTGTTGACCCGCCAGCAGATGTTGTAGTTGTGGCCGTGGTTGAAGCTGTTGATCCAGGCATACTGGGCATACCAGGCATATTCATTCTGCAAAATGTTTACTTCCTCTATGACAGAATGCCAGGGCCCAGTTGTTCAAAGCATCGTTAGCTTAATGAGCTCGTTAGTGGTCAAAATGTTAACTGTTCTAGTAAGTACAATATCTAACTCACAGGTATTTTTGCTGAAAAAATGTGAGTAGCTTTTGCAAATGCAAAAGCTACCCACATTTTTTCAACAAAAATATCAGGGTATAATGCCATATTTAATGATCAAAGTTTTAAGGATACATTAACTAGCGATAATGTTAGTTTTGAACAACTGGGCCTAGAAAACTACGATGTGCCACATATTTTCCCTTTACCCCATTTTAGATTGAACTCCCCCCACACTTTATATTGGAAGAGTCGAATTTCAATTATATGGATATCAGGCTATACAAATTAGATATTCCTAGAGAAAAATAGCTAAACTATTTGCAAACAGTAAATATCCAGATCAGACACCGCAGAATTGCTGCGTCTGATCTGGGTCTGCACTGTTTGCCAGTTACCCTTTTGGGGGGTCTCCAGACTAAAATCCTAACCTTCTTACCTTACTTGTCTTAAAATTTCAAAGTCCATATTACTGCCTGATATGTTTAATAAAAGCACCGCAAGCATAATACCCCGCCATAGCAATTATTTGTTTATGTATTAAAGTTATTGTTGCGAAAATGTCTGGAAAGAAAATGACGGAGGGACAGATAACAATCCTAAACCAGATCTTGATACTATCAATGGACAGATAACAATCCTAAAGCAGATCTTGATAATATCAATGCATATAGCAAGTTTGGTTTAAAAGGCCTTGTTATTTACTCAAGTTATCATCCAGAAATGAAAATATGGACATGTCTCGGGCAGATAACTCTGTAAAAATCTGACGAAATTTGCCCATTAGCAATTCCAAACCTGATCTCCTTACTGTCAAAACATATAGCAAGTTTGGTTAAAATCCCTTGTTATTTACTAAAGTTATCATCTGGAAACGAAAATATAGGCGTGTCTCGGGCACATAACTCCATAAACATTTTACAAAATTTGCCCATTAGCAATCCCAAACCAGATGTCCTTAATGTCAATGCATATAGCAAGTTTGATGAAAATCCCTTGTTATTTACTCAAGTTCTCATCCGGAAATGAAAATATGGGCGTGTCTGGGGCAGATAACTTTGTAAAAATTTGAGGAAATTTGCCCATTAGCAATCCCAAACCAGATCTCCTTAATGTCAATGCATATAGCAAGTTTGGTGAAAATCCCTCGTTATTTACTCAAGTTATAGTACGGAAACGAAAATATGGGCATGTCTTGGACAGATAACTCTTGTCAAATATTGACGAAATTTGCCCATTAGCAATTCCAAATCAGATCTCCACAATATCAATGCACATACCAAGTTTGGTGAAAATCCATTGATGTTAACTCAAGTATCCGGAAACGAAAAATTGATCGACGGACAACGGACGAACGGACAGACAGACGGCCGAACTCACGGACGACCAACGTGAAACCATAATACCCCGCCACTATTGTGTGGCGGGGTATAAAAATGGCATAATGAGTGGCAAACAGTGCAGACCTTGATCAGATGCCACATTATGCAGCATCTGATCTGGGTCTACATTGTTTTCACAGGCCATCCATAGTTACAGTGTATATACCCTAAATACTGGGACACAATAACTGCTCATCTAATGTATCTTTAAAATGTCAAAGTCCAGAGAAATTGTTCAGGAGGAATATTTGGTGATAATATTGGGAAATTTTTCTTATCTCTAATTTGAAACATATGTTGTGGGTACTCATTAAAAGTGTCTCACTAAAGCACTTCTAATGAGTACCCACAACATATGCTTTGATGGAGAAATAAGTTTGTCTTCAGGAAGGTCAAGGCAATATTAAATATAGCTTGACATTTCATGTGAATTATCCTGGAGACAATTCACATGAAATGTCAAGCCCTTTTTTTCAGATAACATCACAATTTTGTCATCCCGTCAGTCTGATTTCAGCAAGGTCAAGGTTACAACAGGCAAGGTCAAGGTTACAACAGTAAATATAGTGGAAATGTGGCTTGTCGTTTCATAGTGACATTCATTTTCCTTACCCTGGGAACAGTCCTGGAGCTTCTGTCTGCAGCTGCTGCATACCCTGTTGTATCTGCATGATCGCCTGCAATGCTCGTGGATTTGTGAAAACATTCTGCATATCAGGATTCTGTAGCTGTAATGGGAAACCAGAGCAAATGAACTGAGCACAAATATAGCCCTGGCCAGCACTGCTGACAAAACAATTTTGAAAGTTGCCTGCCCTCAAAGTGTGATTCTCCCTATTTTTTTTTTTTTTTTTTTTTTTTTTTTTTTAACTTTCCTATGCAGAATTTTTGTACGGAAAGTTAAGAAATTATTTCCTCAGAAAAAAGACGATATAAATTTATTTCCTAATTTCAGAAAAAAGTACACCACAACCTCTTTATAACACTATTGTTGGCGTCCATAGCATAAACCGTGTTAGTTAAACAACAGTGTCATATCCAAACAAAAATGTATAGATTATATTGAAAAATAACCATTTATGGTCATTTTTCAATATAATCTATATATTTTGGGATTCATCCTTGAACCGTGTTATATCCAAAACTGTGTTATAACGAACCATGTTATAAAGAGGTTGTAGTGTACTAAGGGTTCATTTAAAATGTATAATATATCCACAGTTCTGATATGGGAAGCACCTTTTAACAGATGAGCAAAGCCATAACCTAACATGAAAACTGCCCACAATGAATCAAAACTAGCTATATTTGCATGTTTAACTTGCATTCTGGTCAGGTATGCAGTTTGGCAATATGATGACGATGATGATGATGATGATGATGATGATGATGATGATGATGATGATTTTGGTGTTCTTCCACTCTTTCAACAGTGTTTCAGTTTGGCAAAATAGATGATGATGACTTTTTTTTATTACACAAGTGAATTGGGTTTGTGTACTGGGTTTGTCTAAACAAGATAAGAAGGTGTCAGGTAAATATTTTGCTTATTTCTCCCTGAAAATATATGTGGTGGGTTCTCATTATATGAAAAGTGTATTATGCACAGTTCCAGATGAGGCACTTTTTTTCAAATGAAAAGAAGTGATATTTTTCTTATTTCTCCACAAAAACATGTTATGGTACTCATTAGAAGAGCCTCAATTAGGGGCTTCTAATAAATACCACAACATATGTTTTTGTGGAGAGATAAGATATCATGTGGATACCCTCTTCTATCTGGAGCTATGTTATGTGCACAGGTTTTGTCTTGATACTGTACCTGCAGTCATAGTTCTAGATAAGAGGGAATATCAGCTAAATATTTTTCTTATTTCTCCATGGAAACATGTTGTGTGAAGTGCTTCTAATGAGTACCAACAATATATGTTTTCATGGAGAAAGAAGAAAATGTCCATACTTTTTTTAAAAAAAAAAAAAAAAAAAGAGCCTTGTCTAGAGCTATATACAGGGAGTATCAGGTAATTTTTTTTTCTTATTTCCTCACTAAAACATACATTGTAGGTGCTCATTAGAAGAACTTCACTAAGGCACTACTAATAAGTACCTACAACATATATGTTTGAAATGAAATAAGTAAATACAGTCAACCCTCATTACACCGACACTCGTTAGAACGACAAAATTCATTATAATGACGATTTGAATGTCAAGAAACCTTCGCTTAAGAGGTGACAGTTAATGAGAAATCAGGCAAGAATATTGCATTAAAACTTCAAGCAACATATGTTTTGGATATTTGTTAGAATTGCCTCACTGAGGCAATTCTAACAAATATCCAAAACATATGTTCTGTGAGAAAAGAATAAAACAAGGTCTTTCTTACATATCGTTCTGTCCATTAAGGATTCTTTACAACAGCAAATTCATTCTAATGACAACATCTTTGGGAACAAATGCTGTCAGTGTAATGAGGGTTCACTATATCAATACTTTTTTGTTGAGAAAGCGCATCTTGAGTTATATATAGTTGTGGACATACCTGTTGTGTGAGAGTTGGCAAGGCCTGTGTAAACTGTTGTCGAAGCTCGGGATTGGAGCTAAACATCGGGTTAGTACTCAAGACCTGTCAACAATATACAAGAGACCTAATAAGACATCAATAACATTTTTCATTTCACATAAATGGCAAAGATCCCTAATAACTAGCAAATATCTTGACAACCTTTGCATCTGTTCATTCCTGAGGGCTGCATAGAATATTCAGTATATACATGTATACACTTTAAAATCTCTGCATAATAGGTAGGTTTATATTTAGGTTAAGCATGAAGTAAGACTGCGGAACTAGAAGCTAGCAGGCTCAATGAAAAACTAATGTTTTTTTTTTGTTTTTTTTTTTTTTGTTGTTTTTTTTTTTTTTTTTTTTCAAATTCACCAGATTTAAGCAAGAAAAAAACATATGGGACAGTGGCACATACTTTCACCAGTAACTGACAACTGCCCTTCTTGAATCGTCAGAATTTGTTTGTGTTGAGGTTTTACAGCCCAGTCAACCCAATGGGGTCATGTCGAGCGCGGTCAGTTTACCTAACCACATGTTTACTGGGCAGGCTTAGTCCTCTAAGTGGTTAACCAGTATTGTGCACATTCTTTCACCAGAAACTGACAACTGCCCTTCTTGAATCAGCAGAAGGGAGAGAATGACCGTAGAAAATATTTCATGATCAATCTCCACGAAAGAATGTTGCCAACCTTGGCTGGGGTTGAACCCGCGAACTCCTGATCTCCAGTCAGAGGGCGCATCCAACTGAGCCACCAAGGCCAGCTGAAGGGAGAGAATAACCATAGAAGTTATTTCATGACCAATCTCTACAAAAGTTATATGGCCCAGCTGGGATTCAAACTTGCCGACCTGTCAAAGTAGGATTTGCCCAGCCTGGCATTTATTACAAACACAGACACCTACCTGTTCTGCAAGTGCTGGATTAGCTGACATGGACTCTAACATGGCCTGCATGTAGGGAGCTTGTAGCATGTTCTGCATTAACTGAGGGTTCTGTGACATCTGGCCAAGTAAACTGCTCATACCAGGGGTGTTGAACATACCTGAAAAATATGGTACACAAATTTCTATACAATTTTTGGGGGGTTTTTTTTGTCTAATTTTTTTTCTTATGTATTTGTTTCAAAATGTACTTGCAATGACAAACAATAAAGAACACTGACTTACTACATCAGGACAAGTCTGATTTGGGTCTACAGTTTGCATATGTCATAATGTCAGAAACACTGACATAAAATTTTGGACAAGTACTGTATAAATATATGCAGACTGGTCATGGTCTTCACGCTTGCTGTATAAACTCTACAAGATATGTAGAACCTAAATGAGAGCAGAAAAGATTCTGACCAGATTGCACATATGCATACAGTACATAGCTTTTGATAAGATGCTTTTTTAAATTCAAAAATTTTATATTTTTTCTTATTTTGCAACAAAAACATAGGTTGTGGGTACCCAAAAGAAGCGCCTTGCCGAGAAGCTTCTAATGAATACCCACAATCTATGTTTTCGTGGATAAATAAAATTATCACCTTGCTACCCACTCCTATCTAGACCTATGGGGTGGCCTGGATTTTTACTTTATGCCACAATGAAGCTGTACCTTTCTGCACGCACATACTCATCTAAGGGGTACAGATACACTTTCAAGGGCAGCAACTCTTTCAATATTGTTTGGACTCCTTTTCGAAAAGGGCTCTTCTCTAAAAGGAAAGTATTAAAAATTCTTTCCTTTCAGCATAGATACCTTTATGGTAGGGACCTGCGTGTTGAAAAGCAAACAGAAAATCACAAAAGTTGTCTCCCTTGTGACAAATGGCAAAATCTCAAGGTGTATTCATTTACCTTAACCCTTGTCATGCTGAATAAATAAATTAAGATGTCACGCCCTCTTCTAAATGTCAGCCAATCAGACTACTTGATCCAGGTTTTTAATACAAATTTAAATACTTAATGACTAACAGTGCAGATCCAGATCACTTGGCTTCAGAAGCCAACTGATCTGGATCTACACTGTTTTCTGAGACAGAGCATATCAATGTTCAGCAGGACCAGGGTTAAACTCTGCTTGCAAAAATGATGGGAAACTACAGACAGATATACAGATCATAGCTCCAGCAACGAGAGGTATCATTTGTTTGAGATGGGCATTTTATGGCCCAGTCCATTTTTATGGAGAAATAAGAAAAATTATACAAGAATTATCACCAAATACTTGTCCTTACCAAGTCCTATGCAAAAAGCATCATAAATGCAGTTAGGATTGATTGTGTTGGGGTTTAACAACATGTCAACCCCAGTGATTTTTTTAGGCGTGCGTCCTGCGTCCTGTACGCATAATTTCGCCAGAGGACGCAAAAATTTAGCCTCGGTGAGTCCTGTGGACTCATAAAATTCTCAAAGGTACGTACGTTTTGCCTCTTGAAATCTACTTTCATTTTCGGAAAAAGCGAATACGCAAGTGGTGTTTCAGTACAGTATTTGGTAAAAGCCAATACTGAAAGGCGTCGTATCTCTACGGTACACCGATTTTACCTGTACAGTCAAATAATCAATACCAAGTTGTCCAGTACCAGAGGAAACCATAGCGGACACTAAAGTATTGGTTTTTAGTCTGCTGAGAACTTTTATCGTAACACCATGTGACCTTGCAACAGCGATCGTTTTTTGTTTCTTTTGTTGTTTTTTTTGTTGTTTTTTTGAAAGAAGAAAAAGATGCACCCTAAAAAGATAATAAAACTAGACCCCTTACAGCAAATGCTGTTCGGTCTGCTAGGTCAGCAAATCAGACTGACACCGCAAGGATTATTCTGACCCCAGATTTTTGTGAGAGAAAAAATTCCATTTGGACAAAAACAGTGAGAGATTTTCAAATTCAGTGAGATTTTTTTTTCGCTCGCTCAGACAAACTGAGTTTTTTTTTTTTTTTTTTTTTTTTTTTTGTAAAGGCCAGATTTTGTATTAGAATTGTATGTATAAGTATTATTATTGCTTATTTTGTAATGCACTCTAAATCAGGTTAATAAAATTGTTATATATAGGGTGTTTGATTATTTTAAGTATCATTATTTTCATGTTTACTGCAAGTGTTTATATATAAATTTGAACTTTCTGGAAAATCATGTTTACAATAACAAGTAGTTTATATTCTTTTTGGAATTTCTAGATTAAGTTATTTTTTGGCATGTCACAGAACATTTAAAATTTTCTTGACAAATACTGGAAAATAAGTGATGCCTCTAGTACTGTAATTTTTTTTTTTTAAGAATTTGCTTTGGTATTATATAAGGAGAGAAAATTTTCATATGAGCATCTTTGTACACTTTCATTCTTTACTGGATTACTTCAATGTTTCATTAAATCTGGAATTAAACTCTGAATTCAAGGACTTAAATTGTGGGATCAGAAACTGCAATTCAAAGAATTTGTTTCAGAAATTCTTCTGGAATATTTCTGAGGGATTTTGTGACATTGTTCAATGATTTTTTTTACCTGTGAGTTCTGATTCATATACTCATAATTTTTCTCTGGGACTCACAAATTTTATATAAGTGAGTCCCTGAACTCACAAAAACAGTACATATCTGCTCTAAAATATATTACAGATTCATGATTTTATCATAGGACTCATGGAATTTCAATTATGTGTCCTTGAGACTAGATAGAATCAAACTGTAAATAAATCAATGATTATCTTGAAAGGTACTGTTTACTTTTATTTTTCTGTCTTGCACATTTTCTTATTGTTTTGTTATCAACAAATACTGTAAATAATTTTAAAGCTTGTTGCTGGTTTCACTTTCATTTCTTTCTCGTTACGCCTGGCTCGTAACAAAATGCAAACGGCTGAATAAGGGCTTCATGGGGCTCAGCTCCGTCTTGTGTTTGATCGTCATCCGAATCAGGGTAGGAGAGTGTGGCCGCTTCAGTCAAGCTGGGTTATGCTCAAACAAGATACTTTTACATGTTGCATCCCGACTGGGGTGGATACTTTTCTTTCTTTTTTTTTTCCCCCCCCGAGTCGGCGGACATGTTTTGCTGACTCGAGGTAGCGATCAAGAAAACGCTTACTTAAACCAGAGACCGACAGTGAGTTTTTACGATAAAGCTTTTCAATGATACAGATTAATAAATGGTTACCTGCGGCCGTATGCGTAATGAATTTTGGCGCCACAATAATTCAGAAACCGGTCAAACAGAGCAGTCCGATAGTCTGGAAATGAACCGCATGTGCAAAATAGGAACTTAACGGCGCGAAATGAGAAAAATTCAGCGTGCCATTTTTTTTCTCACTCCAGGAATTTTGATGCGATTTCTTGCAAAAAAATGCGAGAATATCGCGAAATCGCGCCAGAAAATGATCCCTGCACCGACAACAAGGTCTGTGACTGCCGATTATGGCGATCTCAATAACGAAAAACCCCACTGGGTCCAGTTCCAAACTGAACCCACAAAGCAAACAAGAGGGCCATGATGGCCCTGTAACGCTCACCTGAGCAACATAGCACTTTGAGAGCCTGATCTAGAACTGATCAAGGCAAACATTCTGATCAAAGTTCAAAATGATTATATTAACAAGTAAGACAATGTAGCATGTCTAATGGACTGTGAAATAAAGGTCAAGGTCAAATATGGATGACTGCACTCAAGAGGCCATTCTAATATGTATGCATGTACTAAGTACATTGACCTAGAAATCGAACTTGACCTAGAAATCATCAAGACAAACATTTTGAGCCGGATTCATGATGATTGCTTCAAAAATGTGACCGCTAGAGTGTTAACAAGGTTTTCTGCTGATTTGGCCAGGTGACCTAGTTTTTGACCCCAGGTGACCCAGTTTCAAACTTGACCTAGAAATCATCAAGACAAACATTCTGAGCCAGATTCATGATGATTGCTTCAAAAATGTGACCGCTAGAGTGTTAACAAGGTTTTCTGCTGATTTGGCCCGGTGACCTGGTTTTTGACCCCACGTGACCCAGTTTCAAAGACATCCTAGAACTCATAAAGACAAACATTTTGAGCCAGATTCATGATGATTGCTTCAAAAATGTGACCGCTAGAGTGTTAACAAGTTTTTCTGCTGATTTGGCCCAGTTACCTAGTTTTTGACTCCAAGTGACCCAGTTTCGAACTTGACCTAGAAATCATCAAGACAAACATTTTGAGCAAGATTCATGATGATTGCTTCAAAAATGTGACCGCTAGAGTGTTAACATGGTTTTCTGCTGATTTGGCCCGGTGACCTAGTTTTTGACTCCAAGTGACCCAGTTTCAAACTTGACCAAGAAGTCATCAAGACAAATATTTTGAGCAAGATTCATGATGATTGCTTCAAAACTGTGACCGCTAGAGTGTTAACAAGGTTTTCTGCTGATTTGGCCCGGTGACCTATTTTTTGACCCCAAGTGACCCAGTTTCGAACTTGACCTAGAAATCATCAAGACAAACATATTGAGCAAGATTCATGATGATTGCTTCAAAAATGTGACCGCTAGAGTGTTAACAAGGTTTTCTGCTGATCTGGCCCATTGACCTAGTTTTTGACCCCAAGTGACCCAGTTTCGAACTTGACCTAGAAATCATCAAGACAAACATTTTGAGCAAGATTCATGATGATTGCTTAAAAAATGTGACCGCTAGAGTGTTAACAAGGTTTTCTGCTGATTTGGCCCGGTGACCTAGTTTTTGACCCCAAGTGACCCAGTTTCGAACTTGACCTAGATTTAATAGAGGCAAACATTTTGTGCAAGTTTCATCAAGATTGGGTCAAAACTATGACCTGTAGAGTGTTAACAAGTTTTTCCTTTGATTTGACCTGGTGACCTAGTTTTTGACCCCAAGTAACCCAGTATCGAACTTGACCTAGATTTCATAGAGGCAAACATTCTGACCAAGTTTCATCAAGATTGGGTCAAAACTGTGACCTCTAGAGTGTTAACAAACTAATTGTTGACGACGGACGACGGACGAAGAACGACGGACGACGACGGACGACGGACATAGGGTGATGACAATAGCTCACCCTGAGCTTTTGCTCAGGTGAGCTAAAAAAAGTCTCTGCTTTGTATTACGGTCTAGTCAAAACAGACAAAATGTCAGTCCTTAATTATGTATCACAGGTATTTGATCATTTGTCACAAAAACTGAAGTTTTATGAAAACATTTTCATAAACCTGTAGGTGAAAACATTTTCTTAACACTTCAGTTTTAATAGACGGTGGTACTATATAGTTTCATATTTCTCAGGAAGTTTTCTGGAAAGAATTAAAGCAACTCAGTCACCTCTATTGACTTTTTTTGCACATCCAATTAAAATACTAAGAAAGTAATTATAAAACACTGTTACACAAGTTCAAATGAAAGATCTAGGACGCAAAAAAATATTTCACCACGAGTCCCAGGCTGGATGCATAGTTTGAGTTTGGGATGCATGAATTCTGGACCTAGCGAGTCCCAGGACCCATAAAGGCAAATTGTAAAAAAATCACTGCAACCCTTGTGGGTCATTTTGTGCCATCTCCCAGAGAAAGGGAGAAAAAGAGATAGAAGAGATAGTAAAAGATATGAAAGATAGGAACAGGGAAGAAAGCGGAACAAGAATGAAAGTGAAGAAACAGATGAAATAAAAACATAACCCTTACCTGCTACAAAGATGGCAGGCCTTGCCCAAAATTAAGCCAATATCAGTTGGATGCCCCAGAAGCGTAAGATACATGACACCTTAGCACCACTCGACCACCCCCAAAATGCAGTTAGGAAGAATTCTCCCTATAACTTACTTTGGAGTTCTACTCACCAAATTGCTGTCCGCCTGACCCTGCAGTTGAACCTGCAGTTGAAGTAGTAGATGTAGTAGAGGTGGTTGAGGACTGGGTTGTTGACCTGGGGGCCCAGGGGTTGGGGAGGGGCTCTGTGTTCTCTCTTCCTGACTGGGTGCCACCGGAACCTGCAAAATAATGAAAACATTCAGTGATATTTAACATAGCTTGGGACAAGGAACTTTTATCAATATAAAAGTATTGATATTTTTCTTATTTCTCCACCAAGATACGAGGGATGTTCGAAATGAATTGCTTATTTCTATCTGGAGACATCAAATTTCAAGTTAGCCCAAAAGTACTCATTTCATGCCCTCGAAGTACTCCCCGTGGCTAGAAGTGCAAAGTTTCAGCCGATGTATCCCCTTCTTCTTGAAGGCGTCACGGTACGCAGATTTGGGCACAGTAATAAGGTACTGATGAATGGCAGATCCAAGTGCCTGTCGGGACTGGTATTTCCGCCCAGCAAGGAATGCTTTCAATTTCGGAAACAAAAAGAAATCACATGGGCCAAGGTCTGGGGAATACGGGGGTAGAGGCAAAACAGTTACTTTTTCTTTCTTCAAAAACGCCGTAACTATTGCGGAGGTATGAGCTGGGGCACTGTCATTTAGAAGACGGACATATTTATAAGTGGCAGGGCGTCGTTTCTGATAATACTTTTTCAGTTTCTTCAGTACTACGTCTTTGTAGTACTTTCCGGTGATGCTTTTGCCCTTTTTCACTGGCACTTTTATTGCGACTCCTTCACCAGAGAAGAAGATTGCATACAAAATCTTCTTTGTACTCAAAGAACGTTTGGCAATTATTGGGCGTTTGTTGTGTTTAATGGCCCAGATCTTATTGCTAACCTTTCTGACGGGCTCAAAATAATGGACCCAGGTTTCAACACCTGTGACGACATTGGCAAACTGCTTTTTGTCACATTTTGGGAACATTTGAAGCAGCTTTTTGGCCACTTTAACCAGTTGCCTCTTTTGCTCGTCAGTCAACAGATGTGGCACCCATCTAGCAGAAATCTTTCTGACTTTCAAATGCTTCTTCAAAATAAGGTGAACCGTTGATAGTGATATGCCTACCTTTCGTGCAATATTACGAACTGTAAATCTGGCATCTCCTTCAATGATTTCCTTTATTTTGGAAACGAATTCTTTAGGAGATGCAGACTTTGGCCTACCTGATTTCGGTGCATTTTTGATGGACTCTACACCAGACTCAAATTTCTTTTTCCACCGCCGAACTGTGTCATAAGACGCACTAGAAGGTCCAAAAGCAGTAGAAATTTCAGTCATCAGCTTCTTACAACCAAGTTTTGAGCGAGCTTTGATGTAAGCCCGTATTTCATCTTTTTTGTCGACGCTTCTACCAACCATTTTTACTGCAGTGGTCAATGACTGCGTGCATTCAAATGGCAAATTTTATGTCTTACACTTAGTCTAACATGTACATTTATACACCATTGTGTAGATATTGAATAGCCCTATACAGGTATGTATTGGTTTTTATCGTGGATATCGAGCTAAGGACAATAAGCAATTCATTTCGAACATCCCTCGTATGTTAAGGATACTCATTAGCATCTTAGAGAGATGCTTCTAATTAATACCAACACATTTTTGTGAAGAAATCAGAAAAAATAGTTAGATGCATACTGGTATACTTCTTTTTTTGAGCTATTGATTGTCTTAAGAAAGGGATACTTCACATGGGCTAGACAGGGATAGTCTCCTTTGGTAATATCTCAGCAGGGATCAAAACTGGTGCACACTGACTCACCATTGCTAGTGCAGAATGCTTATGGTGAGTGAAAGCCATGGCATGCTTGCCTTATCCCGTGAGTGTTGAATTTTGAAGAATAGCGAAAACTTGCACAAAAAATTAGAAAACAAGCTGTGTTTATGAAACATGAACATGTACCCAGGCCAAGGTCAATGGTCACAGATCAAGGTCAAGATCACAGGTCAAAATTATTTGTATGAGTGGGAAGCCCTTGTCACAAGGAACCTACGTGCCAAATATGAAGGCTCTATCTGAAACAGTTCAAAAGTTATGACATATGTTACTTTTTTTTTTTAAAGTAGGTCACAGGTCAAAGTTCTTGTATGAGTGGGAAGCCCTTGTCACAATAAACCTACAGGCCAAATATGAAGGCTCTATCTCTAACGGTTCAAAAATTATGACCAATGTTAAAGTTGTCAAACCAACAAACAAACCAACAAAAAGACAGGGCAAAAACAATAATTCCCTGCTATTGCTACCGGGGACATAAAAAGCCTTCTTTATTGTTTTTCATCCAAATGAAGGTGAATCTTTCCTACTAACGACGTGTTTTGTTACGACTTTCTCATTGGTCAGCACCTGATATGTCAACTAATCAACAGTTATGCAACCTGTGCTCAGTCTTTCAGTGATTTCACAACTGACAGAGCTTGTTTCGCAACCAAGTATTGTTCTAAGTATCTTATTTTTTAAGAAATTTACAGAATTATCTATTCAGTCACCTGTCCATAAATTTTGTTTTAAACATGACGGAAAAACACATGTTGGAAGGTCATCTGACGCTAATCTAACATGGCCTGAATAACTGAATAGCAGGGAGCCATTCTATGAAACAGCATTTTCCACCTCAATTTTGACCCTGAATTATGTATATCTAGCTGGCGAGTGTAAAATTGGCTTGGCAAGTGGGATTCAAGGGTCATTCGCCAACTTTGGCAAGTGTAGTTTCTCTCCATGTTAAGAGATATGACAATGGCAAAGATCCAGAACAGTTTCAAACAGGATATGCTTGCTATCAAGTGTTTGGATTACATAAGCAAACAACATACATTTGACCAGACTGGTCTGGGTCTTCACATGCTTTGAGCGATTCAGCAATGATAACAAGGTCATCTGCATAGAGGTCCTCCCAGGGGACCCCAGTTCGGAACTCTCGTGAGAAGGTTTCAAGCATAATGATCAAGAGCAGCAGGCTGAGTACTGAGCCTCGGTGAACACTGACATTCACTTCAAACTCTTCACTGTATCCCTAACCAACAGGGACACAACTCCACGCATTTGCATACATCCCTGTACCAGTCACACAATCCACTCCTCCACACCAAGTTTTCTCATCGCCCTACAGATGACCTGCTGAGGTACTCGATCAAATGCCTTCTCCAGGTCTACTAAAGCCATGTAGAGTCTCTTGCTGGCAGCTAAATACTTCTCTTGCAGCTGCCTGACAACAAAGATTAAGTCTGTTGTGCCTCTGCCTGGGACGAAGCCAAACTGGGAATCATCGATTGTCTGATGAGGCCATCCACAATCCTCTCCAGGACTTTCATGGCCTGCTCTGTCAGCTTGAGACCGCGGTAGTTGCCCCTTTCCAATGCATCCCCTTTCCCTTGTAAAGGCAGACAATGAAACTCTGCTCCCAGTCAGAGAGTACCTTGCCATCGCAGATGATTGCAGGTGCAAGGTCACGCATCATGGAGGTGCCCCTGTCACCTGTTGCTTGTATCATTTCCACCACTATGCCTGATGGTCTCAGTGTTTGCCCGTCTTCATCTGTGAGATAGCCGTCTTAACCATATCAATGGTGATTGGGATGTGCGGGCCTTCCACTGGTGGTTGATAAGACAGGTGGTCTGGGTCCCAGTCAGCTCAATGTTGAGAAGCCTTTGGTAGTGTTCTAACCAGGCCTTCTGCTTTGAGTTTTCGCTCATTGGCATCTCTCCTGCATCATTCTTCACTGGTTTGTCACCCACAACATCAGCATTCTCTCTTCTAAACTGGTTAGCAAGGCGGTAAACTCCTGAAGACTTGGGGTCAATATTCTTGTAGACCTTCTTGTCAGCTTCTTGACGAGCATGGTGCACTGCATGTCTGGCATTGCGTTTGGCTGCGTCGTATGATGCCCTAGTACCTTTACTAGTCTTCCAGGCCTTGAAAGCTTTCTGCTGGGCAGCAATGGCCTTTTCCATGTGTTCATTCCACCAGCAGGTTTCACGACGCCAATGGTGGGGCCAAGTTGTGCCAGATACCTCCTCAGTTTTCTTGAGCAGTCCAATCTTGATATTGTTCCAGATATCCACAGTGGCCCCATCAGCTACACCTGCAGACGTGATCACATGCAAGTTGAAGACCTCCTGGAAATGATTGCTCGTCTGAGGGTCTTTAAGCTTCCAAACTTTGAGGCGGGGGGTGAACTTGCGCTGAGATTTTGGTGGCACATCAAACATGTCGCATACAAGAAGCTTATGTTGCAGGGCTATTTCCTCGCCAGGGATCACTTTTACATCTGTGACAAGTTTGAGCATGGTCCTACAGAAAAGGATGAAGTCTATCTGCGTGGCTATATTTCCCGATTTGTATGTGATGAGATAGCTGTCACTTTTCTTGAAACATGTGTTCCCAAGAAGCAGGTTGAATGCTAAGGTGAACTCTAGGATTATCTCACCCTCAACATCTGGTTCCGGCCTGCCATACCTCATCCCACCATGTACTTCCCTGTATCCAGTGCCTGCATGGCCTGCATGGCCGTTCCAATCTCTACATGGGATCAGAAATTCTGATGCTAGGATCTTGGCAGTCACAGCATGCAGCTGATCAAAGAACAGGTCCTTAAACTCATCACTTAGACCACTCTGTGGGGCATACACAGAGAGAAAGGTAACCGCACCCTGGCCGACTAAAAGCTTAACTAAGATGATTCTGTCGGAGACTCTCTGCACCTCAAAAACTTTCTTATCCACTCTTCAGCCACAAACACTCCTACACCAGCAGTAGAGCTTGTACCTGGTGTCCTTGCCCTTGACTGTGCAGCAGCTGCCACCATGGTATCTGGTCTCCTGAATACAGCAGACATTTCACTTTCCTGCGGGATAGTGCTTCCACTGCCTCACAAACTCTTCCTCTCAGAGTGTTCACATTAAATGTTCCCACCCCACCCTGAATTTCCTGAGGTGCTTGCTTGATTTGCCACGATAGCCCTATCCTGCCTCCCACACCTGACAGGAGGCCAAGCAAGTGACCAACAGAACTTTGATGTCTATTGGCTCTGCCTAACTCTGATTCTATTATTGTGTTTGCCACGAAAGATTTTGGAACAAGTGTTTTTTATGGGATCGCCTGTCCTAGCTGACGTCCCAACTCAGTTCTTTAACAGCATCTGAGCATGCACACCATTCCCGCACTGGGGCAGTGTGCTTTGCCATTGTCCTTATAAAGAAAGGCTCGTCCACCAAACCACAATAGCTAGAACACCAAGCCAATGGTCTGTAGATGATTGCTGCCTAGCTCTGCTACCCAGGTTGTGGCAGCCTCATAACCCTGAAGGTGGGGAGGCAACTGTGATAGTGGGCAGCCTCATATTCCCACACTCAAGTTGAGATCACAGCTGGATTCGGTTTTATGTCATACTTAGGCAATGGCTCTGATAAAGTGACATACCAAATATCAAAGGCCTGTGCCTTCTAGAGTCACAAAAGAAGATTTTTTAAGTTTTTCCCCATATGTCTATGTAAACAAGTGACCCCTTGGGTAGGGTCATATTTTTGAACCAAGGGCTATAATGTAAACAAACTTAGTAAAGGTCCACTAGATAAAACTAAGCAACAAATGTCAAAGGCCTAAGCCTTTAGTTTCATAGAAGAAGATTTTTAAAGTTATTCCCCATACGACTCCATGCAAGACAAGTGACCTCTGCGGCAAAGCCATTTTGACCCCACGGCCATAATTTGAACAATCTTGGTAAAGGCCCTCTAGATGAAGCTACATACCAAACATCAATGGTCTGGGCCTTCTAGTTTTAAGACAAAAAGGTTTTTAAAGTTTACCCTTAAATGAGACTATGTAAAACAAGTGACCCCTGCGATGGGGCCATTTTTTGACCCCAGTGATATAATTTAAACAATCTTGATAGAAGTCCACAAGATAAAGCTAGGTATTTTACCATATATGGGCATAGTGGCCATCTTGGTCATTTGACCCAGAGGGAAGAACAAACTTTCATTCCTAGGAGACTCCATATGAAATTTGGCTATGATTGGCCAAATGGTTTCAGAGGAGAAAACGTTTGAAGAGTGTGGACAAAAGACTGAGGATGGAGTCTGCCTATACAATAAGCTCTCCTCTGTGCCTAAAGGCTTAGGTGAGCTAAAAAAAAAACAACAATAACAAAAAGAAAAACAACAAAAAAAAAAACAGATGTTTAAAAATTGTAGATGAAACATTAAAATACCTGATCCAACAAGTCCGGAAAAAGGGTTGGACCCAAATCCCTCTTGAGCAGCATTCATCATGGGCTCTTGAATATCTGTGTACATTCTCTGTAGGGCATTAAAACCACCAGGTATGCTCTGTTAAAAATAAAACAATAAAATTAATGACAAAAAGTGGTGATTTTCATCATAGTTCCAAATAAGGCAACAACTTTGGTCAGGAAATCGAGGAAAAAAAAATTTCAGATGAAATCATGAGCATCCAGACAGCTCAAAAATACAGGTTCTGATACTAATCAGACTTCACAGTGCATTATCATTTAAATAATTTTGAGTGGTATAGTTTTACTTCAACTTCTGCTTATTGATTTTAAGTGTAAATTTAAATGTACACACAGGTAACCATTAATTTTTGCAGTGGTATCAAATAAGGGTTATTCTCTGGGCTCTAACGTATATGCATTGAGAAACAGCTAATGACTACCCACAATATGTGCTTTTGTGCACAACTGGAGAAAAATTATCATTCAATACAGAAAAATAACATACTTCTAAACAAGTCCTCTGGAAATGTATGCCAGGTTTGATTGATGATTGTAGGCATAGGTAGGGTATCGGGTAAATATTTTTCTTATTTCTCCACAAAAACATATGTTGTGGGTACTTATTAGAAGTGCCTCGGCGAGGTGCTTCTAATGAGTACCCACAACATATGTTTTCATGGAGAAATAAGAAAAAGATCAATACTTTTGGATTGAAAAAAGCGACTTAACTAGTGCTAGAAATAGAGCTAAAAACTACGACTGATGCAAATGTTGACCGAGAACCCAACTGTTGGAGAATTGGACCCCTATTTTACAAATTCTTACTATTTAACCCATTTTAGTCTGGAGACCCCTATAAAAAGGCAACTGGCAAACAGTTCAAACCTAGATCAGATGCCCCATTATGCATCATCTGATTAGGATCTTCACTGTTTGCAAACAGTTTAGCTTTTCTCTAGGAATATCTGAATCAAAATACCTAAAACTGAAATTGAACTCTTCCAATATATATTGTGGGAGAATTTATTCAGTCATGGGTTGAAAGCAGGCATGACAATGATCAAAATCAATGAAACCTACCTCTAAGTTGCTCATAGCCCTATCTTGTGTTCTCATTAATTCTTGTAACATTGCAGGGTTCCTAGCTAATTCCATGGTCTGAAATAAAAGAACAAGACATGCATATAAACTGTCTCAGCTTCAGATGATATATTTTTTTCCTCAGACAAGGGCTGCTTAGCACAGTGGATAAACTAAGTTCCAGTTAAGTCAATTTTTTTACCAAAATATATTGATATTCCTTCCTTTTTTTTTCAACTCCTGAGAATACTAATTATAACGGATTTTCTCCATGAAACAAAACCAGATGAATGTCTACTGATTATTTCATCACAGGGGATATACTGAGATTTCAAAACTAAACACTGGGAGTTCCATGCTCTATCCATCAAAGTATACCCATAACATATGTTTTCTTGGGAGAAATAAAAAAAAAATATTTACATAGATACTTCTCTAATCTGGTTATGTAAAGTGACAACACTAGGTTACAGCTAAACAACAATATGCATTGTTAAATGATGATGATTTGGGCCCAGTTGTTCAAAGCATCGTTAGCTTAACGAGCTCGTTAAGGGTCATTTCGTTAACTGTTTTAGCGAATTCAATACACAATATTCTGATATTTTTTGCTGAAAAAATGTGAGTAGCTTTTGCATTGCAAAAGCTACTCACATTTTTTTCAGCAAAAAATTTCAGCATATCTGCGTATCACTCGATGTAAATTTTAACGAATCGCTAACTAACGACGTTGTTAGCTTTGAACAACTGGGCCTTGGTGTTTTACATCCCTTTCAACATTATTTAAGTTGTATCAAGACAATCATTGTTAAAGGAACCATGTCATTAAAAATGTATTTATCGCATGTGGGATCAACCTGCACATTAAACCATTTTAGTCTGGAGACCCCCGAAAGGGTAAATGGCAAATAGTGAAGACCAAAATCAGATGCCACATTCTGTCGCATCAGATCAGGGTCTCAACTGTTTGCAAATAGTTCAGCCATTTTTTCTAGGACAATCTAAATCAGATAGCCTGACATACCTAAAATTGAAATTTAACTCTTTCAATATCAGGTGTGGGGGAAGTTTATTCAGTCTAAAATGACTAGAAGCTAGACAATGACATGATGTAGTTTCACCTACCTGTCTCATTAATTCGGGATTATTTAACATGTGTGTGATCTCAGGGTTGCGCTGAAATAAAACAGGATATGTTTTAGATGCAAAACTACCTTATTTTCACTTACTCTGGACATCTAAACTTCTTACCATACTATCTGCCATAATACTAAGGGTAAATATGAAATATATACCTACAATAAAACCTCCCCTTAAATCAATCCTCACAGATCCTCTCAACAACAGTCACCTTAAAATAGCTACTGATTCCAAGCTTAACTCTAGTCCTGCTGAACCCAGATATACCCTGTCTTTTCAAACAATGTAGATCCAGATCAGTTGACTTCTGAAGAATCTGCACTGTTTGTCATTCAGTATGTGAATTTAGATCAACAAACTGGGTCTAGTAATCTGATTGGCTGAAAACTGGAAGAAGGCTTGGCATCTTAATTAATTTAGCATGACAAGTGTTAATATGAGCCGGGGCAAACTACAGTAAAAGTCCGCTTGAAAATAAGACCACACCACTATTAAGACCGGCTTCTGCCAGTCTCAAATGGGTTTTTCTTGGATTTTACAGATAAGCAGGGTTTTTCTCATAATGTTTTTCTTATTTCTCCTAAAAAAATATGTTCTGGGTACTCATTTCACTGAGGCACTTCTAATGAGTACTCACAACATATTTTTTATGGAGAAATAAGAAAAATATCAGTATTTTTTAGTTGAGAAAAGCACCTTATCTAGAGCTGCTACTTATCTAGACTGTACTAAAGATGGTCTTAATAGCAGAATTTTACTGTATTTCCTAAATATAGCATGTGCACCCAGCAGAGACTCATATCAGCCTCCGCATCTGAGCAATTTGATCAGTCTTTGTAGGGCACTCTGGGAGTAACCATCACGAAAACATACCTATATAACTTTGACCCACTTAAACCCAACTTTTATAATGTAAAACTGGGGTTTACAGGGGTATACATTATTTTTGTTATTTCTGCACAAAAACATAGATTGTGGGTACTCTTTAGAACTGCCTCAATGAGGCAGTTCTAACGAGTACCCACAATCTATGTTTTGAGTAGAAATATGAAAAAATTTCAGAATTCTTATCTGAAAACTTTCCGTTTTTGGTGGTGAAATTTTCAATATATTTGAATAGGCCTGTTTTCATAATGCCAAGTATCTTCAGGTGGACACTGAAACCTCTGGTCAGGCTGAAAATGGGGTTTGACAGTTCATGCAAATTGTCTCCCCTAAGGAGAAAATTGCATGTAATGTCAATCCCTGTTTTTCAATGGTAAATGACTAAATGTTAACGAATTCTGTACCTCCATGAGTTCTCTCATTTGTGGGTTTGACATCATAAGCTGTCTCATGACATCAGGATTTGACATCATTTGTTGTACAAAAGGGTTCTCCATCATCTGCCGCAACATCTCTGGGTTCTGCATCACCTGTTTCAAAACAGTGGACAATGTTAGTGGTGGTTTGGTGTTTTACACCCCTTTCAACATCATTAAAATCATACTTTGATGATGGAAGGCTGATAATGAAAGGCTTTGTGCAATGAAGCACAGTACAGTCATGAGTTAAAATATGCCTCAGCTGGATTCGAACCAGAACTCCTGATCTGAAGTTGGGAGTGTTAACCACTCAGACACCCCACATAGGTCTAGATAAGAGTGGGTATCAGGAAAGTAGTTTTCTTATTTCTCGACAAAAACATATGTTGTGAGTACTCATTAGAAGCGCCTCAGCGAGGCACTTAGAAGCGCCTCAGCGGGGCACTTCTAATGAGTACCCACAACATATGTTTTTTCTTGAGAAATAAGAAAAATATAGATATTTTTGTTTGAAAAAAAAAACACTTTATCAAGAGGTATGACCCCAATGGTCTTGAAAAGATGCTTTTTCAATGCAGAAGTACTGATATTTTTCTTATTTCTCCACAATAACATATGTTGTGGGTACTCATTAGAAGTGTCTATGAGTACCCACAAAATATGTTTTCGTGGAGAAGAAAAATATTTACCCTATACCCACTTTTATCTAGATCTATGGTTTAGTCTATAAAGCATATTTAATTAATAACAGTAACATGCAGAACAGTTTTACTTATCTTATGGACTGAAAAAGGAACACCCTAAACCCCTCTGCAAATGAAGACCACTTGAAATAGGTCCCAAATCTTAGAAAAAGAACTATTTGAACCTCCATACAGATCATCAATCTACAAATATCTTTTGTTTTTTGTTTTTTTTGCAGGTTTCTTCGACATACCGGTATGTAGTGTGTACTCATTAGAAACACCTCACTGAGACCCTTCTATTGAGTACCCACAACATACATTTTCATGAAATAAGAAAAATATTTATCAAATCTAAAGCTATGATATATAATGTATTTATCACTTATCTACAGAAATCTATAGAGAATACATGTAAATTGAAACTGGTCTCAGCTCTGTTATCTTCACAATGCTACATTTTGCTGGTACTTGCAGTTGCAGATATAGATATACACAGATGGACACGTTGCTTTTCCATAGATTTGTCTCCACATAAAAAAAAAAAAAAACATGAACACTGCACAAATAAAAGCAAAATAAATTTTCAATGGCTGTTTCTTCAGTGATGAAGATTTGGTGCTTTACATTCCTTTCAACATTATTTAAGTTATATCGAGACCTGTCAACTCATTAGGATCATGTCAAGCATGGTCAGTTACCTAACTATACTTTTCCTAGACAGGCTTAGTCCTCTAAGCCATTAAACAGTGCTTGTGCACATTCTTTTGCCAGATACAGACAACTGCCTTTCTTGAATCAGTGGGAGGGAGAGAATGACCACAGAAAATATTTCGTGATTTAATCTCCAAGAAAGACTTAGAGTGTTACCGGACTGGCGAGGATCGAACCCCCAACCTCCTGATCACCAGTTTGACATGCATCCGACTGAGCCACTGAGGCCGGCTCAAGACGATGGAAGTGTTTTATTGAAAGGTTATGCATCATACAGTCTCGAGTCTCTTGTTTCTCCAAAACCTAATGTCTGATGTTAGTTTTTACTGGTACTTGAAGCTACACCACAACCTCTTTATAACAATATTGTTGTTGACCATAGTATAAACCTGTGTTAGCTAAACAATCGTGTTATATCCAAACAAAAATGTATAGATTATACTGAAAAATGACCATTTTATGGTCCTTTTTCAAATATAATCTATACATTTTGGGATCCATCTTTGAACCCTGTTATATCCAAAACCGTTTTATAATGAACCATGTTATAAAGAGGTTGTAGTGTATATTGTACATGTAGTTTTGAAAAACATTGCGCATGTAATTTTCTCTTACCAAAATGTGAATGTCAGTATGCAAAGGAGTTTAGCATGTATGCATAATAATAATGGCTCAAATCACACCGTGTATGCATCAGGCACATTGCCTCTTGCCAGTAGCTCTTAGTTTCCGAGCTTCTTGCAGGAAAACATCAAAAGTTCTATATCAAACTGCATGGAAGCATGCGTGGATCAATACTAAATGGATCAATACTAAATACATGTACATGTACCATTCAGCGTAAGACTTCAATCTTACAAATTGTCTGAAGTAAATGGACTAATCCATTTTAACCCTACATTAGCAAATACATGTATTTTTTGTTTGTTTTGAGGTTTTACGGCCCAGTCAACCCAATGGGGTCATGTCAAGTGCGGTCAGTTTACCTAACCACATGTTTACTGGGCAGGCTTAGTCCTCGAAGCGGTTAACCAGTATTGTGCACATTCTTTCGCCAGAAACTGACAACTGCCCTTCTTGAATCAGCGGAAGGGAGAGAATGACCGTAGAAAATATTTCATGATCAATCTCCACGAAAGAATGTTGCCGAACACGGCGGGGGTTGAACCCGCGACCTCCTGGTCTCCAGTCGGACGGCGCATCCAACTGAGCCACCGAGGCCGCAAATACATGTAATGCTTTGTTTTTTTTGTTGTTTTTTTTTCTGAAAAATATGTTTGACATTTCCTGTGAATAATCTCCTATAATTGTCTCCACAAGAGACAATTCATGTAAATGTCAAATCCATTTTCTCAATAAATGATTCAAATGAAATGTTAATTCCTGTTTTTTTTGATTGTGTTGGGGTTTAACGACACGTCAACCCTTGAGGGTCATTTTGTGTCGTCTCCCAGAGAAAGGGAGAAAAGAGACAGAAGAGAGAGTAGAGGAGATGAAAGAGAGGGACAGGGAAGAAAGAAGAACAGGAATGAAAGTGAAGAAACAGAAGAAATAAAAACATTCCCCCTCTACCCTTACCCACTACAAGGATAGCAGGCCTTGCCCAACTGTAAGCCAATATCAGTTGGACGCCCCGGTGATGTAAGATACACAGCACCTTCGCACCACCCGACCACCTCTAATTCCTGTTTTTACAGAAACATATATTTTAAAATGAGCCAGCACACAACAAAACCTACAATAAGACGTGCATCCAGTGAGGACTCAGACCAGCCTGCACATCCACACAATCTTATCAGTCAACGCTGACTGCGTGTGCTTCAACAGCCTCCAGGCTATCCAAAGAGGAATAAATGAGAACCCTTACCTTACTGGGTGGATGTACAGGCTGAACTGAGTCTTTGCTGGTCACACATATCTTATTGTAGGTTTTGTCGTGCACAGGCTCAAATGTTATCTGCTAATATTTATGGAATACCGTAGGACACTTTTAAGGGGGAATTTAACCCTTGTCCTGCTGAATAAATTAAGATGGCAGGCCCACTTACAATTTACAGCCAATCAGATTATTTGATCAGGATTGTTGCTATACATTCACATGCTTAATGTCAAACAGTGCAGGTCCAGATCAGTTGGCTTCTTCAGAAGCCAACTGATCTGGATCTACACTATTTGCAAAGGCAAAGGTGTATCTGGGTTCAGCAGGACTAGGGTTAATATACTTGTAGATTTTCTGCAATGTTTTATCAGGAAGACCAGTTTTATGGCTTCCTGTCTGCTGTCCTCATACCAAGACCTTTCTAAAAAGGAATCTACCGGTACTCTAAATGGAAAGAATCTGCTCCCAAAGGAGCAATATACTCTCCAATCATAGCAGATCCATTTTCAGAAGGGAGGCAATAATAATTTTGAAAGAATTGCCTCCCTCAAAAGTGTATCCATTCTCCTTATGAGTTAATTTACCTCTCTTTGCATCCTCTGCTGCATTTCCATAAAATTTGCTGATCCCATGCCAATATTACCAACTCCAGCCAACCCTCCCAGACTTCCAAGGCCAAATGGGGTGGCACTCACATCTGGCTGGGCAGGCAATGTTCCTGTCCCACTTGCCTGAAAATATTACACATCATACAGAGTTCTAGATACAGCATTTTCTTCAACCAAAAAAAAAACAACAATACCATATTTGATCTAATTACCGCACATACTCCTATAAGCACACAGTCAAGCAGTTCCATAATCTTCAGATTACAGCCATGAACCTTTGTCTACTTCTATCTAAAAGCATATGTTGTTGGTACCCATTTGAAGTGAGTACCAACAACATATTCTTTTAGAAATTAATCAGAAAAATACCGCATAACCATCTTAAAATTATCCTCCCATAAAATCTTCTGCTGATTTTTTCTTCATATCAGGTGACTTTTTAACAAAATGGCTAGTTAGTAATTTTGAAAAACCTAAGTGCACAGCACAGTAAGTAGATCAAAATGGTATGCTTCTAACATATGAAAACTCATCAGAAGCCTACACTGATGTGCTTCTAATGCAGCTTGGCATGACCCTAACAGGTTGACTAGGCCATAAAATACGGCATATATGCTAATATTTTTGCTGAAAAAATGTGAGTAGCTTTCGCATTTGCAAAAGCTACTCACATTTTTTTCAGCAAAAATACCTGGGAATTTTTGGTATTGTACTTACTAGAAAATTAGACATCTTGACCACTAACAAGCTCATTAAGCTAACGATGCTTTGAACAACTGGGCCCAGGTGTTTATTGACTTTGAGCAACAAGGTGACATTTTAGCCCAATATCCACAAACAAATATTAAGTTATCTTAATATGGGTTAAACAGGACAGTTTAAAGCATTTGAAATTTCTGTATCTATATACTTATTATAATATACTGCAACTGAATTGAAAAACCACCCACATATCTTTATTAATACAAAATTCACTGTAATGATAATTTGACTGGCGTGTTTGTTTGTGTTTGTGTTGAGGTTTTACGGCCCAGTCAACCCAATGGGGTCATGTTGAGCGCAGTCAGTTTACCTAACCACATGTTTACTGGGCAGGCTTAGTCCTCTAAGTGGTTAACCAGTATTGTGCACATTCTTTTGCCAGAAACTGACAACTGTCCTTCTTGAATCAGCGGAAAGGAAAGAATGACAGTAGAAAATATTTCATGATCAATCTCCACGAAAGAATGTTGCCGACCTTGGCGGGGGTTGAACCGCAACCTCCTGGTCTCCAGTCAGACGGCGCATCCAACTGAGCCACCGAGGCTGGAGTGAAACGTCAACTCAAGAAATGATACAGACGAACTTATGTGGCTCGAACATCTTTGGGACCATGGAAATTTGTTCGAGCTATGGGTAGTTCGAGCCACTGAGGTTTAATCATAAATCCAGGTCAGGAAGCAAATGGTGATAATTCAGGGAATTCTTTTTGATCTTCTACACAATAATGGTATGTTGAGTGATCTCATTAGAACTGCCTCGATGAGGCAATTCTAATGAGAACACACAACATACATTTACATGATAAAATAAGAAATTTTCCTAAATATTTGTTTTCTAAAGCTATCAAAAGAATTTCGTAGGGACTCAAAAAACAAGTTCGAATTAGCCATGGTAAACCAGCCATCGGTGTTTGAGTCATCGAGGTTTTACTGTAATTTGACTGGCATGATATTTTTACTCAAAGAGTGACAGTTAATCAGAAATAATGCAAGAAATTGTATTTAATACTTTAAGAAACTTATGTTTGGTTATTTGATGTGATTCTTACAAATATCTAAGACATACGTTCTCTATGGAAATAAGAATAAAACAAGTCCTTTCTTACATATCATTCTGCTGCGTTTAAGGTTCTTTACAACAGCAAATTTAATTTTATTGACATCTTTGAGAACAAATGTTGCCATTGTTATGAGGTTCCACCCTGTATCATTGCTCTAAATACCGTAATAACCCTAAATATTGGGACATATAGGCCTTTGCAAACAGTGTAGACCCAGATCAGATGCCACAGAATGTGGCATCTGATCAGGGTCAACACTGTTTGCCACACATACAGCAATATTTAGGACACATCAACAGGTAGTAGAATGAACTATTTCAAATTTTAGGAGCAGTATGGTAAGTAGATAAGGTGTCCCAATACTTATGGTTATTACAGTAAGGCCTTTTTTCAGCGAAAAAAATGACTCGAACCTGAAAGATTTTTGTCACAGTTTCATAAGTGAAAATGTGTTTTCAGAACACACACACACATGCACACACATATAGCTGATCATACATACACATAGCAATTATGCTCAGTGATTTATTTACCTGTGTAGTGGCTGTTGGAGGTGGTGGGGTATCAGTGGTAGCTGCTGTCTGAAATAACATTAAAAAGATACCAAAATATTCCCCTTTAATTTCCTACTACTAAGCTTCACATTTCAATTTATTTCCATTTTAACATTTACCATCCTGGCTTGTGTGCACCCTTATTAACCATGAAAGGAAGTCATGTAGCAAGTTTTGTTAAATTCCACAAAATGGTTTGGGAGGAGGTAGCATGATGGACAAATGGATGTGCGCTGGATGGATAGATGGACGCTGGACAAAAAAAATATGTTTGCTCTCACACCCTTCCCATGAGGGGAAGTCATGCTCTGTCAATTCCTCTCAGTGGTTTAGGGGGAGATATCATGATAGACAGATGGATGGATGCTGAGCGGATGGAAGCCTGACTGATGGAAAAATATTGCTCTTGCAGAATGACTAGAATGCAAATCCCCACACTCATTGCTAATGCCACTAATAGCATGACGGAAAAGATGAACAGACTTGCTCTCACACACCCCTTACCATGGTGGGAAGCAGAGATCTCATTAACTCCAGATTTGGAGTAAGTTACTCCAACGTTGTTTTCATTTCTGACTCGTCTCAAAAGATCAGTATGGTAAAACTCCAACTTTTTCAGGAGGACAGCATTTTACTCCAATTTTCAAAATCCTAGTGAGAACCCTGGGAAGTCATGTAGCAAGTTTGGTTGAATTCTGCCCTGTGATTTAGGAGGAGATAGTGTGAAGGACAGACAGATGAATAAAAGTATTGACAATATCCCCATCACTTTTTTTAAAAAAAGCGCAGGGATATTAACTCTGACATAGAAATATATACTTCTCTTATTTGAGGGAAGAGGGCTACCCTTTAAGTAAAAATAAAAGGTAAATATTTTTCTTTTTCTCAACAAAAACATATGTTGTTGGTATTTATTAAAAGTGCCTCTCTGAGGCACCTAATATATAATTATGTTTCCTTGAAGAGGAACAGGGTTGTGGAATTATCAAATTCTATTACTTGTCCAGGGACAAGTAAATGGTCAAAATCCACTTGTCCAACCAAGATTTACTTGCCCAAAAATTGACATTTTTCTTATTTCTCAAAGAAAACATATGTTGTGGGTACTCATTAGAAGCACCTCATCTAGGGAGTACCCACAACATATGTTTTCTTTGAGAAATAAGAAAAATACCTATCTTATAATCTGGATACTCTCCTTAGCTAGATCTATGAATTACTTGTCCCAGGGCAAGTAAATGAAATTTTTTACTTGTCCTCAGGGAAATGGAACAAGTTGGACAAAGTGGGCATGGTATTTTCACAGCCCTGCCTACAACATATATTTTCGTGGAGAGATAAGAAAAATGTTTGCCTGATACCCACTTATCTAGACCTATGATTATTACAAAGTACCTGTCCTAAAATTTAACAAGTCATTTTACCGTATTTACCATATGTATTCGGACAGACAGGCCTGAGCAAACAGTATAGATCCAGATGAGACGCCGCAGAATGCGGCGTCTCATCTGGGTCTACACTGTTTGCCACTCATCCAGCAATTTTTAGACACAACATCCGGTAGTGAATTGTACTGGTTCAAATTTTAGAACATATATGGTAAGGAGTTGAGGTGTCCGAATACTTAGGGTAAATATGGTACTTTCATGTGGATGTGTTTAAACTGCTGAATGAGTAGCAAACTGCTGACCATGATCAGATGCTGAATTTTGTGGCTACTACCCTGTTTGCACTTGCCTGTCCCTCTCAATACCACAGCTCTAAGATAAGAGGGAGTAAAGGGTATTTCAGCATTCAATTTTTGAAAATCAGCATTGAAATTGAAATTGAGGGGGTAAAAATACTCAATGAAATTTTGTGTTTCAGCATTGAAATCAAATTTAGGGGGTACTTTTGTCAGTGAGCTTCTAAATAAAAGGCAATTTCCCTCACATTGATTCTTTTGAGAACAGTAGCAGTACAATAGATCAGAAAGGGTTTAATCTTTAATGTACTAATGACAAATACATTTCTATGTGTTTTTCTTTTCTTTTTTTTCATAGAAAATAAAGCTTGGCACCTGATGTGAATTGTCTGCATATGTAAAGCTTTATTTTCTCTGAAAAAATTAGGATTTTGTATGCTACACTTCTGTTTATTTCTTTAAGAGTTAAGCATTGCAAATGGACATTTAAGCATTGACCTTAAAAGCAGGGTAAAATACTCTTTGCATCAAACCCTTATCTAGAGCACTGAATACTTAATATGATTACAGTACAGCTGAACTAGAAATGTGTTTGTAAAACACAATGCCCCCAACTATATGCTTGACCAAACAAAATTTCAAAGTTGGAATAGGGCAAACTCTCACAAAATATTTTTTTTTTCTTTTTCTTCTTCTGTTTTACTGTGTAGGGGTTTAATGACATGTCAACCCTTGTAGGTCACTGTGTCATCTCCCAGACAAAGGAAGAAAAAAGAAGAGATAGTAGAGGAGATGAAAGAGAGGGACAGGAAAGAAATAGAACAGGAATGAAAGTGAAGAAACAGAAGAAATAAAAGCATCCCCCCTCTACCATACCTGCAGCAAGTCTTGCCCAACTGTAAGCCAGTATCAGTTGGGCTTCAAGAGTAAGATTTCTGACAGGTGATCTACATCTCAACCCCAATATGCTCACCAAGTTAAGGCCCTAGCTCAAATAGTTATCAAAATATTTTGTTCACAAGGAAAGCGTGATGAATGGAGGACAAAAAACCCAAAATTAATACAGCCTTCCAACTTCTTCCAAGTTGGAGGCATAATCAGCACTTACCCTGTTTGCAGATTTAATGACCAGGTGAACAGTCATCCCCTCTGTGATCCCATGTGTCAACAGCTCATCTGCATCTTTGAGAATCTTTCCAGCAAATATAAGACAGATTGTCTCTAAGGGACATCCGAACTTCTCTGACACTAGATCTTTCAGCTGAATAAAATAATTTATGTGTATCTAAGCAAAGTTTAGTTTGTTTGTGTTGAGGTTTTATGGTCCAGTCAACCCAATGCCAAGCATGGTCAGTTCATCTAACCACACTTTTACTGGACAGGCTTAGTCCTCTAAGCACAGCAACAGATAAGGCGCTTTTTTCATCAGAAAAATGCTGATATCTTTCTTATTTCTCCACGAAAACATATGTTGTGGGTACTCATTAGAAGCGCCTCGGCGAGGCGCTTCTAATGAGTACCCACAACATATGTTTTCGTGGAGAAATAAGAAAAATATTATATGGATACCCCCTCTTATCTGTAGCTATGCTCTAAGTGTTTAATCAATATTGTGCACATTCTTTCACCAGAAAATGAAAACTGCCCTTCTTGAATCATTGTAAGTGAGAGAATGATCGTAGAAAATATTTCACCATCAATCTCCACAAAAAAATGTTGACAATTTAGCAGGGCTCTAACCTGCAACCTCCTTATCACGAGCCAGACATGCATCCAAATGAGCCACTGAGAATGGCTAAGCAAAGTTTAGACTGAAGGGGTATAAAGGTATATATATCTACAAAACAGAGTAGGAGCAATATCATTGATATATCGGTGTATCATGATTTTTTTTTTGCTGATTATACTGTATCAGTGCTCCAGATAGTGTCCGTAAAACTGTAAATTACTTATCCTTTTGCACCAAATATGGGTCAGTTTGAAAAATAACAAAAAGTACCCAATATGGACCATTTTTACCGATATGGTGCAGCTTTTCCAGTAACGCGTACGAGTGCAGCGTCGTGTCTGTTCTTACATAAGCTAGCCAGAAGAGGTTCAATGCCTTGGATAAGCAACATTTTTTTCTGAAAATGCTCAAATACATTTAATAATAAGAGCTCCACAAGCGGGGCATTATACGCCCGTGGCAAGTAATAAGATGTAGCACATAAACTGGCTCCTGTATAATTCAGTGCTCTGGATATAAACTGTAAGTGGAATTACAAAAAAATTTTTTTTAAATTTTCTATGGGGCATAGCTCTGCTGATATTTGGTGAACTGTAACCTAAGGGTCCAAGCTGGCCCAGAAATTTAGGGAGAAGTGACCTCCCTCCTGGGAAAATAGGCAGAAGTTTGATGCATCTAGCGAGAAGAGCTTTCGGACGGAGGACATACGACAGAAGCATGGCTGTATAATAAGCTCATATGAGTGACTGGCTGATTTGTTTTTTCCTATACTTCAATATCTGACCAAACAATAACAAAACAAAAAATAAACATCCAAAAAAAAAAAAAAAAATGCTGCAAAATGTTCCTCAAGGGAGGCAACTCAGAAGAGTATTAAAAAAAAAAAAAAAAAGAATTATGTTTATAATATGTTTTAGAAGATGGAAAAAAAAAATAAATAACTTGCCCATATGGCCATAACTTTAGTTATTTGCTAAAAATATACTTATTATAAAATAAAATTTGCACACTATTATCTCTAAACAATATGCTGCAAAAAGTTTACAAAATTTTCAAAGAGGCATAACTCTGCTAATATTTGGTGCACTGTAACCTAGAAATAATATGTGCTGCTCTACATCATCGTGTAACTACTTATGAAGTTTCAGCTTGATTGGATGTAAACTGTAGGAGGAGTTAGCCGGAAGCGAAAATTTTCAAAGTGGTATAACACTGCTAATATTTGGTGGACTGTAACCTTGAAAGAATATGCACTGCTCCACATCATGGTCTAACTACAAATCAAGTTTCAGCTTGATTGGATGTAAACTGCAGGAGGATTTAGCCGGAAATGAAAAGTTTACAGAAATTTTCAAAGGGGCATAACCCTGCTAATATTTGGTGGACTGTAACCTCGAAACAATATGCGCTGCTCTACATCATGGTCTAACTATAAATGAAGCTTCAGCTTGATCGGATGTAAAATGTACGAGGAGTTAACTGCAAATAAAAAGTTTACAGAAATTTTCAAAGGGGCATAACTCTGCAAACATTTGGTGGATTGTAATCCCGAAATAATATGCGCTGCTCCACATCATGGACTAACTATATACCAAGTTTCAGCTTGATCGGATGGAAACTGTAGGAGGAGTTAGCCAGAAAGGAAAACGTTTACGAAGGGACGCCAGACCCTTTAACATAAAACGTCCTGTTTTTTAAACGGGCATATAAAGAAAACAATTAAAATCAATTTGTAGCATATCAAAATATGAACAAAGTTTATTGTATGCAAACTATACTTTGTATGCATGTTCCCCCTTTGCTCCCCGCAAAAGTTTCACCCGATTCACAGTGTGATTATTGCCTGCATTAAACATCTGCGCATAATTTCTGCGCATAAGAGCAACTGATTCGCTGCGTCATTTTCTAGATAAGTGTTAACGACAAATAATCACAGGTAACCATCCCGCATTGGGGTTTTCCAAGATTGCACAAACCTGGCCTACAGAAAATGAGGAATGAGGAAAGAGATTGCAGAATTGCAGCAAATAAAATAATGGGGTATTTAGCCAGTCATCATCATCTGATCCAGTGAGCAACAGAACCCATGAAGTCATTGATGCATGCGATGACAGCATACAGAATCACATCGGCGATTGTGACCAATCTGTCTAACCAGTGTTGAAGTGAAAGTAACTTACAACAAGTGGGTTCAAGAGTCACTGATAAGTCTTAGTACTGGAAAGCAAAGTACCTTTGATTGATCGTTGCTAGAGCAGATAAACAAAGAAAAAATCCAAAGATCACCTGAATACTAGAAAAGGTGATTTGTTCTGTTATTAAAAAGGGATTCTCTGAACTCCATCCAGCAGTTTAGGAGATCCTTTTAGAGAGCTTTAACTGCAGATGCTGTGATGACTGTATAGCTCCAGCTGTACTTTCGTATGCTAAAAACGGTAACTATCCCCACTCTTTAGCGAAGGGGTATATTGTGAATGCCTGCCTCAGTCCATCTGTCCATCAAGCTAGCTCCAAAACCACTGATGGAAGTTTAACCAAACTTGCTGCATGATTTCCCTTCATGGTAAATGTATGCGAGAACAACATTATCTTTCAGTCTGTCCAGCATCTGTCCATCTGTCAGTTATGCTATCTCCTCCAAAAACTACTGGGCAGAATTTAACCAATCTTGCTGCAGGACTTCCCCATGTGGTAAGGGTGTACGAGAGCAACATTAGCACAGAGCATGAGGATTTTACGATGGTGTGCCATCAATTGCACAATCTAATTATATCTGCTGAGATTCTGAGACTACCAGGTACTGTTGGGGTTTTTTATGTGTATAAACTAGATAAATTTCAACTAGAATGGGCAGATGATGGCTCTCCATCGCAACTCTCCGTGCTAATGTTGCTAATAGCATGACAGACAGACAGACAGATGGATGGAATCCATCTCGCATACCCTTACCATGAGGGGAATTCATGTAGCAAGTTTGGTTAAATTCTGCCCAGTGGTTTAGGAGAAGACAGCATGACTGACAAATGGAAGGGCCCTGGACAGACTGAAAATAATGCTCTCGCACACCTTTACCATAAGGGAATGTCATGTAGCAAGCTATCAATGTGCAAAGGTCAGTTTTATGTGTATTCTAGTCTGAGGCATTTATTGTGGAATGGGATTATATTTTGTAACATGTCATGATACTTCATGACTCATGGTGCCCTCATTCTTGTAAGATCGCACAGAAAGCGCCCTACCCGGCACCCCTCTGCCATAAAATCCTAGCTGGAGCACTGATGAAAGCATTTCGTTCTTTTTTCATTATAGTATTTTTATAGGACAGGGATTTGTTAATAATCCTCATGCATTTTTATATTATTTATAAAAAAAAAAAAGCATAATATGAATTTAGGCACTGCCTAGAAACGGGCATGGCAATTGCTTAATTTTCAGTTAGATGAAGTGTTATTCTTATTGTTGATGCAGGACAGGGTCACAATCTGTAACGATGCAAACGAGAAAAAAATACACTAGACTGGCTCTATTTTTTATTACGAATGTCACCATGATTAACTTTTCGTTCCTAATGAGCATCTCTTTAACATTGAACAACATTATTGAAGTAGTCAAGAATAAATAATTATATTTTCAAACGCTTTATGTAGCTTTGAAATATCTGCAGTTGCTTCAATTAATGAAATGGAAGCTATAAAAAAAAAAAAAAAATGAGTGTAGAAAAAAATGTGTATAAAAATAAATTCCGTAATACAGTGTCAAAATCAACTGGTTCTATAGTGTTACGATTATCAGCAGACGCTTTGAGTTATAGAATCTGATATGCTTCTGACGAACTGAGATGAAAGTGCCAGGTGAATCATTCTGTTTCTCGCCAGTTTTCAATTCGTGAGACTGGGGTAGCGAGATTGGTAACTTTGGCACGGATCAGCTGAGAGACAAGGGTAGGACACGGAGGTGTGTTTCATGCGTGTTACCTATAGGCGTGCAGGTCAACCTTGCCTACTGCCGTTGACGTTCGCTGGCGTCAACGTTGCCTTCGGCCCATATCATACATATCGTATTTTTAACAGAACAAATTTCATATCATCATCATAATCAGATTTTTGATTACAGGGGCAACATCCATATCAGTTGGCCCCCTTCCACATAGCTGGCTTGCTGCACGCATGGCAGATCTCACACCCGATCTCCAGGACTGTCTATCATGAGGGTTGATAGCCGAGAGCTTCCATTCTCTGCAATCCCTCTCTGTCAGCTCCTTCCATGTCATCTTGGGCCTCCCATGCCCACGCTTTCCCTCAACCTGTATGTGAAAGGCTGTCTTCACCACCACTGGAGCGTTCCACATCCATACCAGTGGAGCCTTCTCTCCTTCAGAATGAGGTCCAGATTCTCAATCCCAAGCCATGCAAGTAGCTTATTGGACCTGGTGGTGACAATGTCTTGCGACCTGACATTGCAAATCAAATTTGGATATTTGAATTCTCGGCTGCATTTAACTGAACATTGTGAAACACTTAAACTAACGTTAGTATTTTTTTGTGTCACGAAAAGGGTAAAGGAATATAACTGTTGGAATTGTGACAAGTTAGAAGGTAAGATTTTTCATACTTTTAAAATGTATTTTTATCTGTTAATAGTGAGCACAGCTTCGCGCGTCGCGAACAAAGTGAGCTCTACGGTAGAGAATATGATCAAGGAAAAGTAACATACAACAATAAATACTTTCAGCAGAAATCACTCTGACCAATATTTTCTTCCCGGATGTTGTAACCGGCAGGACTGGGGCGGTCTTGATTATACTGCTAGTCACAAAATTTGGGTCTCACTAGAGGTGTAACGATACACCTACCTCACGATACGTATCGTGATACTTACCTCACCAGGGTTCGCGTTACCGATCGCCATTGTCGCCATTTGCGCAGAAAAATAAAATTTGGCACAAAAATCATAAATTGGCGAAAACAAGTGGCGAAAAAATATCACCTGAATTACCCGCTACTGAGTCACATAATTGTCGCGCGTGTCTATCGCACCTTCCTTGATTGTATAATTCGCCAATTAACAACTCGAATTATCGATCAGAAAACGGTAGCTGATCAAATTAACCTGAATTTGATGAAAGCCATATAAGGTCACATGCCGTGATGCGCAGTTTGACAGTAGCACCACCCACTTTCCACGCCTTTCATCCTAAATATTCATGACGCTCTGCCGAAACTACCAATCAGGAATTAATGTCAGAGTCGCATCGCCTACGTCACGGAAATTTACCCAGAATGTAATCATGTGGATCCCTATGTCAAACACAAAGATGGAAAACAAATTGATTACACGTGAAATAATTATTGTCATTAATCGGTTCGGCTTATTAAAGCGGTAAGTACACTTTGACAGTGCCGACTTTAATTAAGCATGTTTCGGTACCTTCTTATGAGCCTTAATTTTATTTGGCGATCAACGAACGTCGTCCCGAAAAAAAAAACACAAAAAAAAAAAAAACACGAATAATGCCTCGGAGGCGGACACATTAGTCTCCGATGGTCCGAATCGCGCATTCGATCCCCACAGATTGTAGCGATTTATTATGAAACACATAAATTTGCTACGGTCATTCGCTCCTTCCACTGCATCAAGACTGGCAGTTACAAGTTTCTTGCGGAAGGGTGTTCAATGTACTGGTTAACCGCTTATTGTATAAGCATGCCCCCTCTTTTTTATTGGCGTGATTCATAAAAAAATGCTGTTCCCCATTCCATTTCGCATAGACCAGACTCGTAAAGCAATTGCAGTAAACTCCCTTTTAAGTCAGTTGCAGTTAGCTCCCTTAAAACAGTAAAACCTGCTTGTTAGAAACTTACCCCGCATTTATCAGGGTACAAATGAATATTGTTACGTTATTCTCTTACAGTATAATACATTAATAACATTATATTTATTGGCTTATACAGCACTTTTCAGAACTTTCGTTTCCTTGTAAAGTGTTCCATTTTTGTGTCCAACATTCGATATGCAAAACAAAGACTGACATTGTAATTAATTAATTACAGCAGAAGTTTTAAAAATCAGTGCAAGAATTAATTTCAAGTCCCCCCACACATTTCACAATATACTGACTCTTGAATCTATTGCTGCAATTAAAGGAATCATTAATGAATACCTTTTTTCTGACAAGATAATTCTTTGGCGAAAAATGGCCAAAATATGGCTCAAAATCTGGCTCAAAGTTAGAGAAAATGGCACAAAAAAAATCTAATTGGCGAAAATGGTGGCGAAAGAAAAAGAAATCCTAGTGCGAACCCTGCTCACGATACGTATCATGATACTTTTAATCAGATAGACAGACTGACACACACACAGCCTGGCCTGATTTTTCACGAAAATTGAGATATTTTTATGGGCCGAACAGTCTATTGTTGCGAGTGCTTTTTAGCCGAACGGAATACGGTAGTTGTCGTAAGGAGAAAGAAGACGCTTAAATTGATAAATTATGCATCAATAAAGCAAAATTAAGTAGGATTCAACATAAAAACAACATTTAAGCAGTTTCACATTTTTTTTTCTTAATTTTGTCTTTCGAAGAAATTTTTTTGGGTGAACTGAACCGAACCTACCAAAAACGGACAGTGAACCGAACCACCAGCTTCGTACCGCAGTGAACCGTACTTTCGGTGAATCGTTACCCCTCTAGGTCTCACTAACATACACGCCATAGGCTGTGGACTAAAATCTGTGAGATAAGTAAAACTTTTAAGGGAGATTTGACAAAATTCTGTGAGATTTTCTTAAACATCACTTTACAGCTCTCCCAATATAGTTTAAAGTCTCTATTTTCATGTAAGAAGCTTGTGAAAACCACAATAGTGTGTGATTTATATTTATTCATAAAATCTGTTGTAAAATGGTCTGAAAATTCTGTGAGATTTGAATTTTTTATGGGAATTGCCTTTCAGATAGGCCAAATTCTGCGGTACCTAGATTTACCGAAACGAAACCGAAATACCGAAACGAAACCGAAATACCGAAACGGACTATTAAAAATATAGGACAAATGCTGTTAGTTAATGCTGGGGCGAAATGGATAACCAAGTATTTTCCTAAATAAAAATAATTACATAAACATACATACAGTATAAAATCTACACCAGGGAGGGAATTAATGATAAATGATAAAAATTCATTAATGTGACACCTCCGAAATACCGGAACAGACTATTAAAAATATAGGAAAAATGCTGTTAGTCAATAATTTTGCCGCGGTATGAATAACAAAATAGTTTGTCAAATAAAAATAAAGGGTATTTATCTCACGGACGTGCTAACGTAATAATTTAATTTTGACTTGATGTTTTAATGTTATGTCATTTCCATCATGAGTTTTGTGAGAATTCGTAGTTAAGTTGAAATTATTGTTTGTTTGTTGAAAAAAATGAAATAAAGAGTCAAAAGAAGCTATTTAATAATAAAAAAGCGCTACTAAACATGTTATCTTTTCTGATTTGATACCCAGTATAAATGTTTGACATAATAGATACTTGCTATTAAAACTCTTAATTAGTGTCCTTACCCTCTGTTTCATTCTATAAAAATTAGTCCCGTTATGTCTCTTTTATGTACATATGCATTTCAATTTCTAAGAATAACAAAACGTAACCAAAAACCATGGCAGTGCCACAAATGTAAATTGGACTCTTTTCCTCTATTTTTAATAGTCCGTTTCGGTATTTCGGTTTCGTTTCGGTAAGTCTAGGTACCCCAAATTCTGTGAGATTTTATCTCACAATGTGAGATATGGCATGTATGCACTAATAAGCATCACGAAGTGACAAGAAATGAGTGTCAATCAGTGTCATGAACATAAGTTGCTGATTATTTTTATTATTTATTATTGATTTATATATAATTCTTATATACTGATATTCATTCTTTAAAGTGAAGGACATTTGAAGAGACTACAGATAGGTCTGTGCTGTGCTCGCATTTTGACTAAGCTTATTTTCATATTGACGATTTGACGTCTTGGCACTGAAGTTGTAAGTTAAATTTGTGAGACTCGCATTTCATTTGTGATTTTTATTGACATTTTATGATGATGTGTAGAGGTGGCATATTTCTCCACCAGGTACGGGCAGTTGGTTAGGTAGTCCTTAAGAATCAAACCATGAAAAAAATCTTCCTAAAGGATGTCCTAAGGACATTTTAGTGTATAACTGCAGTCGGTAGTTCTGACTTATTCTATCTAATCTTGGAATGAAGCATGACATTACCATTTCAGTCTTAAATCAAGAACAGAACCATTCTGACCTTCATCAAAAAAATTGGGACAAAATTCAGAACTGCCAATCAAGCAGTTGCCTTGGGAAGGACATGAAGGATGAATCATTTTCTTTGAAATTTGTGAATGATCTACAGATAACTACGGCTATCATACTTTTTTGACTGTTGAATTTGCATCTAAAACTATTTCTTTCTTTTCTTTAGGTGTTTTTACGTAAATAGTGATGGTTTTGCCAGAATCTGAGGCAAGTAAACTTTCGGCTTCTCCGTCAGCCATTTTGATTTTGTGATGTGTTTCCGATTTGACTGGTTCTCATACTCATACGAAAAGAAAGAAGGAAAAAAAACGATAACTATTTGGGTTACCCTAAAATGCGAAAAGAGTCGCTGGAACCGCGTGGGAAAAGACGGAACCAAAAAAAAAAACCCGAAGCAAATGAGACCAAAGTTTGATCGCCCAGGAAAAGCCTTTCGCCCTTCATGGAATTAAATAATTTTTGGCAGGCACATTAGTTATAAAGTCATCTTCTAAGTGCAAATCCAGATTTTCAAATATTTCCCGCTATTAAGGAAATATTGCATATTGAATAAGCTCATGCCGGCCGGAGGAAAGACGGGACAAATTTTTCGCTCAAATGACCATGTCCTAAATTTCTGCAAGTATCGACAAAATAGTAAATGAAAGGTTGTTTTTATGGTATATGCTAACTAAAATTATTCTAGGAAATTCTCAAACCGAAAAATTATGTTATGCATCGGTTCTCGAAATAATATGCCCGGCACCAGGCAGGGACCACAAAATTTGCCGCACTGTTAAAATATGGTATATATTCACATAATGTTGGCCATTTGATCGATAATTCAATCAAAATGGTTAACTGGTTTCTAATTAATTTCAATTTAAGGGATCTGGGAAAACTAAAAGTATCTTCAATCAGATTAAAAAATATCCCAAGAGTGGCAAAAAGTACCACAATGAAAGTATCTCCCTCAAACTGTCAGTAATAGATTACTGGAAGTGGGTGGGAATGGTTTCAGTTAGCTTTACGGGATACCAACCCTCGCTCTCAGCTTCTGTCCCTCTTTTTCTTCTATACCTGCGACCTCCCATCCCACATGTCGATTCCGCTCCCATCCCCATACTCTGCTCGGTGCCGGGTCAACTCAGCACATAGCAAACTCGGCACATAACCAACTCGGCACATTATCAACTCGGCCCATACCAACTCGGCACATAAATATAATTATATAGCTGTACATTTATGTGTCTATTTCTATAGGTATTTTACACTTTTTATAGATAATTATAAAAAGGAAAAGTTAGGAAAGATGTTATGTTGTTGTTGTTTTTTTTGTTGTTTTTTTTTCCTTCAAATTATATCTTAAACCATTCAGTAGGCCATGAAAAGGACATAATTGTTACTCTAATAGATTACTGGGGTATACAGGGGTATATAGCATTTATTATTATTATTATTATTATTATTATTTCTATTCTAAAACATAGACTGTGTATACTTCAAGTTATAAATCAAAATATATGTTTTTCAGCAGAAACAAGGAAAATATCAGAGTTTTTCATTTGTAAATTTCCTTTTGATTTTTAATGGCCCATCACGAAAACACGCCTATATAATTTTGACCCCCTTAAAACCCACTTTTATGTTGTAAAACTTAGTTTTACAGGGTTAAACACTATTTTCTTATTTCTGCTAAAAAAAACATAGATTGTGGGTATTCGTTAGAGGTACGCGTTGTAGAGGCAAAATGTTCTAAAATTAAAGTGCTAATCTGTATGAATTGGATTGAGTGTGTTAAGAAATTCTGTTTATCTGCTCTTTTTATCTTTTAATAAAATTATTAATAAAGCTATGTTTTGTCCATTGTTTAATTAAACAGCGAACTCTAGATGAACAAGGCGAATATTCAGGAAGTCGGAACTGATTTCGAAACTGTAAATGTGAATATGGTGAAAACAAATGATACGAGCCTTTCCTGGAATCACCAGATTTCTATCAGCCGTCCTTTTGAGTTAATTAAGATCTACAATAGGTATAACCTAGTGATAAAAGGGGATATACTATTATTTCTGCTCTAAAAATGCCTGATTGATCCCCATAACCCTTTATTGCATATGCGAACAGCGAAGGTTCAGGTGACCCTGCGCATCCACGCAGTCTCGCCAAAACCTTTGCTGTTTGCTCATCTAAGCTGTAGGTCATGGGGAACATTCAGCCAAAGAACCGAAGTTCTTGAGCTGCTAAGAACATTGCACCTAACATTAAATTTATTAATAATACAAATATTTTTATTATTATTTAATGTAGTTTTCCATCGCTTTGGAATGTTCCTAATAAGTGCCTGAAAATCTAAAAACGTCCCTCTTAATCCGAAACGGGTTTTAAAGTTCTCAAAATCATATATGTTTCCTTGCTCACCAAGGAGGTCGGAAACATACCTAATTCCCTTTCTATACCACTCGTAAATGCAGAAACCATTTCCATTTAGTAATTTTTTATTATACCATAATGGTGCGTCCAAGATATCCTGTGGTCTTTCAATATCTATACTGTCACAAAATAAATGCCAGTCGTTTAAATGTCTTTCCAAAAAGGATTTACTATGTTCGTGAACGCTGTTTTTATATACCCCGAACCAAAACTTAATAATTTTCCAAAATCAATATTTGAAACTGAGCACCATGCGGCATTATCTGACTGTATATTATTTAACCACGAAACATGTAAAGTTTTGATGAAAGTGTTTATATTTATCATTCTTAGCCCTCCTGCTGTCACATCTTTTATGATAACACTCCTTTTAATTCTATCTGGACCAGAATTCCATAAAAATTTATAAAATATAAAAAATGATTAAAGTTCAAATGCAACCTTCTTCTTCTCTTCTCTACATACTGCTATATGCCCTCGCGGACATTTTAGGCAGGTGCGCTTGTCAAGAGTTTAAGACTGTTAAACTCTTGAAAATAAAAAAAAAAAAATAAAGCAAAGCATGATAGTGAGAATAGTAAGGTATGATGTTGAAGGGGATGAAAGATGATAGGTTAAAATAGTTAAGATGAGTTTAAAAGCAGGTTAAAAACACGTAACTCAGGGACCTAGGGCCGTGAGTGCTGTAGTCTGCCGACTTCTGCCTTGAAGGCTTCAAGGCTGGGCTGACATACAGCAGACTCAGGCAGGGAATTCCACTGGACAATAGTCAGAGGAAAAAGTATTGTAGTAATCCCGAGATGCATACACCTGTCTAAAAGTCATTGAATTAAATCTGGAGGCCTTTGTGATTCTCTGAATATGATCTGGGAGGGGTATAGCTACAATAACATACACAATATTATAGAAAAGGCATAGACGTCCCTGCACGTCTTTGCTCCAAACTGCGCCATCCTAAGTTGTTTACCATCTCATTTACACTAGCTTTCCGATCATAATTTGAGCAAGTCCATCTGGCAGCCCTGCGCTGCACCATTTCAATTTGATTAACCTTATCCTTTTTGTGGGGATCCCGCACAGCTGAAGCGTACTCCAGCTGTGGTCTTACAAGGGTGTTGTAGGCTGTTTCCCTGATCCTTTAATTGGTTGTTTGTAGCGGTGGATTAAAGTATTCAACATAACAACAGATAATTGGACTAATCAGTTAATTATGGACCGAGTGTGTATAGGCCGAGTTGGTTATGTGCCGAGTTTGCTATGTGCCGAGCTGTCCCGCAATCCTCTGTTCTTACAGTCCTATTATACCTTCTCTCTTATCCTTCCTACCCCGTCTTAACCCATCATCATTTAATTCTTATACTAGATCATCCTTCATCCCATGCTACCTATTCATCTCTTGTGACACGGTGTTAAGCCGAATTATTCAACTTTCTTGCCCAATAAATTACATTAATTGGCATTTCAATGATTCCGTTTCGCCAACTTCGCACTATCTCTGTTACATTTCACCAATTTCGTATATTAGTATGACCCACAACCCCCCGACACGGTAATTGTACAGCTAGCAATAGCCGGTTTCTCTGTTTGTAAATAAATGCACGTGAAGGGACAAAAAGGTAGATTTATAGAGAATAAAAGCACAACAGAAGCCAGAAACAGTAATTGAGACATTGCAACTGAAAGTGTAAGGAGGGAGGGAAGAATGATAATCTTGTGAAATGTTTTCCGTAACGTAGCCGGCTAACGTAGCGTATGGCAAGTGATTCGAACAGTACATGAACTCGTACTCTGCTTTAAGATCTTGCACTTCCAGCGCGCTTCGGTATGGCAGGAAGAAAAAAAAATGTATTAGTGTCAAATAATACTAAATTATTATGAATATGCTTCAGCTTTTAGTTGTACTGAATGAATGTCAATGAATGTTTCTGGTCAACTCGTACCTTAGTCAACTCGTACCTTAGTCAACGTACCTACTTTTGGTCAACTTGTACCTTAGTCAACATGTACCTTAGTCAACTCGTCCCCTTTTTTCAAATCATGCCTATTTTGAGTTGTCCTACCTTAATATCTAATTTCAGTTGTCAAATTACATATTAATTTGTTGAATGTGATTTATTTATTCATAAACCCTTAAAGTGCCAAGCAAAATTTGTAGCAGACAACATTTTGAATCTTTTATTTATTTTTTTCAGAGAAAATAAGTCTTGACATTATCATGTGAAGCATCTGATAGGTAGATGATTCACATTAAAGGTCAAGACTTTATTCTATGAAAAAGAAAATAAAAATTATTTTCTGCTGCTATTGTGATTGGCGGTTTAAGGGTTCTGCAAGTCTGATATGTCGAGGTACCAATATCTCGTACTTCAAAGAGTCCCTTGAACTTCAAAATAACCAGAGTCAACTAATTGAATGAAGTCATGAGCTGGGAGTAAGTTAGCAGTGTTTGCTTAGATCTGCCTGCACATAACGCATTCTGCATAGCTCCAGAAAAGAGGGATATCCAGATAAATATTTTCCTTATTTCTCCACGAAAACATATGCTAAGGATACTCATTTGAAGAGTCTCACTGTTGCACTTCTAATGGTTTGCCACAACATATATTTCATGGAGAAATAACAAAATATTAAAACTCATGATTGAAAAATAAATACATCTAGAGATGTATTCATTGTTTGCCTACAGTCATTGAATACCTTGACTTTAACACTTACCACGCTATGGGCAGTTTCAGCAGATGACAAACTGAAGTGATTCTTCTATATTTTCTTAGAAAATAAGATATGACACAAAATATTAAAACTCATGATTGAAATATTCATTGTTTGCCTACAGTCATTGAATACCTTGACTTACACTTACCACGCTATGGGCAGATTCAGCAGATGACAAACTGAAGTAATTCTTCTACATTTTCTTAGAAAATAAGATCTGACACTTAATGCAAATTGTCTCTTTAGGAGACAATCTGCATTAAGTGTCAGATCCTATTTTCTTGGAAAGAGTAAGAAAAAATATTTGAAATCTCATCTACCGAGCATGCAAAAGAGTTAAAAAAGACTTCATTTGAGCTGTTGAGACTTGCAAAACTGTAACCCATTTATAGACTGAATAATTTACCCCACATTATATATTAGAGGATTCTAATTTCGATTTTAAGAAAGCCTAAAGATTCAGATATTCTTTAGATAAAAATGGTTGAACTGGTTGAACTGTTTGCAAATAGTGGAGACCCTGACCAGAAGCACCCTTCTGCGGCATCTAATGTGGGTCTTCACTGTTTGTCATTTACCCATCTATCTATCTATCTATTCCTCTGTCCGTCCACTATCTCTTTTTTTAAGAGGTACGAGTTGACCAAACTAGGTACGAGTTGACCAAACTAGGTACGAGTTGACTTGGGAGGTACGAGTTGACCAGAAAACGGGTACAAGTTGACCAAAAATAGGTACGAGTTGACCAGTTACCACGTAGACAGGTCAAAAGGAAAATATATCTTGGAAGAGGCAGACTGAACAAATTTAAAAGAGGCAGCACTTACCTTCCTAAAGCATTTCCTAGCACTCTGTCATGAGTTCTGTTCTAGACATGTTGGAAGACATTAAAGGTAATGGGAGCCCTAGATGTCAGATGTCTTCAGCAAGGCACAACCAGCCCTGGCATACCCGTAAATTAACACTTGTCATGCTGAATCCAAGCCTCCTCTGTCGTTTAAGTGGCTTGTCTTTATTTTGATTTTTACCACTTATGTCAGAGCAATTTAGCCATCAAAAATGCAGAATTTCCCCAGCCAGTCCTGGCTGGGCACTTTAAAGAAAATTCTGAATATCATCTAGCAGATAGCAACACAAAATTGTAGAATAAACAAAAGAAACCATTATCCAATAAATTAAATAATTTTTTTCATTGGAAACTTGCATAACCAGCGTTTTCTCTATACCTATCAAAGCTTACATCTCTGCCTAGACTGTATGCAATAAAAGCCAAATTGTTGCCCCAAAACAATGTCAATAGACCCTTTTCACAATCATAATTTCCGGTAATTGCCGAGCGGAAAATTTCCGGAAATGTATCGAGATCGAGGCTGGCGGAGTATTGACAGTGCGGAAATGAAAGACACTGGCTACAACCTGCAGGGTTCGCGTTACCGATCGCCATTGTCACCATTTGCACAGAAAAATAAAATTTGGCACAAAAAATCATAAATTGGCGAAAACAAGTGGCGAAAAAAACATCGCCTGAATTACCCGCTACTGAGCCACATACTTGTGGTGCATGTCTATCGCACCTTCCTTGATTGTATAATTTGCCAATTAACAACTCAATTATTGATCAGAAAACGGTAGCTGATCAAATTAACCTGAATTTGATGAAAGCGATATAAGGTCACATGCCGTGATGCGAAGTTTAACAGTAGCGCCGCCCACTTTCCACGCCTTTCGTCCTCAATATTCATGACACTCTGCCAAAACTACCAATCAGGAATTAATGTCAGAGTCGCATCGCCTACGTCACGGAAATTTACCCAGAATGTAATCACGTGGAACCCTATGTCAAACACAAAGATGGAAAACAAATTGAATACATGAGAAATAATTATTGTCATTAATCGGTTCGGCTTATTAAAGTGGTAAGTACACTTTGACAGTGCCGACTTTAATTAAGCATGTTTCGGTACCTTCTTATGAGCCTTAATTTTATTTGGCGATCAACGAACGTCGTCTCAAAAAAAAAAGAAAAAAAAAAGAACACAAATAATGCCTCAGAGGTGGACACATTAGTCTCCGATGGTCCGGATCGCGCATTCGATCCCCACAGATTGTAGAGATTTATCATGAAACACATGTATTTGCTATGGTCATTCGCTCCTTCCACTGCTTCAAGATTGGCAGTTACAAGTTTCTTACGGAAGGGTGTTCAATGTACTGGTTTACCGCTTATTGTATAAGCATGCCCCTTCTTTTTTATTGGCGCGATTCATAAAAAAATGCTGTTCCCCATTCCATTTCACATAGACCCAACTCATAAAGCAATTGCAGTAAACTCCCTTTTAAGTCAGTTGCAGTTAGCTCCCTTAAAACAGTAAAACCTGTTGTGTAAGAAACTTACCCCGCATTTATCAGGGTACAAATGATTATTGTTACGTTATTCCAGGGCTCTGGAAATTTTGAAATCTGAATCGGTCCAGCCAATGACGATGACGTCATCAGTGAGCCCATTTCCAAAAAAAAAATATATATATATATATATCACCTATCACGAAAACTAATGACAACTGGCAGTCCAATAACTCCTTTTAAATAATACACCTCAACTCCATTATATGACGGAAGTCCGGGTATAACCAGCATGATCAAAGCTGGCGTCATCAATAAATACAGTCAAGTATGTAAAAAGAAAGAAAAAAAAAAAAGACGGTTTTGTTATTTCCAACCTCTGCAGGGTTTTCCTAAACTATTTATAAACAACTGATTCCCGTCTTGTATAAGCGCAAAGATGGCGGGAAACAGGAGAGACGGAACAAAACGACTTTCATGGACCTAATTAGGTCTAATAAAAAAGGCCTGCGCCACGGGCGGTTTTGCAGTTTTCAATGTTTCAAGATTTGACCAGACAGCATAAATTTTAAGCACCGACCAATCTTGTCTAGCGCAAGTGGTGCATTACTTATTTTTACCATGAAATCTACCTTGAATTATACTCACGTGTTACGGCAATCAACAAAAAAAAAAAAAAAAAAAGAAGCAATCAATAATACCCAGATCAGACGCCGTTGTATGCGACATCTGATCAGGACGTACATGGTTTGGGAATTAATTTTTCAAATCTGGGACCGACAAACCGTGTAAAAAGTAGAGGAAGAAAACGGGTGCGTTCAAGCGGTGCATTCTTTTATCACTCTCAGTAAAGGGACCTTTGATCTTTTGGACACGCCTGGATGTTTTGCAGTCTCAGTGTATTCACATGTGTCACACAAATGGATTAATTATCAGACTACCGTTACTGATGGTTCGTGTTAATCGCTTGTTTACCGTACAAAGATCAGTGAAGTGTTGATTTTTTGACAATGTTTGGATAATGACGTAATTAATTTGTGCTGCGGTAGGTTGCCATTATTCATCTGTCTCTCCAATATACATGTCAAATGACCGTTTAGAGCCTTTTAACTACCATAATATCGCATTTAAAAGGTGCGCGGACATTGTCAGTTTGGGAAGACTTGACCGTTTGTGATTTTTTAGACATCATTGATTCGTGAAAATTGGTTGGTTGGGGGAAAATGGGGTTCAAGGCACAAACCTGTTGGACCGATTTATTAGCGTTTTGGGGTGTTTGAAATCGGTCCAGAATTCTTAATTTCGGTCCAGACCAGCTATTTTTCGGGTTTTCCGGAGCCCTGACGTTATTCTCTTACAGTATAATACATTAATAACATTATATTTATTGGCTTATACAGCACTTTTCAGAACTTTCGTTTCCGTGTAAAGTGTTCTATTTTTGTGTCTTCAACATTCGATATGCAAAACAAAGACTTATTATTAATTCATGACATTGTAATTAATTAATTACAGCAGAAATTTTAAAAATCAGTGTGAGAATTAATTTCAAGTCCCCCACACATTTCACACTATACTGATTCTTGAATCTACTGCTGCAGTTAAAGGAATCAATAAATGAACACCTTTTTTTCTGACAAGATAATTCTTTGGCAAAAAATGGCCAAAATTTGGCTCAAAATCTGGCTCAAAGTTAAAGAAAATGGCACAAAATAAATCAAACTGGCGAAAATGGTGGCGAAAGAAAACAAAATCCTAGTGCCAGCCCTGAACCTGTGATAAATTCAGGATTCTCAGGGGACGCAGAATCCTGGACGCATCAATTCGGGTCCGGATTCTTAAAAATTCCCAAAGCCAAGTCCGCCGGACGCATGTTTTCCCCATAGGACTACTACTAATTATGATTGGATTATTTGACTTATGTCCCCGTGTTATTCTTACAGTCAGCACCATCTTAAAAGAACAATCCGACGCGTGTTTTTCACACTTGCAACAGTACCGTTATCTACTTGCTAAGCAAGCGGTAGTTAAACAGGTGTTGGCAGTTAACACTTCAGCAATCGTAAACTGGTCAAGCAATTAAATCATGCGACTGATACCATTCTGCACCCCTTCCCTCATTGTGTATTGCTTCTAGCGACCGACTGATTCATTGTGATGCACACGTAGGTATCATATTTTTCTATCCTCTGAGGCTGGCAGATTTTTTTTTTTTTGCTGTTTTTTTTTTTTAATTGATCTTTTTTCCGATTCAAAATTTTCGGATGTCGAATTTTTGACACTGACTTTAGAGATGCACGCTCAACGTTTTCTGCTGAAAGACGACAAGCACCTAAGCAAAATAGTACCATAACCGTTTGTGAGATCTACTCATCATGCTGGCCACAAAAATAGTTTCTAAGAACCGCCGATTGTATCACGTAAACCCTGTGTAGAGTCTCATCCTATGGGATGCTCAGATGCACACCAGACGACAATACACTGAACTGTTCCCATTTCCATTACAAGTTAAATTTTTCTATAGCTCTCGTATGAAAAAAAAAATGCGTGCTCATAATGGTAGTGCATGCTCGTAATGGTAACGCCAGATGACAAAAAAGGAACTGTTACCATGTTGGATTTTAGAGCGCTTTCTTGTCGGAAACGCATATAAAACAGACACATATTAAAGACAGAACTAAATTACTAAGACAGTTTCCGCCAATAAAAAGCAGTAGATCGAAATGTCAGCAAGTAAAAAACAAGTCCCGGATATTTTTTCTTAGCGTATATTGATCACAGCACACGTAAACGTTGAAATGAAATTTTGCGGGAAGCTCAACAGAGGTAGTCATGATCAGAATGTGCGGTTATATTTCATTTACAAGTTTGTGATAGCATATTAGAAAGCTTAAATCAGTTTTTATTAAAATATATTTCACTTAAAATCCATATCATTCAAGATCACTTTATACAGACAGCAACAATCTTCTTTGGGGTGGGCACTGAATTTAACTGGAAAGCAATGTGGAGGAGAGTCATGAAGCAGAAAAGGGACTGCTTATTACACGGAAATTTCCATAAATCTTCTATTGTATACTTAGTCACGGTCTGACGATCAGTCGTTGTTATCTGTGATACACCGCAAGCCTTGTTCTGGATTAACAAGATTATGCATGGATTAGCGAGAGTGGTAAAACTTGCTATTGTGAAACTGGCCTATTATTCATTACGAAATTCAAGCATTATCACTTTTTTCAGTCATAAAATATTTGTTTGATAATTCTTAGTGGCTATCTACATTACAAATTCATTTTCATGTCTCTATTTTGGTGAAAACCTTCATTTTTGACAGGACAGGAAAATTCCTGATTTTCATAACAGGAGGTACTCTGATGTTAGTGGCAAATATTAATACAGAGAAAAGCCACTAAAACATCAGAGAAGACTCAGATTAAACAACAGATATATCCTGCCTTTGCAAAAAGTGTTGATCCAAAGCACTCTTGCCAATCCAGATCAAGTAATCTGAGTGGCTGAAAATTAAGTGGGTATTGAATGATGAAATGATTTTTATCGCATCTCTGAATCAGTGTTGGCAACATTAATTCAGAGATATATGCTAAAAGAAAATATCAATTTATTAAGCCATTTTTGGATAATAAAATGTCTATTTTTGAGGAATATAGGGCCTTAAAGGAATTAGCAGGAATTGATACCTGTTTTCTTTTTTCTACCAAGCCTCTCTGTATAAGGCCTAAAATAAAAAAGTGTGTGTTTCAGGTTACCCGACAGTGCCAAATTTTTCACCACTGACCCAAAAGGATTTTTGTGGGGATTTCCCCGTTTGGCCATATTCATTTCCTGTTAATCCCATATAAAAACTTCTAACAAAATAAAAATATTTTCCAACCTACCGTCCGTATTTTAAAATTCCATGTAACCTGAAACACAATTTTTTCTTTTTTTTTTTTTTTTTTTTTTTGCCTAAAGGCATCATACCAGAGTAACAGGATAACTGGAAAACAACAAACATTGTTCTGATCTTCAAGAAAGGAGACAGGAATTTGTCTGAGAACTACAGACCATTGTTTTCCCTCCTCTATTTATGATCAGGGCCCAGTTGTTCGAAACTTACAAAGTTCTGAGGTAATGTGACATGACAATTTCTATCTTGAAATACGGTAAATACATTGATATTTTTTGTTTAAAAAATGTGGGTAGCAAAAGCTACTCACATTTTTGTGGCAAAAATATCAATGTATTTGAAAATACCTTAGCTACAAGAGTTAATGAATTTGCCATTAATGAGCTTGTTAAGCTAACAATGCTTTGAATAACTGGGCCCAGCTCTAGTATATATCATCTAGTTTAAACATATTTATTTCACAATTTATCTATGGCATGCAAAATATATATACATACAATAATACTTTATGGGATTGGAACGGAAGCTTAGTACTTACAGAGTTCCTTTCCCATTAGAAGATTAAATATGGAATCAACAGCCAGATTATTTGTAGATGACATCACTTACTTTTTGAATGTCCCTGCACACCTAGGCACATGCTGGTGCCTAGGTGGTGCAGGGACATAAAAAAAGTACACCTGTTGGAGGTGTCAGCCCTTTATTGGAAGAAGAATGAAATATCAGGCATCTTTCCATCTGTTACAGTTTGTTCATTATCACATCTACTATAGTTCTGGTAATATTTCAGTGGTGTTCCTCTCATGGTTTAGTTGTATCTAAAAAAGGAAATGCTAAAGCTGGCAGTCTTTGATTTGTAGCTCGCATGAGCTATGCTCAGGGTGAGCTGTAGTGATCACTTTTTGTCCATTGCTCATCTGTCTGTCTGCCTGTCCATTAACACTTTAAAATGACAACTCTTCAAAATGGCTGAAGTGATTCGTCCCTAATTAGGTAAGAATGTTTCTTGGGTAGGGAGATTTAAGACAGCTAAAATCATGGTGAGATGTCTTTTTGTTTGGTTCCTATGACAACTGAAAGAGATTCCGTAGATGCACAATTGGAAAATCGTTAAATTGCATTTTCTCCATAAAACTTGAAGTTGTGAACTCAGAGGACTTGTTAACCCTTGTCCTGCTGAATAAATAAAGATGCCACACCCACTTCTAATTTTTAGCCAATCAGATTACATGATCCAGATTTTTGTTATAAATTTGCATACTTGATGGCAAACAGTGCAGATCCAGATCTGTTGGCTTCAGAAGCCAACTGATCTGGATATACACTGTTTGCAAAACAGGGTTTATCTGGGTTCAGCAGGGCAAGGGTTAGGGAGGAGTATTTGGTGATAATTCTAGGATAATTTTTCTTATTTCTCCATAAAATCATATGTTGTGGTACTCATTAGAAGTGCCTCATTAAGGTGCTTCTAATGAATACCCACAACATATGTTTTTATGGAGAACTGGAGAAAATTATCCCATAATTATCACCAAATACTCCTCCTTCACAAATCCTCTAGAACTATATCAATTGATGATTGTGTTCCCAGTTTATGTGTAATATGACTAGTGGCTATTTTGTTTGGTTGCTATGGAAGCACCTGCAGGGAAAGAAGACACTGTTGACTTTGTCTCTTGGCTGGCCTTGTAAAGAAACATGAGAAATGTAGCCTAGGTAAGAGTGGCAACATGCAATTGAATCTTTTCTCCCATTATTTCTTTACTTAGTCATACTTGAAGATGAGAGCTTTGCAAGTCCCTGCATTCTGGCAGAGATAAATAGATTATAAAAAGAATGACCCTTGAGAGTAATGAATACACAAGGACAAAAATAGCTGAAGTGTCTTAAACTTACAGTATATGGTTGAAGTAGCAAAAGCTTTTAGTTCAGTCAAAATTTTATTCTGTGAGGGTTATCTTTCCCTACCGTTGTGCTGCATACATCTATAAAATCATGGTATTGTTAAAGGGGAATGCAACCTTAAAAGTTATTGTGCTTTAAAGTAAAGAACTTTACAAACAATGAATTTTGACACAAATTTGATCAAAATCAGTAGAATATTAAGTAAGTTATAGACAATTGAATATTTTAACTTTGGTGGTATGGGCACCGCCATTTTGAATATTTAATGAGGTTTCATAAAAAATCAAAATTCATTTCATAAAGGTAGTTATTCTATAAAAGTGGTTTATTTTGAGGGAAATGATTGCTTGTCACTAGAATTAAAAGATTATAAAAAATTGAAGCAAAACTTTTCTTAAAAACCCTTTAAAATTTGGTTTTGCATATTTAATTTGGGCTGTGTGATGTCATAAAGCCTACAATATGGCGGCATCCATGACAGCCATTTTAAATATATTCAAACCATCATAACTTCCTTTTTTCTAGGCTGATTTCGAAAAGTCTTGCATCAAAATAAATGGCTTGTTAAGCACTTTACTCCAAGATATACTTAAAACTTATATTGCGTTCTCCTTTAAACAACTTCTGAAATCACTTGGCCAATTTCAGCCAGATTTCATGTCAGTCCTACAATTGAAACAGGGTTGAGAGTTTGTTCAAATGGTCATACTCCATTGATTGTCATGCCCATATATGGTAAAATATAATAATAAAAAAACACATTCTTCTTCAAAACCAATAACTGCTCAAATGATGAGTCTTTTATTAGTTGCAATGACAGGATTGGAAAATGTTGCATAACATCCGCATATCTGGCAGTAGCTTGGGCCTCTTGTCTTCTTCTGCCATCTTCCCTGGAACTACAGGGTTGGAAAATTCCACTAGTCTGTTTGCCATGATGAGTGACTACTGCAGGAGGACAAGTAAAAATTTTGAATTCTTCTTCCATGATAGAAATGACCATATTTCTACTTGTGAAGAAGGAGAGAAAATTTCAAGAATTTTCAAGTCTGTGTATTCTATCTGTCTTTTTTGGTTTAATGACATTGCCCTCACAAGCATTCTTGGTAGGGGGATGCAGTCATGTTATTCTTAATAGGACATAAAAATGTATAAAAGTAAAATAGAAAGAGGATATGAAAGATGACAAGTTAGAAGTTAAAGTAGCAAGGGAACACTATCTGGATAGACCAGCTGGATGGGTTGTCAATTAAAGCTGGTTAACCTTTGTCATGCTGAATAAATTAAGGTGCCATGCCCACTTCTAATTTCCAGCTATCAGATTACGGTAAATGTCCTAAAATTTCGAACAAAATTAAATAATTTCAGTTCTTGCTGTTCGAAATTTTAGAAATTTTGATTTGATAAAAAATTTACTCGAAATTTTAGGACCGATTCACTGAAAAGCCAAAATTCACCTGGCTACCGGACGCTTTTGGACACCCGAAACGACAAAAAAGGACCTACACGACGAAAGTGTTTTCTTATTTGCTATATGTGATTGGTAAACTGAATGTGAAATTGTATGAACAAATAAATAAATACCACACTGATGTTTGTTTTGAATTCCATCAGATTAATTCCATGTCGAATAATGTTTCTCATATCAAAACAATTAATTATCCGGTACACTAATTAATCGCCAGATACGTTTGTTCGGCACTCCGGGAATGTGCCACTTTCTTAAACTAGGCTGGCTTAGTCCACTGTCTTCTTACGTAACAACCCTCTTCACTTTACCGCACTGAGATACACAAGCTGACCAAAAAATACTTCAAAAGGTTACCGCACGTTTGTTCTTGTTTGAGCCACTACAGAAACACAAAAGTCCCTTTCCACAAAGGTGAAGTGTACCAAGTTTAAATGTGAAAGGCGCAGACTAATTAGAATTTCCGCCGTTTTGAAGCGCAGTAATCACACTGCTTGCTAACATCTGAGGCTGACATAATGCATTTTGTTGGCGATATACGTAGACCCAGATCAGACTGCCCCGATACATAGACTGCGCGGATGCGCATGTTGATCTTGTCTATGCTGGTCTCAAATGTCATAAGGTCGTTGGAAAGGACACATACATAAACGAACAGTGCGGACAACCAGATCTGAATGCAGCCTGATCAAGATCAAAGATTTTAGCTCTACACTAAACTGTACTACGTATGCCAATTGTTTTTAGCAATATTTCTTTCGTTAAAAAAAAATGTATTGTCGTTTAGAATTCGGTAACGAAACTTGTTGCAAGAATTATCTGTCATCAATATTAATCCATTCATTAGATCCCTGTTCAGGCGAAAATGTCCCTTTGTGTATATGTGTAAGTCAGATCAGAATGCGGGACGCAGTCTAGTGCAGGATTGTGTCCACTCAATTCGCTGATTAGGTCATTGGTATAAAACACTGTAATACATGAGTCGCAGTCTCCAGCAAGTGCACAAACTGATCACATTTGTAACAAATGATAAGGTTCGTTTTGGCTTGTTGGGACCTATCATCTCTGTTGGGACCATTACCTGTTCAAATAAGATGCACTGAGCATATCATGACAATCACGCAATCAGACAGGAAATATTTTGCTGGAGGCTAACGTTAATCCCCCACGACGAAAACGTTTTCGGCGTGCATATTGAAACCCTTGGCACGCTAAACTTAAATATTAGCGGCAGATATTATCGAAGGACACAGTGTACGGACGAGCAGGAACGACCCAGATCAGAATGCGCGGATGCACATGTTAATTTACAATTTCGCGTGTAGCGCTTTCTTACTATCTATCGCACGTGTGTCACGCTTTGCAGAAATGATCAGATCAACTTTAGAATTCTGGTTTAGTGGTCACACGACTTACCGCAATACCGGAATACTACCGGAATACCCGTGAAAAATACAGCAATTCATGTGAAGAACCAATAATGGCTTTAATTAAGAAACGAATATACTCGGAGGACGATCTTGAAAAGCCCAGATTCCCCCCAAATTAGTTCCGTTCCCTTGTTCTCTACGGCGTCTGATCTGGATCTACGCTGTTTGCATAGGCCTATCTGTTCCAATATTTAGGTTCTTTTAATTTTTTAATACGTGCCAGTTTTGTATGCATTTCTGACGAGAAAAGGCTCTATAAAATAAGTTTGTTTTTCTCCCGAAGAGGTTTCCCGTCACGATTTCACGTGCCGACCGCTACGTGGTTTCTTAATGCGAGGCAAGGGAAATGTTCTCAGGAAATGTTGCTTTGTGACTGTTCAGTTTCTAGGTATTTTAATAATTATGATGTTCTCAATATATACATAAGGTAAAAGAATTACAGTGCTTAAATTTTAATTACATCCTGGTAAATGCAGAGTAAGGTCCTCATGCACTCTTTAGGTTTTACTGTTTAAAGGGAGCTAATTGCATATTCCTTGATGAATTTTACGAGTCGGACCCAGCATATTTTTATGAATCAGGGGCGGATCCAGGATGATTTCTGAAGGGATTCAATTTGATCGAATTTCCGTACTTACTCTACGTATCCGGACGGACAGGCCTGAGCAAACAGTGAAGACCCAGATCAGACGCCGCAGAACGCATGTAAAACCTTCACTGAAACGGTGATGTATTTAACCAAAGATTTGGAATCTCCCCAAGAACTGGAGTTTACATGCCTGTTTGTTACCACAAACGGCAAAATCTGACTGCCCTTGCATCGGGAGATGATCGGAGTCTTCACTGGTCGCACGTCTTATTGTCCTAAAAGTGTTTCTAAATTCCCCATGTTCCTTGTTCCCTCTAACTAGTTTCATTCCTTCTTTCTTTGCGGCGTCTGATCTGAGTCTACAGTTTGCATAGGCCTATCTGTGTCAGTACTTAGGTTCTATTTTAATATCTGCCAGTTTCATATGCATTTCTGACGAAAAAATGCTCTATAATTTAACGAACATAAGTGTGTGTTTTCCCTCTTAGCGGTTTCCGGCACGATTTCTCGTGACGTTACCGTTACGAGCACGCAGTTTCTGCATGCGGAACAAGGGAATGTGACTGCATTTTCTGTATTTTCACATATATTAAAAATATTTATCATGTCTGCCACAAGGTAACAACAGTTCTAGATCGCCTGCGCATAATCTAACCCTTATCACGCGGACGTGACTGTCACGTGGAAATGGCTAACATTGTAATGGGAGTCTCTTTTTTTTTCTTGTGAATTTTCAGTCAGTATCTCCTGGGTTTGTATAAAATTAAAATACGGTTCCCGTGCCATTTATGTTCATAAAATTCGTTATGACACTGCTGTGTGCATTTACGTTTTTCGGTGGCTTTCAACACTGCTACTTTAATTTCCGGTCCCGTAACGGAAAAAAAAGTTACCGAAATTAGAATGTGCCGATAAAAAATTACTTGAAGCAAGCTGTGTTCGAAATTTTAGAAATCCTCTTTTTGCAAAACTGCTACTGTTCGAGATTTTAGGACATTTCCAGAAATTATTTTGGGCAAAAATATTAGGTGTTCGAAATTTTAGAGTGTTCGAAATTTTAGGACATTTACCGTACTTGATCTGTGTTTTTGATAGAAATTCACATATTTAATGACAAACAGTGCTGATCTGGAGCAACACTGTTTGCTAAGACAGGGCATGACGTGTTCAGCATGAGAAGGGTTAAAAACAAGCTGCTGAACTTTAGGGTTTGTGGGTGCAGCAGATCATGGGTGGCAGCCTTGAAGGTATCAAGCCTGCTAGAGGTTATAGTAATTAAATGTTCTAAAATTTTGAACACCATATGTGACCAAAGTGCCTGACAAAATGGCACAGACAAACAGTGCAGACCCAGATCAGACTGCTCCTGAAGGTGTAGCCTGATCTGGTCAACACTACTTGCCATTCCACAAAGTATTTTAAAGGCTCCATATTCCTCAAAAATAGACATTTTTTTTTTATCCAAGAAAGGTTTAATAAACTGAAATATAGTATTGAATCGATCATAAAATGCAGCACCTGAAGCCTGTAAAATATCAGTAAGTCTCTCGTTTTTGAACTGGATCAAAAATGAAATGATTTTTTTATCCTATATTCTGAATCAATGTTGGCAACATTAGTTCAGAGATACGATAAAACATCATTTTATTTCAAGAACGAGAGACTAACTGAAATTTTAAAGGCTATCAGATGCCACGTTTTATGATTGTATTAATACCATATATTAGGGCCCAGTTGTTCAAAGCTAACGACATCGTTAGTTAACGATTCGTTAAAATTTACATCAAGTGATACCCAAATTTGCTGAAATTTTTTGCTGAAAAAATGTGAGTAGCTTTTGCAGTGCAAAAGCTACTCACATTTTTTTCAGCAAAAAATATCAGAATATTGTATATTGAATCCGCTAAAACAGTTAACGAAATGACCCTTAACGAGTTCGTTAAGCTAACGATGCTTTGTACAACTGGGCCCAGTTTATTAAACCTTTCTTGGCTGATAAAATATCTATGTTTGAGGAATATGGAGCCTTTAAGAAACAACTGCATAACAAGCAAAATTTAGGCAAAAAAAAAATATGAAATAGTGTTCGAATTTTTAGGACATTTACCATACAGCTAATTCTGGAAGGCATTGAAGCCATTTTATCAGTTCTATTGATGTTTTATAATTAAGTTTCAGACAATATGTGGCAACAGTTTATTTGTTATCTGTATGGCTTTATTTCAATAGAGTTACATATCTTACATGTAAAATATTTGAGATGGGTGTTCAAATTTACTTTAATTAGATATTTAATCATCTAAAAAGATTGAATATTAAATATGTCCAAAATGTTTACCAGTAATGTTCAGCAACCCACAAAAGGGGATAACAGGCATCACCCCTAAATTTAGCAATTCAGCTGTATCTGGTATCAAATCAGAGCTGTTAGTGAGAATTTTCAAAAGATGACTAGAAAAGGCTGAGTCATGCCCAAAGTTTTAAACTAAAAGCGCTGAAAGCATAGTATTCTTTTTTTTTTTTTTTTTTTTTTTTTTTTTGTTACTGTACTTTGCCAGTTTGCAATCAAAATAACTTATGGAATAATGAAAAAATGATCTCTGGTTGACATGATGACCCAGATATTTGAGGTAAATACAGTAGGTGTGATTATTTTCAGATCAGAATGACATGGATGACTTGGTGTCGTTTATGCTGGTTTCTTAGATATCAGTCAACTAGAGGCTGTCACACTGGAGTGTATGACAAAAATAAAAGATTTAATAAGATCAGTATACAGGTTAGTAGCCCCTGAATAGGGTTCTTCTTTTTTTTTTTCAGTCAAAAAGTATCTTTATTTATTTATTTTTTTTTTTTTACTCCTCGAAAACATGTTGTTGATACTCATTAGTAGTGTTGGGAATCGGTCAGAATTTCACAGTCGATCATCGGTTTTGTAAAACCAACTGATCATGGATTAACCCTTGTCCTGCTGAATAAGTTATGATGCCACGCCCACTTCTAATTTTCAGCCAATCAGATTACTAGATCTGGATTATTGCTATAAATCCACACTTTTAATGACAAACAGTGCAGATCCAGATCAGTTGGCTTCTTCAGAAGCCAACTGATCTGGATCTACACTGTTTGCAAAGACAAGGTATATCCGGGTTCAGCAGGACAAGGGTTAATAACCAACTTGTACAAAATATATTCATTCTTAACTTAGCCCTCTTCCAGGTACTTATTCATAGCTCATGATCAATAAGAGGGGTATCCAGATTATATTTTTCACATTTCATATGTTGTGGTACTCATTAGAATCACCTCCGTGAGGTGCTTTTAATAAGTACCCATGTTTTCTTCAAGAAATAATAAAAACATCAGTACTTTTGGGTTGACTTATTTAAGAATATTTTTATCAAATTTCTTCACTTTTATTGACCACAAATCTAGAATGACCCAAATAGACAGCTTTGAATTTCATTCCTTTATAACTTGCCTATAAAAACAAATAGTGAGAAAAATATGTTTATAAAAATAGAATATTCCGATTAGTCGACTATAAAATATATTTCCGATCAGCAGTCACAAAGAGGCAAAAGTGACTGATGATCAATTATAATCGGCAACACTACTCATTAGGGGCCAAGGCTCTGCACTTCTAATGAGTAATCAAAACATAAGTTTTCCTGAAGAAATATGAAAACATATGGGGCCCACTGATGTGGATGTTGCCCTTGTACCTGCACATTAATCAAAAATCCAGTGATGATGATGATTTATCTGGGTATCCTTTTCCAGAGCTATGACTGAAGAGTTATTAAGGGAGAGAATTTGATTATAATTTTAGGATCATAATTTTCTCCAGTTCTCTGTACAAACATATGTTGTGGGTACTCTTTAGAAGCTTCCCAATGTGCTTGTAATGAAGAAGCGCAACATACATGTACATTTGTATGGAGAAGTGAGAAAAGTTATCCCAGAATAATTTCTTAATGCTCCTCCTTAATCCTTGCCCTGCTGATCCCAGATATGCCCTGCCTTTGCAAACAGTGTAGATCCAGATCAGTTCAGAAGCCAACTGATCTGGACCTGCACTGTTTGTCATTCAGTGTGTGAATTTGTATCAACAGCCTGGATCAAGCAATCTGATTGGCTGACAGCTAGAAGTGGGTGTGACATCTTAATTTATTCAGCATGACAAAGGTTAACAACTCCTCTAATACATGTACTTTTATTGTATTGGGGTGTGGTTCAGTTTTGGAAGTCTGCCAAATGCTGATTCTGCCTGATCGTGGAAATTTTGGATTTGATGGAGGTAATTTTTTTAAAGTGTAATACTGACCTGTACCATTCTCTTGGGTAATTCAGTGGATGACAAATTAATAATATATTTCTTATTTTTCATAGAAAACAGGATTTGACATATCATGCAAATTGTCTTCATGCAAATTATCTCCTAAAAAGACAATTTGTATGAAATGCCAAAGCCTATTTTCTGGGAAAAATAAGAAAGTTTTTTTCAAAATATCATCTGAAAAATTTACCCAGGATAAGCAATGAAGAAAAAGTAATGAAGAAAAAGTAAATTTCAAAGAGGGCAAGGAGTGCCATTGGGTACAGTTTAAGCATTGGCCTGCTGATCTAGTAGTTTTGGGGTTTAAATCCTACTAAGGCAGAGTTTTGTGACTATATATTGTTCTTTTGCACAAAATGTTTTTATGGCATCACCTTAATATTTTACCAAATGACTATAATACCATTGGTGGGATGGTAAAACAAAACAAAAAAAAAAAACAGATAGAAAAGCTTGCCAGAGTATAGATAAATTCTAAAAGAAAAAAAAACACTGGAGAGTAATGAGCACACACACACACACACACACACACCACACACACACACACACACACACACACACACACAATGAAAATAGCTGGTCACACACACACACACACACACACACACACACACACACACACACACAATGAAAATAGCTGGTGATTGGTCTAGAAAACAAATATAAAGGAATATTTGAGGGAACTTATCATATCATGAAAATTTATATTGTATCATTGTACATGTATGTACTCATTAGAATTGTCTTATCAAAGCAATTCTAATGAGTACACTCAACATACCATTATTTCATAGAAGATCGAAAAGACATTTCTAAATTATCCACTTTACCTCCTAACTTGGTATGACTGACCTGTCAGCCTCAGTGGCTCAGTTGGATGAACGTCTGACTGATGATCAGGAGGTTGGGGGTTCGAACCCCGCTGGCCAGCAACAATCTTTTGTGGAGATTGAGCATGAAATAGTTTGTATGGTCATTCTCTCCCTTCCACTGGTTCAAGAAGGGCAGTTGTCAGTTTCTGGCAAAAGACTGTGCACAATACTGGTTAACTGCTTACTAAGCCTGCCCAGTAAAAGTGTGCTTAGGTAAACTGACCGCGCTGGACTGGGCCATAAAACCTCAACATAAACAAACTGTGATTGACCCTCTGGCTGCAGAGGCTCGAACTACCCATGTCTAGAACAAATTTCTCTGGTCCCAAAGATGTTTGAGCCATTTGAGATTGACTACATATCAATATCCTCATGTTATTATGATTGATACCATTTTTCTTGTATACATATAGATGCTCTCAGAGGCTCTGTACAGACAGATTTTCAAAGAAGAAGCTAAAGTTGCCAGTGGTATTAAAAGTTCCTTAAACTCTGCTGAAAGACTAGCTAACACAGCTGGCAGAGACACTAAACATGCAGAAGTAGAGGATGAAAATTTTGAAGCTGTTGAAGAACATTTATCAGACCATAATCTATGGGGAAGAGAAGCCACAATTCTTGAAGATTTGAACTTTGAACTCCCAAAATTATTTGGTAAAAATATTGATGAGCATTTCAGACATTTAGGGAAAAAGCAAACTGAGGATTATGTTAAACTAGCAGAAAGAATTGTAAAGACTGATTTGCCAGATAAACCAAAGAGGTGGGAATATGCTGCTGGTTGGACAAAGTATGGAACAGAGGGGGAAGTTACTCCAGTTGAATTTCCTGAGGAAGAGGTTTATGTTTTTGATATTGAAAGCTTAGTACAGGAAGGAAATTACCCCACTATGGCAACTGCTGTGTCAGACAAACACTGGTAAGTAATGTTTTCCTGATGATGGTATAATTGATCATCTGTCACTTTGCCTCTTGTAATTGATGACTGGAAAGCATATATTTTCTTTCACTTTTTATTGTTGTAAAAAGATGAAATACAATGTACTAAGCTGTCTATTTGGGCCATTTTAGATTTGTGTAGGTGACATTTTGAAATATATTTTTTCCCAGGAAAATAAGTTTTGACATTTGATGCAAATTGTTTCCTAAAAGTCAAACCTTATTTCCTGGGAAAATTTTAAAAAAAAAATATGAGTTTGTAGTCTGCTAAAAATTGCCCGGTACTAGTAAACATGTGGGAACATGTGTAGATACATGTAGTATGTTTACTGGAATGAACAAGAAAAGTATAGTTTGTTTGTCACCCGCTGAATTTGCCCAGTAAATACGAACATTTAACCCTGGTCCTGCTAAACTTGAATATGCCCTGCCTTTGCAAACAGTATAGAAGAAGCAAACTGATCTGGATCTGCAGTGTTTGTCATTTAGTTTGTGAATTTGTATCAGCAACCTGGATCAAGCAAACTGATTGGCTGACAGTTAGAAGTGGGCATGGCATAAGATGCCATGCTCACTTCTAATTGTCAGCCAATCAGTTTGCTTGATTTAATCAGCATGACAATGGTTTATTAACAGGTATTCCTGGTGCAGTGAAAACCTTACTTCAGACAAGTTCCACTGGTCAGAGGGCCTTCATGTCTCAGACTTGATACCCCTGGAAACAAAGACAGGGAATACCAACACTAGAAATGGAAATAAACGACTAGTGATTGGACACAATGTGGGCTTTGATAGATCTTTTGTGAAAGAACAATATTTTATCAAGGTAAAAACCACTGCATTTACCCTACCGATATATATTTGTATAAACAGGCTTAAACAAACAATGACAGCCCAGATAAGATGCACAGAAAGTGGTATTTGACCTGGGTGGAACTGGGCTCCATAGCGCAGTCAGGAGTGCATCTGACTGCAGATCTAGGAGTTACAAGTTTCAGTCCCAGCTTGGCCACATAGCTTTCATGAAGTTTGATTATGAAATAATTTCTACAGTCATTCTTCCCCTTCCACTGATTCAAGAAGGGAATTTGTCAATTAGTTGCAAAGTATGTAATCAAATGACTGGTTCAGTGTGGGGAATCCATTTGACCAAATGACTAGGTACACAGAGTTTGTTACTAGTTTTAGCTCTGCATAAGGTAGGATTTTTTTTCAGAATATCTCTATTCATACCTAATAGAATTTGTTTAAATAAAGCACAGAGTATGTGGAAAATAACGCTCTTTCTAGTGGTGTAAGCATTATTCTGCAATCTGGTCCAATTCTTGAGAACATTCGAAGAATATTTTTGCTGTCAATCTAGGCAATGTACATGAATTTTAACGAAAAAATTTCCGAAATTTCCAGAGACCTGTTCAAGTTTAAAGACAGGTATGATAAGAAGTTAAGGTTTTTGAATACTTAGCGTAAAATTTCAAAAGGATATTTGCTGTTTGAATAGCTGTGTGAACTTTTGAAGCATACTGTATTTAAGAAATAAATTATTCCGAACCGTGCTCAAATGCCCAAGATAAAGCACAGTTGAGTTTGGGTTGTACCCATTTGAGCACGAGCGAGCGCAACGAGCGAATGTTCAGATGGGTACAACCCAAACTCAACTGTGCTTTAACTGCGGCATTTGAGCACGGTTCAGAATAATTTATTTCTTTTCTAACACCCCTCACTGAGCGAATGTTTTGCATAAATGAGATTTGTATTGATTTTTATGATTATTTTTATTACCTGACTTCCCCATTTGGTAGTTGACTTCAACCATTAAGCATTACGTCACACGGTTACGTAGTTACAAGGTTCAATGACAAACATTCAAAATGGCGGATACTTATGCGAATCAGCTGACAATGTAAAATATTAACACGATGTAAAACATAAAAAAACTTGTATCCTGTGTTCATGAAAGAATTGCAAATCGAATGAAATTGGAGTGCCGCAATGCACCTATGGAGGACAGATATAAAACAACAAAATAAGTGTTAAGCGACACTTTTGTTTTCGATAATGTCAACAAATACATGATGGCAACAAGGAGTAAAACAAATATATTTGAATGGTATAACCTGTAGAGGAACTCTTCAGGTAAAAAAAGTCAAAGTACTGCAATGTTCGTAGATCATTTTCTCTCTTACTAGATCTAATATAATTTATTATGTATATGAATGTTTCGACCAATATTGTAAGCTTGCGTCCATAGTTACCAGGCACGCAACTTTCGCAACAGTAATATGATTGGTTTCCCGTTGAAAGGGCATGACGAAATTCCTATGCTCAAATGCCTTAGATAAAGCACAGCTAGAAATGTAAAGACAAATAAGGAACAACACGAGCCGGGGTGTGAGAATATGTATTCCCTAATGGAGGTGGAGTGGAACATATTGTTTTAGATCCAGATTAGGTAAGCATCAACATTGGCATGGCTGTTTCTTGTATGCCAGATATCTCTTGATCTGCTACACAAATTTTCAGGGACGCATCATTTGGGACATGCTGAAGAGCTGTTTAGATGAGCCTCAACATTAAAAACATACTTTCAGACATGTGTGCTAAATGAAGATTCTGATCAGCCTACGCATTCTGATCAGAATATTCACTTACCATATGGCCTCATTTTTAGAATGTGGCATCTGAACAGGATCTACACTGTTTGCATTAAATACAGAAATTTCTATAAAACAAAATAGTAGTAAAAACAAACCAGACACCCTGCTATTGGAAATAAACCGGTCCAAAGAGTTGCAATAGCCAAGTCCACTCGATGTAAATGATAATGGGTAAACAAGGTGACCATTATAATTTTTTATTTTTGTTTTCTGTTTTACAGAAATCTAATCTGAGATTTTTAGACACAATGTCCCTCCATATAGCTGTTTGTGGACTGACAAATTTCCAGCGACTCCTGTATAAGGCATCTCAGAACAACAGCCAGCGAAAAGAAGTGAGAGAGTGGAACAAGAAACATCAAGATAGAATTATTGTAAGTTCCAGTCAAGAGCAGAGGACTTGTTAATCGGGGAGTATTTGGTGATAATTCTGGGATAATCTTCTCCAGTTCTCTAGAAAAAAACATATTGTGGATATTCATTAGTACCTCACCAAGGCACTTCTAATGAGTACCCACAACATACGTATTTATAGAGCAATAAGAAAAATCATCCCAAAGTTATCATCAAATACTCTTCCTTAACAAGTCCTGTACAAGGTTCAAACAGGTACTATACCACACGTGGGCACAGATGAAATTCAAACTAGCCCGTTGTTGATTGATTAACCCTTGTCCTGCTGAACCTGGATATATCCTGCCTTTGCAAAAAGTGTAGATCCAGATCAGTTGGCTTCTGAAGACCAACTGATCTGAATCTGCACTGTTTGCCATTAAGTTTGTGAATTTATAGTAACAATCTGGATCAAGTAATCTGATTGGCTGAAAATTAGAAGTTGGCATGGCATCTTAATTTATTCAGCAGGACAAGGCTTAAGAAACAGTCAGCAGCATGTCTGACTGCAGATCCAGGGGTCATGAGTTTGAACCTCAGAATCTGTCGCCCTATACCTCTATTAAGTGGACCCCGTAGCCTAGTGGATAGGAGAGTTGACTCTTAATCCAATAGGTTTCTCACCGCTGTGGTTCGAGCCTTGCTGTGGTCACATGTGGGAAAGCCAAGTTTTGCTTATGGATGGTCAGGTGTTTTTTACCCAGGTTCTCCAGTTTTAACCCACTTGATGAACGATCGTCTCAATATAAGTGAAATATTCTTGAAAGGGCCATAAAACCCAAATCAAAAAAAAAAAAATCTATAAAAAAAAAAAAAAATTGAATTTGAACCTCAGCCATATAAATTTTGGTGGAGACTGACTGTTCATGTTTAATTTCTATGGCCATTCGCTCCCTTCCGATGATTCAAGAAGGGCAGTTGTCAGTAACTGGTGAAAGTATATGCTTAAGCTTAGGTACTGGTTAACTGTTTAGAGGACTAAGCCTGCCCGGTAAAAAGTGTGAGTGGGTAAACAGATTGGCTTGACATTTTATCATTGTTGACTGGGCAATTAAGCTCAAAGAGTTCTTTTCAGGAGGGATTTGTTGTGCAGGAAATAAATAGGAAGTCACAGAAGTTGTCTTCCTTGTACAAAATGGAGGAAAATCTTCCAAGTGTATCTATTCCCCATAAAGGACTTGGAATTTATTTCCAGTGGAATCTGTCACCCCGTAGTTCCTTAAAAAAGTCTGAGTCATGCAAAAAGACTTAGCCTCATGCAGTTTACCTCATATTGTAATATTCTCTTTATAAAAGATAATTTAATTTGCGTTACTTTTTCAAGAAAACCACAGGAATCATCTTTGTGTTAGCAATATCTTATCTGAGAGGTAGCTTTATTGGTGAAACTGCAGTGTTGACTGGGCCATTAAACACCAAACCAACTAATCAAGTAGAAAGTGCATTGACTGGTCAGAAATAATTAACCGGACTTCATGGCCCAGTCAGTAGTATGTTTGACTGCAGATCATAGCTACAGATAAGAGGGGGTATCCACATAATATTTCTCGACAAAAACATGTTGTGGGTACTCATTAGAAGCGCTTCTAATGAGTACCCACAACATATGTTATCGATTAGAAATACGAAAGATAGCAGTTTACGATGAAAAAAGTGCCTTATCTGTTGCTATGTGCAGATACAGAGTTGCAAATTCCAATCCCACCTAGACCACATAACTTCCATAGAGATTGATCATGAAATCATTTCTTAGGTTATTATCCCCTTCCACTGGTTCAGGAGGGGCAGTTGTCAGTTACTGGCAAAAGTATGTGCACAGGTACTGGTTGACAGCTTAGAGGACTAAGCCTGCCCAGGAAAAGGTATCAGTAGGTTAACTGACAAGCTCAACATGACCAATCAATTAAATCAAAATGAATACAAATAAAATATGTTAAACCAATATTGTCTTATAGTTTCCCATTCTTCCCTGCAGCCTGATGATTGGAAGGAAGTGAGTACCCTGAACAATTTAAATGATGTCTATCAGCTCCACTGCAGTGGGAAGCCCTTGGAGAAAGCCACAAGAGAGGTGTTTGTAGAGGGTACAATGGAAGATGTTAGAGAACAGTTTCAGGTTTGTTCAGAGTACTGACATAATAGGCTCACATTACAGTTGACCAGGCCCTAATGTTATAAAACTTTTTTCATGCTCAACTCAGATGAGCATGAAATTTTCTCTGCTAATACATATGAAAATGCCAACAATAGTTGGCATTTTCATACTTATTAGCAGATAATTTTCATGCTCAGCTATAATAGTAAGCAAGAAAGAATTTGCAATTATAAGTAATTTGAGATTTATTAGCAGAGAAAATTTCATGCTCAGCTGAGTTGAGCATGAAGAAAGTTTTATAACCTCGGGCCAGATGCAAGATACAAGAAGCTTTATTTTAGAGACCCTGGGTACATTGAAGGTAATTATGTCATTAGTTTACATTTTATGATAAAGCAGTTTAATTCATCAGGAAAACATACCTATAAAATTTTGACCCCTTTAAACCCCACTTTTATATAGTAAAACTGGGGTTTACAGGGGTATACATTACTTTTCTTATTTCTGCTCAAAACATAGATTGTGGGTACTCATTAGAACCGAGGCAGTTCTAACGAGTACCCACAATCTATGTTTTGAGCAGAAATATGAAAAATATCAGAGTTTTTGTATCTGAAAATTTCATTTTTTGGTGGTGAAATTTTTAATATATTTGAATAGTCATGTTTTCATAATGTGATAGTAGATCCCATTTCAGACGGGAGGCAAAACCATTTTGACAGAGTTGCCCCCCTGACAGTGTATCCCCTTAAGATTGTTCTGCCTATGGAAAAAGTTTGCATAACTTCACAGCTCTATAGATGAACAGGGAATGAATGTAATGTATTTACTCTAAATATTCCATAGTTTCAGATAAGGCAGCCTTTTGTTTCCAACCAAAAAGTGTTGATATCTTTCTTATTTCTCCACAAAAGCATATGTTGTGGGTAGTCACTGGAAGCATCTCACAGACATGTTTTTTGTGGAAAAATAAGAAAAAATATTTACCTGATAACCCCTCTTATCTTGGTGGCTCCGTCAGATGCATCCGACTGGTGATCGAGAGGTCACATGTTATATCCCTGCCAGGTTCATCAACATTCTTTCTTGGAGATTGATCATGAAACATTTTCTATGGTCATTCTCTCCTTTCAGATGATTCAAGACGGCCGGTCGTCAGTTTCTGACAAATGTGCACAAGTACTGGTTAACTGCTGCCCTGGAAATGTGTGATTAGGTTAACTGACTGGCTCAGCATGACCTAAATGGATTGACTGGGCCATAAAACCTCAACTGAAAATGAAACAGTTTGCTAAGGCCTGTCTATCCCAATACTCGGGTACTTTGGGTTATTATGGCAAAAGCCCAAAAAGGGCTGGCTGAATGGCAAATAGTGTAGAGACTGAATGAATTGCTCCTTCAAATTGTAGTAAAGAAGTTGTTTGACCCTGGTCTATGCTGTGTGCTTATGCCAACCTATCTCAATATTTAGGATAAATATAACATTTTCATTGAATTTTGTAGGATTTAATGAACTATTGTTCCAGTGATGTTGAGGCAACACTACAAGTTTTCAAAACTCTTTGGCCAGAATTCAATAAAAGGTACATTTTATAACTGAGCTTTCAACAGCAGTGGACTTTTTAACGCTTAGTTCTCCGGGGAAAAAAATTTCAGCAGATGATGTTCTGAAATATTTTTCTTATTTTCCCAGAAAACAGGATTTGTCATTTCATGCAAATTGTCTCCAATGGAGACAATTTGCATGAAATGTCAAATTCTGTTTTCTGGGAAAAAAAAAGAAAGAAAAACAGCAGCGATTTGTCATCTGCTGAATTAGCCAAGAGAGTGGCAATGTTCAAAAAGGAATATTTGATAATTAAAGGACAATTTTGCTTATTTCTCTACAATAAACTATGTTGTGGATACTCATTGGAAGTGCCTCAGTGAGGCGCTTCTTATGAGTACCAAAAACATAGATTTTGATAGAAATCTGGAGAAAATTATCACAGTATTATCATCGAATACCGGTACCACTTTAAGAAGTCTTCTGCAACAGTGTGGTGCAATTAATTGATTACATGTATAATCCAAAGTAGGTCCCATAACTCGCATGATTGATGATTGACCAAATTTTCATAGTTAGCTATTGTAACAATGAAGTTTATTTTTGTTGATTTTATCAATGTGTAAACACTGGTGAATCACTCACAAACTGAACACAAACTGAATGGCTTTATGTTAAGTTTGTGAGTGAATTGCTGGCATTTAAACATCAATTAAATTCACAAAAATAAAATTCATTCTCATAATTCGAACTAGGTCATTATTATTTTGAAACTATGGGTAAAACAGCTCACTTTAGAAATTTGCATGAAGAAAATAGTTCCATGATTCCTGCTCACTGGATTTATGGAAGTATAAATCCTGGATGTATCGAAGTATAAATCCTGTTTTCAAACTGCTGTCCATGAATGAAATTGCACCAATTAATTGTAAGCCTGTTGAACTGGAAAATCATCAGCCTTTTCTAACTTTAGCATTTCTTTAACTTTTGAACCAGCTGATTTAAAAAAGATGATTTTTGGTATACTATAGTGTTTGATGTGTCTAAATTTTAATTCATTTATGCCTACTGTTCCATAAAAGGGACATTGGCAAACAGTGTAGACCTAGATCAGACTTCTCATTATGCATTGTCTGATCAGCTGGGTCAACTCTGTTTGTATGAAATACAGATGGTTTTTGGTATACTGTTAGTATTTGATGTGTATGAACTCTAACTCATTTATGCCAAGCGTTCCATGAAAGGGACTTGGTAAACAGTGTAGACCTAGATCAGACTCCTCATGATGCGCTGTCTAATCTGGGTCAACACTATTTACACAAATACAGGAATTCCTATAAAACATGATAATAATAAAAATGAACCTGATACACCCTTCTATTAGAAATGGATCCATCCAAAGAGTTGAGGTAGAAGAGTTCACTTGGCATAAATGGGTTAATGATAGTTACGATAGGTGAATCTGCTTTAATTACTGAGAGTTATTTTCATTCAAATTCTGTTTTTGGAGGCAATTCTAATGAAGTACTTTCTTTGGAAGATAAAAGGAAAAAAGCACACACCCATTGTCATCTGCTGATTTAGTCTACCCTGCTGAAGGTTAAAATGTATATGAGATGGGACCTGTAAGAGTACTGTATATCTGTATTGTGAGGCCACAGTGAAAATCCTATGAGTATGAGGGGTAGCATGGATCTTCATTGTTCTCACTGAACAATGTTTTTTTTTTTCTTTTTTTTTATAAAATAGACATGATAATTTCTTATCCCCTTTTAGACTGTATAAACTCCCCACACACTATATACTGGAAGAGTCAAATTTCATTTTAGATATGTCAGGCTATGTGATTCAGATATTCTTAGAGAAAAATGGCAGTTTGCAAACAGTGGAGACCCTGATCAGAAGATGCATTATGTGTCATCTGATCTGGGTTTTCACTGTTTGCCAATTACCCTTTTGGGGGTCTCCAGATGAAAGTAGTTAATATTACATTGTTATTTATCCAGATTTCCCCACCCAGTGACATTAGCAGGAATGTTAGAAATGGGTACCAGTTACTTACCAGTTAACCGGAACTGGGGCCGATACATACACCAGTCCAATAATGTGTTCCAGGACCTGGAGAGGGAATCAAAACAGCTCCTCAAAAGGCTTGCCAATGATGCTTGTGAATACATTCATAATGAGGAGTAGGTATTGTAGAAATTATTTTTATACCCCAACTTTAAAAGTGTTTGGCAGGGAGGGATCTCATTGAGGATGTATACTGAATTTACCCTGACCTTCATTCTATTGTTTAATGATTCTGTCATTTCCATGATTGTGTCATTTTTGTGACTCTATTATCACTTCAACAATTTTGCCACAAGCTAAAATCTCAAACTTGGAGTACTGATTTATTCAGTTCTTGTATTATAGGATTGAGAACCAGGTTCATGCTTCTTACTTTTCCTTTTATTTATCAGTTTTTCTTTTTATCCATATTTTGAACATTGAAACTTTGTGTCAGTCTTTTCTCAGTGACTAAAAAACTGGAACCTTAACTCTTGTCCTGCTGAACCTGGATATTCCATTCCTTTGCCAACAGTGCAGGTCCAGATCAATTGGTTTCTGAGGAAGCAAACTGATCTGAGTCTGCCCTGTTTCTCATTAAGAATGTGAATTTTTATCAGCAACCTAGATTAAGTAATCTGATTGGCTGTAAATTAGAAGTTGATGTGGCATCTTAATTTATTCTTACCATTTCTTACATCCTAGAGACCTTGTTAAGCGGTTAAATCACTTCTGATGGCCCATTTCGATATCTTCGGATTTGTTGGGGTTCACCCGACATGTAGCACGCAGGTGAGAATTTCCTTTCATGTCCATGACATGTCATGTCCATGACAGTGTTTATTCATCCTTTACTTAAACACATTCACGGAAGGTGCCAAGACTACTTCATTGGGCAGAGAATTCCGTATACTCCTTACACGATTTGAGAATACATTTGCCCTTCTGTTTAGTCTGGAACGTCTTTTATAAAGTTTCCTGCTATTTCCTCTGGTTGTCACATTTTCCATGATTGTAAAGAATTTGTCTACATTGACCAGATCATGTTGATTTATTATCTTATACACTTTGATGGCATCTGCTCTCATTATAAGATATTCCAAAGTTGGAAGCCTCAATTTTTTTAGTATGTGAGGTTAGATAGAGAATTAACCATTTTTAGGCCCTTCTTTGGGTATTTTCTAGGATCATAGCATCCTTCTTATATATCGATGACCACACATTTGTTAGATATTCTAAGTGGGGCCTGACTAAAGATTTATAGAGGGCTAAAAACATTTCTTTGTCTAAGTATGTGAAGCTCTTGAATATTAAGCCTAAATTCCTGTTTGCAAGTGCTGATTTTTTGGATATATGTTCCCAAAATAACAATTTGTCATCAAAGATCACTCCAAGATCTTTTTCGGATTTGACTTGCTCAATTTCAGTTAACTCTTGCAAACAAGATTTATGTTTGTCTTCTGTGTAAATTTCAGATACAAGAATGATCCATGGTTGTGGGACTTGGATTGGAATGTGAAAGAATTGAAACTAAAAAAGCCAGATAAAAAGTCTACTAAGAAAGAGGTATGATATACACTGATTTTTTTTTTTTTTTTTTTAATTCCAGATGATATTTTATGAAATGTGTATAATAATTCATGCCATTTGGGTGCTTCTAAAGGACTTAGATAATTATAAAAATATCATTTATAATTCTGGAAAGGGCTCTGCTCTAAAAAGAAAGAATTTGCTTATTGGAAGCAAATTCTTTACTTTAGAGTAGACCACTTTAAGAAGGAGTTTAGCATGCAGGAAAGCAAATGGGAAGTCTGAAATTGTCTCCCTTATTAACCCTTGCCATGCTGAATGCATTAAGATGCCATGCCCACTTCTAATTTTCACCCAATCAGATTACTTCATCTAGATTATTGCTATAAATTCACATAATGGCAAACAGTGCAGGTCCAGATCAGTTGGCTTTGACAGGGTATATTCGGGTTCAGTAGGACAAGTGTTAAAATTGACCGAAAATCTCCCATGTATCAAGTCTCCTTGGAGAGTGAGGTTAGAATGTACCCAGATTCATTCTAACTAAATATACTGTATTTACCCTATATACTTTGACAGACATGCCTGACATAACCGTAGACAGATCCGTCAGAGATTACATAGTTTACATTTCAGTGAGTAATTTTTAGACAAACCATACATTTATCATACTTACCCAAATTATCTGAATATTCGAACAATATTGATACTGATGAGGCCTCTTTGGCCAAAACTAGCTTATCTGTCCCAGAAAATTTCACACTTCAGTTGTTTTCGGTTTTGTTTTGTTCTCAGGGGTTATACATTCTAGAATCAATCTGTTTATTTTCACTACAGCTGGTGTTAGTGCAGTGTGGCAGCCATTAAGCATCTTGCTATACTTCACTATAGTGTAGTGTATTTTTCTGATCCTTTGTGATCATTGAGCCCGTTCTGCGATTTTTTAAAATTTATCTGAGGTCTTTGATAAGGCCTAACTGGCCAAAATTATATGAGGTCTTTGATGAGGCCTATTTGGCCAAAATTATATGAGGTCTTTTCTGAGGCCTAATTGGCCAAAAACTAGTAAGTTCTGACTCAGAAAACTTGATATTTAGGTTTTCAGTTTTGTGATTGTTCATCACTCTCAAGGGTAATTTCTTTTAAACTCTACAGTCAAACTTCAATGGTTTGAAAATCTTTGGGACAGTGGAAATTAGTGTGGGATATGAGTAGTTTGAGCCATGAGGGTTAATCATGGCCCAGGTCAGAAAGCAAATGGAGATAATTTAGTAAAATCTTTTTGATCTTCTACACAATAATGGTATGTTGAGTGTACACAAAAGAATTCTCTCGATGAGGCAATTTGAATGAGTACACACAACATACAATTTCATGATAAAATAAGAAAATTTCCCTAAATATTTGTTTTCTGGAGCTATCGGAAAAATTTTGTAGGGACTCAAAAACAAGTTTTAATTAACCATGGTAAGCTAGCCATTGGTGTTTGAGCCATTGAGGTTTGACTGTATTTACCATTTGTTGGCATAAGTAAAAACTGCTGGATGAGTAGCAAACATTGTAGACCCTGATCACCTAGCTCTTGATTGCTCAGGCTCATCTCTCCGAATACTTAGGGTAAATGCAGTGTGTTGTTATATAGGAATATGATAGTGACACTGAAGAGACAGAAGAAGATCGTGTACAAAAAGCCCTTGCTCATCAAGCTAGACACTACAAAACTACAGGCTCCATGTTAGGATACCCTGAGTAGGTATTTACTGGTGTTAGGTGATACAATTTAGTCAGAGGACTTGTAAAGGAGGAGTATTAATATTTGGTGATAATTCTGGGATAAATTTCTCCAGTTATCCATAACAACATGATGCGGCTGACCTCGGTGGCTGAGTCGGATGCGCATCCCACTTGTTATCAGGAGGTTGTGGGTTTAATCTCTGCCGGGTTACGGCAACATCCTTTTGTGGAGAATGACCAGGAAATATTTTCTGCAGTCATTCTCTTTCTTCAGCTGATTCATGAAGGGCAGTTGTCAGTTTCTGGCAAAAGAATGTGCACAAGTACTGGTTAATGGCTTAGAGGACCAATCCTGCCCAGGAAAAAGTGTGAGGTTAAATGACTGCACTCAACATGACTAATGGGTTGAATGGGCCGTGATACCTCAACACAAACCATACAAACATATATTATGGTTACTCGTTTGAAGCATCTCGCTAAGGCACTTCTAATGAGTACCCACAACATGTTTTTATGGAGAAATAAGAAAAATTATCCCAGAATGGTCATCAAATACTCCTTCTTAACAAATCCTATGTTAACCCTTGTCATGCTGAATAAATTAAGATGACACGCCCACTTCCAATTTTCAGCCAATCAGATTACTTGACCCAGATTGTTGATATAAATTCATATACTGAATGGCAAACAGTGCAGATCCAGATGAAGAAGCCAACTGATCTGGATCTACACTTTTTGCAAAAGCAGGGTATATTTGGGTTCAGCAGGACAAAGGTTAATGCTTTTGAATTGTTTCACAATAAAGTCATGAGGAGGGTCAGAGACAGCTTTGTAATCTGTTTCTGCAATCTGTGATTTGACTCTGTTATGTCTAATCATTTGGCAGAAACTAATTTCGGATAAAGTGCTTTTTTTTTAAAGAACAAATATTGATATACCGGTATTTCTAATTTCTTGATAAAAACATATGTTGTGGGTACTTACTAAAAGCACCTCACTGAGGCACTTCTAATGAGTACACACAACATACATTTTTGTGGAGAAATGAAAAAATATTTACCTGATACCTTTTTTGTCTGGAGTCACTGTTAAATTGAGTGCTTGGGCCAGTCAGTCACACAAAAGACTTCCAAAATAGCATTATTTTCCTTTGGCTTTCACTGATGCGCTTCTCATGAGTACCCACAACATACGTTTTTATGGAAAACTGGTGAAAAATTTTCTCTGAATTATTATTATTCCATAAGTCATATTTAATAATCCCTGTACCACTTTTTGATATTCTGTATGTACAATTAAAACTCTGTGCATCCATACATTCTAGCCATATTCTCCACTTCTTACCTTCCTAATACATTTTACTCTAGTTATCTCGACTTCACTTATCTCAAACAACTGCTTATCTCGAAGTGAAAACCTGGTCCCTGTTTTAACATGGAAATCTATCAACAGGTAACAAAACATTATGGAAAAGAAGAGAAATTGCTCCTCAGGAGCAATATCTCCTCTTTCCCATAATATTTTAAATATATCTGTAGCTTCAGGAGTCAAATTACAGATTCATTTTTGAAATGTGGTTGTACAATTAAAGGCTCCATATTCCTCAAAAGTAGATATTTTTCATCCAAGAAAGGTTTTATAAATTGATATATAGTATTAATACTATCATAAAATGAGGCATCTGACAGCCAGTAAAATTTCAGTTAGTCTTTCGTTTTTGAATTGGATCAAAAATGAAGTGATTTTTTTATCGTATCTCTGAATTAATTTTGGCAACATTAATTAAGAGATACGATAAAAAATCATTTCATTTCAAAAACAATTGACTAACTGAAATTTACAGCGGGCTGTCAGGTGCCACATTTTATGATTGTATTAATACCATATCAATTTATCAAATCTTTCTTAGATAATAAAACGTCTATTTTTTTTAGGAATACGGAGCCTTTAATTTTTCCACAATTCTGCAAATCTGATATGTCGAGCTACAGATGTCTCGAAGTATTTCAGAGAGTCCCTAGGATTTTGAGATAAGGAGTGGACTGTATCATAGGTCTAGATAAGAGTGGGTATCAGGTAAAAAGTTTTCTTATTTCTGAACAAAAACATATGTTGTGGGTACTCATTAGAAGTGCCTCGGTGAGGCGCTTCTAATGAGTACCCACAACATTTTTTTTGTTCATGAGGCGCTTCTAATGAGTACCCACAACATATGTTTTTTGTTCAGAAATGGTGAGGCGCTTCTAATGAGTACCCACAACATATGTTTTTTGTTCAGAAATGGTGAGGCGCTTCTAATGAGTACCCACAACATATGTTTTTTGTTCAGAAATGGTGAGGCGCTTCTAATGAGTACCCACAATATATGTTTTTGTTCAGAAATAAGAAAAATATAAATACTTTTTTTGGTTGAAAAAAGCGTTATCTAGAATCTAGAAATGTATAGCAAACTGATCAGACTGCAGGTACCCAGGCTTAGGTACTCAGTGTCAATAAATGAACCACACAGTTGAACAGGGATCTCCAGAGAATATGTTGTCATCCTAAGCATCCTTTTATTTTCTGATCAAGGCCTTTGCTGTTCATCTATGTGCCCTACAGTCTACAGTAGCTGAGGCTGTATAAGCAGAGTATTCAGATGTGCAGGCTGACCAGGGCTGACTTGTGAAGATTATTTTTACATGTCATGGCCCTTTATTATGAAAAGTCTTTGATTTTTCTTTAGTAGGTCTAAATGCTGACAATTTTACTGATTTTATTTAACCATTGCCATTCTCTGGGCCAAATCAGCTTGTTATTTTTTCTTATTTTTCCCAGAAAACAGGATTTGACATTTCATGCAAATTGTCTCCATTGGATAAAAAATAAGGAAAGATATTTTAATATATAGTCTGCTGAAAATTTTAGCCAGAGTTCTAAGCGTTAAAATATGTCATTCATTTAATATGACCATGAAAATAACAAACATTTGTCAATTACAAATATTTGTACAGTTAAATAATGGATTAGCCTTAAGTAGTCTGACATTACATTATCACTCTTTACCATACTTATCCAAAATTTTGAGCATGTCTATTTGTACATGTTGGTTTGCTTGAAATATTGTAAAAGAATGACAGTGTAGACCTGGAGCAGTTAGAGCTAGTCTGCTTCTCGCTTTTGTCAAATATTTAAGCTAAATAAAGTAATAAAGGGTTATCAGAAGATCAGCTTTATTTTGCAAAAACCACCAAAAAAAAAAGATTACATTGCAGTTACTCAACCCATTCATGCTGTGTTGACTCTTCTACCTTATTTCTTTGGACCAGTCCATTTCCAGTAGAAGGGTTAATTTCTATTATAACCATGTTCAATTGAAATTCCTGGATTTTATGCAAACAATGTAGACCCTGATCAGATGCTGCATTCTGCAGCATCTTATCTGGGTCTACATTGTTTGTCAGTGCCCATTTTATGGGATGCTAGGCATAAATGGATTAAAACAGGTAATAAGTAACTACAAGAAGTTTTTTTTTGTTTATTTGAAATAAAAAAAGTCTTTTATATCTCCATCAAAATGATATAACTCAGGATAAGGTGTTGCCTTTGACATTAATTTAGATAGCCAAATTTTATTCCAGATGGTACCGTTGTTTATGCCTGAAACCCAGTGATGAAGACTGGGAACCAGGACCCTCTAAGATCAGTCATCAAACCAGAGTCACCCCAAAGCTAATGCGGCTAATATGGGATGGTTTCCCAGTTCACTATGATGAAACCCATGGGTGGGGCTACCTGGTTCCTGGCAGAAGGGACAACCTGGAACCAACTCTTGAAGGCGAAGAAGTAAAGAAGGAAAGGCTGTTTCCATTCAGGTTTGTCTGTGATTTATGTTAATCCTTTCCTCCCTGAGTTTCTGGAATGGAATCTTCCATCTCAGAATTTGGACACATCCATTGTTGTACAAAGGGGTTTTGAGTACAACTCAGAAACAGAATGGCAAATAGTGTGCATCCTGATGAGATGCCTCATTACAAGCAGTCTCTCCTGGATCTGCACTGTTCACAAAGGTTTGTATTGGTCTGCTGGGCTGAAAGGGTTAACCTGGTTTTGGACAAGTGGCTGAGGATCAAATAAACATCAGTTAATGAAACCAACCAAGTCTTTGTTTAACCCTTGTCCTGCTGAATAAATTAAGATGCCACACCCATTTCTAATTATCAGCCAATCAGATTATTTGATCCAGATTGTTGATATAAATTCACATACTTAATGGCAAACAGTGCAGATCTAGATCAATTTGCTTCTTCAGAAGCCATCTGATCTTAATCTACACTGTTTTCAAAGGCAGGACATATCCAGGTTCAGAAGGACTAGGGTTAAGAGTGAAGCTTTGGCCAAAAGATACCATATTTGATGTGATTACCACCCATACCCCTATCAGAGTACAATCAAGCAATTCCTGTCTTCATGTTACTACCTTTGTATTTATCCGTTTCTCTATAAAAGCATACAGTCAAACCTGTGTGAAGCAAGTACCTGAGGGAAAGCCAAAAGGTGGTTGCTTAAGACAGGTGTTTGCCTAATTACATGTTTTCCTTTTGTGGGACCTGAAAAGTTAGTCTTTAAATACAGGTGATTGCTTATTACAGGTGGCCTTTAAGACAGGTGTGACTTATCTTGTGGGTACTCATTATCCCCATGCTTTTTTAAAAAAAAGTGATAGGGATATTGTGAACACCTCTGTCCATCTGTCTGTCTATCTGTCCATCCATCATCAAGCTATCTCCTTCTAAACCAAAGGGCAGAATTTAAAGTTTGACATGACCTTAACAGTGGACCAAAAATAATATGGGTATGATTTTGTAGGTGGAAATTTAAAATCTGCCTCTGAGCTTATGCAAAAAGCATGTTCCCAGACTACACTGCACATAACACATTCTGGTCAGGGCAGGTGCAGTCTGCACATGCAGTTACTTCCCTCGAGATAATAGGAATATCCAGACAAACATTTTTCGTATTCTCCATGAAAATATTTTGGGTTCATATTAGAAGTGCCTTGCAGAAGAGCTTCTAATGAATGCCATAATATGTTTTCTCCAAGAAAATAAGAAAAAATCTCCACACCTTTTGGTTGAAAAAACATCCCTTTAAATAGCTCCAGATAAGGCAATCTTTATACTAAAAAAAGTTTTGATATTTTTTTTTTTCTTGTTTCTCTAGGAAACCATTTGTTGTGGTACTCATTAGAAGCTCCTCAACAATTTGCTTTATCTGTCTGGATACTCCTCTAAACCTTTAATATCTAGAGTTTTGAGTTGATGATGATCTGGGCCCATTTGGTCTAAACTAGCGATGACGTTAGTTAACGTATCGTTAAAACTTTGATCATTAAATATGGCATATATGCTAATATTTTTGCTGAAAAAATGTGAGTAGCTTTTGCATTGCAAAAGCTACTCACATTTTGTCAGCAAAAATAACTGTAAATTAGAACTTAATAGAACAGTTAAAATTTGACCATCAACGAGCTCATTAAGCTAACGATGCTTTGAACAACTGGACCCTAGTGTTTATGTTCCTTTCAACAATGTATAAGTCATATTGAGATAATGTAAGTATTATAATGAAAGCCCCTGTGCAATGAATTGCCATACTGTCAAGAGCTGAATTATGCCTCCAGCATGTTCAAATCCAGAGCTTTGTGATGGAAATTCGGGAGCACTAACCACTCGGCCTCCGGAACTTCTCATGAGTCATTGAACCATATAGATTCAGTTTGCTTCTACCAAAGACAGATTTCATCATGACACACTTTATATGTTAATTATTTTTTCTGGCGAAAGAATGTGCACAATACTGGTTAACCACATAGAGGACTAAGCCTGCCCAGTAAACGTGTGGTTAGGTAAACTGACCGCGCTCGACATGACCCCATTGGGTTGACTGGGCCGTAAAACCTCAACACAAACAAACAAACAAATTTATAAATTACTTGTTTAACATTACTTACAGAGAGCTTCATCAGTTGATGCATGTAGAAATATCGGAAGAGTACAAGAAAGTGATGACAGATGAAGAATTTGAAGCCTACATGAACCGAAGTGTGGAAGAACTCGATATTGGTGAAATACGCAAACACTGGGACAATACTGGGAGAGTGAAAAAGGAAAAGGTTGGAGAAACAAGAATTACCTTATTATTATTTCAGGGCTATGAATTAATGTTATAGCTCTGAATAAGGTGCATTTTCCAACCAAAGACTATATTTTTCTTATTTCTCCATGAAAATGTATGTTGTGGTTACTCATTAGAATCACCTTGGCAAGATGCTTCCAATGAGTATCTACAAAATATGTTTGTGTAGAGAATTAAATAGTTATCTGGATTCTCTTTTTAGCTCACCTGTCACATAGTGACAAGGTGAGCTTTTATGGTCACATTTTGTCCGTCATCCATCGTGCGTGTTTCCATCCGTAAAAAATTTCTTCAAACGACATCTTCGACACCTTCTCCTAAACGGCTGATTGGATTTTGAACAAACTTCACAGGAATAATCCTTGGTTGGTCCTCTTCAAAGTTGTTCAAATGGTTCTGGTCCATTGCATATGTAGGTCACAGGAGCTAAAAATAGATTTTATAACTGAAAACTAAAAAATCTTCTTGTCTGAAACCAGAAGGCCCAGGTCTTTGATATTCGGTATGTAGCCTCATCTCTGCCAAAATTGTTCAGATTATAGCCCTGGGTCAAAAATGGCCCTGTGCTGGGGGTCACTTGTTTTACATAGACCCACATAGGGGGAAAACTTTTAAAAATCTGTCTGAAAGCAGAAGGCACAGTCCTTTGATATTTGATGAATAGCTTCACCTAGTGGACCTCTACCAAGGTGGTTCAAGTTATTGCCCTGGGGCCAAAAATGATCCCATCCTAGGGCAGACATGTTTTACATAGACTTATATAGAGAAAAACCTTCAAAATTCTTCTTATCTGAAACCAGAAGGTCTGGGCCTTTGATATTTGGTACATAGCTTCACCTAATGGACCTCTGCCAAGATTGTTCAAATTATAGCCCTGGGGTCAAGTTTAGATCTTGGTTCAACCACATTTTCTTGAAGATTAATCATGAAATCATCTCTACAGTCATTCTCCCCATTCCACTAATTGAAGAAGGGCAGTTGTCAGTTACTGGTGAAAATATGTGTACAGGTACAGGTACTGCCTAACACTTTTAAGGACTAAGCATGCCCAGAAAAAGTGTAAGTAGGTTAACTGACATCAGCTCCAGATGACCTTAATAGTGTTGACTGGGCCGTAAAACTCCAGCTGAACTCAACCAAACAAAGTTGCATATCAAGTACAGTCGACTCTCGTTATCTCGAATTCCAAGGGACTCTCTGAAATACTTCGAGATATCCGTAGTTCGACATATCAGGTTTGCAGAATTGAGGAAAAAATAATTTGATTAACCACATTTAACAAACTGATAGGTAATTGGACTTTTGAAGTTAGAGATATATTGAAAATATTGTGGAAAAGAGGAGAAATTGCTCCTTAGGAGCAATTTCTCCTCTTTTCTACAATATTTTCCATCTGTTGTTAGGTTTTCATGTATAGGCAGGGACCAGATTTTCACTTCGAGATAAGCGGTTATTCGAGATAAGCGAGTTCGAGATAACGAGAGTCGACTGTAGTTCTACCTGTGGACCATATGCGGTTTCTAAAACCAGCAGAATCTATCCAGCAAACCCCTTAGTAGATTTTCATTTGGCTGCACAGATGCCTGATACTATTATGTGCTGTTCGTGTTTGCATTAACTCTTTCTCCCCTGAGTTTCTGAAATGAACTATTCCATCCATGAATTTGGACATGTCCATTGATGCAAATAGGGTTTCAGTCTAAAATCAAAAACAGAATGGCAAACAATGTAGATCCTGATGAGACGGCTCGTAAGAGCTGTCTCATCTAGATCTACACTGTTTGCACATGTATCTATTTTGGTCTGCAAGTAGAAAGGGTTAAGTTATATTTTTGTATTACTGTCAACTTTTGCGTAAATCTTTAAAAAAAAAAAAATAAAAAAAATTGTGAAAAGGAATGCATTTTGTTTCTGTGTTTCATTATATTTTTCAGCAAAAAAAATGTGAGCCACTGAAAAGCGTTATACAGGGCCCAATTGTTCAAAGCGTCGTTAGCTTAACGAGCTTGTTAAGGGTCATTTCGTTAACTGTTTTAGTGGATTAAATATACAATATTCTGATATTTTTTGCTGAAAAAATGTGAGTAGCTTTTGCACTGCAAAAGCTACTCACATTTTTTTCAGCAAAAAATTTCAGAATATTTGCGTATCACTCGATGTAAATTTTAACGAATCGTTAACTAACGACATTGTTATTTTTGAACAACTGGGCCCTGATTTCTATGGTAAATGGATCAGCATTATATTGATGCTGCAATGTGTACTAAGAGAAGAGCTGCTTCAGTGATTCAGTTGTGTATTATCAAGTATGGTTCAGTGATCAGAGGAATTGTTAATGATGCCATTATAGATTTGCTGTTAAATTATTATTATTTTTTCAGACGTCACCTGCAGCAGCTGATGATGACACTGGTCACCGTGGTGATGGACCATATAAGGAAGTGGACATACCGGGATGCTGGTTCTACAAAATCCCACATAAGGTAGTCTAGGATATGCTAGCAGAAAACCCATGTCAGTTTTTTCTTCAGCATGTCTCTTTTGTCATGATAATATATGATGCACAATGCAAAAAAAGGGCTCTTATGCAGTTTGCGCAGGCTGATCAGACTGCATGGATATGCAGGCTCACCTGGACCCTCAGTTTGCATAAGGGCCCTTTTCTCACATATAAAATCTATTACCACCTGCACAAAAACCTTGAGGACTATTAAATGTCAAGGCCAACACCATATGTAATTAAATCATAATATCATATATCATAATCGGATTTTTGATTAACATGCAGGGACAGGGGCAACATTCACATCAGTGAGCCCCCTTCCAGATAGTTGGCTTGCTGCACATATGGCAGATCTCACATCAGATCTCCAGGTGTCTATCATGAGGGTTGATGGCCGAGAGCTTCCACTCTCTGCAATACCTCTGTCAGCTGCTTCCATGTCATTAAAATGCGAAGAATGGGCTGTATAGCATCTACAAACAGTTAAGACCCAGGTCAGACTTCACAAGGGTTCAGTCTGATAAGGTTCTTCTCAGGCTGAATACTAATTTTTACCATCAGTAGATGACCTTTATTTTAATTGACAGCTTTTGGCTTTATGCTCACCTTGTACATTTAGGTCCATTTCGACAACATTTTTATTACTTGGGTCATACGTGCATCACTGGGAGAGAAGCTGAAACCCAACATCAATTTGACGAGCTGGGGTACTTGTGATGAGTACCCACAACATACATTTTGTGAGAAATAAGAAAAATAAAATCATCTGGATATCTTTATCTGGAACTATGGAACTTGACCAAAACCCTTGAAGTGCTAATCACAACAGAAGACTTTTTGATTTTTTATTATGTATTTTTTAGAGAAAATAAGGCTTCACGTTTCATGTGAATTGTCTGCCTAGCAGACAGTGTGAATTGTCTGCCTAGCAGACAGTTCACATGAAATGTTGAGTCTTATTTTCTCTGAAAATTAATTATGAAAAAAATATAGTTTGTCATCTAGTACAATGCTGCTTAGCACTTTAAGCTATTAACCCTTGCCCTGCTGAATCCAGATATACCCTGCCTTTGCAAACAGTGTAGATCCAGATCAATTGGCTTCTGAAGAAGCCAACTGATCTGGATCTGCACTGTTTGCAATTACGTTTGTGAATCTATATCAACAACCTTGATCAAGTGATCTGATTGGCTGAAAATTAGAAATGGGTGTGGCTTCTTAATTTATTCAGCAGGACAAGGATTAACCTGCAAAGAAATATCAATTTGCCCTATTTTTAGGATGGAAAAGGTAAAAGAGTAGGAAATCCACTGGCCAAAGATTACCTGAACCGTGTGGAGGATGGGACACTGAAAGCATTGTCAGGAGAGGGATCAGAGAGAGTTCTTAGGCTCAACAAAGCTTGCAGTTACTGGAAAATGAACCAGAAAAGGATAGAGTAAGCCTCTTAGAATTTCTAGTAAGAATAGAGTGAGCGTCCTAGAATTTCTAGTAAGAATAGAGTAAGTCTCCTAGAACTTCTAGTAAGAAATGAGTAAGCCTCCTATAATTTCTAGTAAGAATAGAGTGAGCATCCTAGAATTTCTAGTAAGAAAAGAGTAAGTCTCCTAGAACTTCTAGTAAGAATAGAGTAAGCCTCCTATAATTTCTAGTAAGAATAGAGTAAGCCTCCTAGAATATCTAATAAGAATAGAGAAAGTCTCCTAGAATTCCTAGTAAGAATAAAGAATTTTAGTAAGTAGGAATAGAGTAAGCCTCCTAGAATTTCTAATAAGAATAGAGTAAGCCTCTTAGAATTACTAGTAAAAATAGAGTAAGTCTCCTAGAATTTCTAGTAAGAATAGAGAATTTCTGGTTAATAAGAATAAAGTAAGCCTTCTAGAATTTTTAATTAGAGTATAGTAAGCCTCCTAACATTTCTAGTAAGAATAGAGTAAGTCTCATAGTATTTCTAGTAAGAACAGAGAATTTCTAGTAAGAAAGAATAGAGTAAGTCTCCTAGAATTTCTTGTAAGAATATAGTAAGCCTTCTAGAATTTCTAGTAAGAATAGCGCAGGCCTCCTAGAATTTCTAGTAAGAATATAGTAATCCTCATAGAATTTCTAGTAAGAATAGAGTAAGCCTCCTAGAATTTTAAGGAGAATTGATACATTTTCAGAAAATGCTTCGGTTTGCTCCCATATTTTTATCATGTGATAAATTGCTGAATAGTGGTTGTGATGTGAAAGTTGATCGGTTGAGGACTGGTAACCGAATGAGCCAATGAGTACAGTAACCAGTCTTTGACCAATCAACCTTCACATCACAATCACTATTCGGCAACATGTCACATGACGAAAACATGGGAGCAAACTGAAGCATTTTCTGTCAAAATTATTTCAAAACATTATTTTGCATCTCTTTTTAGATGAAGATAATTTGTGAGTGTTGGTAAGTTGTATATTTTTGATATATTATTGATCACAGTCTAAAATTCATGGCTACATGTTATTGCGGCTCTTTAGCCTTTGGGTAGGTGTTTAAGAGGTCATGTCCAACTTGTGAAAATGTCACAAAATGGGCAGTTCTTACTGTCTGTAGTGTGTAGACCGTGTTGCTTTGACAAAATGGATCTGTTCATTGTTTAGTGTTGGTATTTCTTGACATTTACAGCCAGTGTTTCAAAGTGAGCACGCTTTACTACTTCAATAATAGCATGTGAATAGGAAATTTGGGTAGTAGCGCCTTTTGCAATGTTCAACCCCTTGCCTATATTTAGTAACGTAAACTTTTTTTTACATTTATGGCCCTTCCAAATCACAAAAGAAAAACAAAACCAAAAAAAAAATACACATAAAAAAAATGAATAAAAATGCATCATACCCTATGATACTAATGACATAGCTCCAGGTAAGGGACTATTTCAGCCAGAAAGTATTAATATAGGGATCAAACATGGTTTTTCATGCATTAACATTCGCCAGTCCTGTGGGAGGTGTTGAAAACCACGGCCTGGCGAATGCTAATGCATTGAAAAACCATGTTCGATCACTATTATTGCATAAAAACTGAAAACATTGTTACATTTTGCATTATTATTTTTTGCACTATTTGTTTCGCCTTTTCACCGATGTCTCGCGAACGCAATTTCCACGGACTATGCTCGATCTAGGACCAGGCAGTACACATCTCGTAATGGCAGCAAATCTGTGGCCACAGTACGATCATATTGAAAGTTGCATAGCCATGCATTAACAGCGCGTGAATTGCCTTCTTAATACACGACTTTTCTCTGGTTATTGCATGGCTGTTAATAACGTGCGACACTGCTTTTTATGCAATAGTATTTTCTTATTTCTCCACAAAAAAATATGTTATGAGCAGGGATTCAAACCTCAAGTTGCCTGGGTTCTCTGTCAAGCACTATTAAGCCAGGGGGGCATTTAATTTGTGCAGTGGGAAAAGTGACTATAAAATTTTATATATTATGATTTTAGTAAAATTCTGTGCCATTGCCATGCCCCATAACCACCCCAGCTCCACAATCGGCAACATTCTTTCTTTCGTGAGATTGATCATGAAATATTTTCTCCAGTCTTTCTCTCCCTTCCCCTGATTCAAGGGCAGTTGTCAGTTTCTGGCATAAGAATGTGCACAGTACTGGATAACTGCTCAGAGGACTGAGCCTGCCCAGTAAAAGTGTGGTTAGGTAAACTGACCGCGCTTGACATGACCCCGTTGGGTTGACTTGGCCGTAAAACCTTAACACAAACAAGAATAAAATTCTGTTAGTATGGTGCCTTTCACAATACTGAGTCTGATACAGAGGACTTGTCAGCAAAGAGTATTTTGTGATAATTCTGGAATATTTTTTCTTGTTTCTCCATGTAAACATATGTTGTGGATTCCGAGATTCTTCTAATGAATACCACAATATATGTTTTTGTGGAGAAATAAGATAAATATTTACCTAATACAGTACAACTTTAATGATGAACACTGGTGGCTTGTTAACCATGGCTTATTCCAACTTCTTTTTGAGTCCCAAGGAAAATTTTCCCAACAGCTCAAGGAAACAAATATTTAAAGGCTCCATATTTCCCAAAAATAGGCGTTTTATTATCCAATAAAGGTTTAATAAATTGATATATGGTATTAATACAATCATAAAAATGTGGCACCTGACAGCCTGTAAAATTTCAGTTAGTCTCCCTTCCTTACAATGAAATGATTTTTTATCGTTTTTTTCTTTCTGAATTAATGTTGCCAACAGTAATTCAGAGATAGGAAAAAAAAATCATTTCATCATTTTTGATTTAGTTAAAAAATGAGAGACTAACTGAAATTTTGCAGGCTGTCAGATGCCACATTTTATGATCATGTTAAAACTATATATCATTTTACCAAACCTTTCTTGGATAGAGAAAATTTTTTTAGGAATATGGAGCCTTTAAGGATATTTTAGGGACATTTTTTTTTATTTTATCATAAAAATAATGGTATTTTGTGTGTAATTATTAGAATCACCTCATTCATACAATTCTAATGAGTATACTCAACATACCATTATTTTAAATAAGATTGAAAAGACATTCCTAAATTATCCCTGGGGCTATGATTAATCCTCAGTGGCTTGAGCTAACCATATCTTGAACAACTAATTTCTGTGGTCCATGGTCACAAAGATATTTGAGCCATTGAATTTTGACTGTTCCTCCTTATCTAGTCAGTGTGATAGATGTTTACTTCATTACGAAAACACGCCTATTCAAATATATAGAAAATTTCACCTCCCAAAAAACTGAAAATTTTTAGATAAAAATTCTGATATTTTTCATATTTCTGCTCTAAACATAGATTGTGGGTACTCGTTAGAACCGCCTCAGCGAGGCAGTTCTAAGGAGTACCCACAATCTATGTTTTTGAGCAGAAATAAGAAAAATAATGTATACCCCTGGAAACCCCAGTTTTACTATATAAAGGTGGGGTTTAAGGGGGTCAAATTTATATAGGCGTGTTTTCGTGATGTACTTTCAGATCTCAGATGGTTGTATGGTTGAAGAAGTCTGATCTTCCAAAAACGGTTTCAAGGTATGTTTACATCATAGTTACCTTTGTTACCATAAGTACAGTGAACCCTCATTACAACGACAGCTTTTGTTCTCAAAAATGTTGCCATTATAATGAATTTACTGTTCTAAAGAATCCTTAATGGACAGAATGATATGTAAGAAAGGCCTTGCTTTATTCTTATTTCCTCATAAAACATATGTTTTGGATATTTGTTAGAATTGCCTCTCTGAGACAATTCTGACAAATATCTGAAACATATGTTGCTTGAAGATATTATGCAATGTTTTTTGCATAATTTCTCATTAACCATCACCTCTTGAGCGAATGTTTCCTGACATTCAAATTGTCATTATAACCAATTTTGTCGTTGTATCGAGTGTTGGTATAAAGAGGGTTGACTGTACTCTGACAGACAGGCTAGAACAGTGTTGACCCAGGTCAAATGCTTTAGAAGATTGCTACTCATACAAAAGTTTTTAGACGTATCAACAGGTAGTCAAATGGACTAGATCAAATTTTAGGACTTGATCAGATTTGGACTAATTTTAGGGTTAAAGATGTCCACGACAAAACCAACAAAATGGCATGCGCGCCCAGGGAGACCAGATCAGTCTGGGCATCCACGCAGTCTGGTTAGAGTCTTCACTGTCTACTCAATGGGTAGCTAAGGACCCAAGCATTCTTCATGCGGTCAGGAAAGCAGATGCCCAGGCTGATCTGAGTCTTAGCTTTGTGCACATGCCATTTTGTCAGTTTTGTCAAGCACTGACTCACATTTGAATTCTATTGACCACTCCTGCCAGAAAATTTTCTTTGCAATGAGAATCTAATATTCTGTGCAAAATATATGTCTTAAAAGAATGGTATATTATGGCTTTGTAGGTCTTTTTTGTGAGAAAACAATATGTAGTATGTGACTGTGATTAGCAGTGCTTAAGTCTTAAATTATAATCAGCTAGCTAATATAACTACATAATATAATACATGTACTTTGCTTGACACATAGTTCTGCTTTGATTGTGTCGCATCCAAACAAAAATATATAGATGATGTAGAAAAATGACCATTTTTAGAGGTCAATCTTTAAACCGTGTTACATCCAAAACTTTGCTAAAATGAACAATGTTACGAAGAGATTCTTGTGTAATGTGTTCAGCTTATTTTCTTTGTTTTTTTGGGGGGTTTTCACCACAGAATATATTTTAGGATATCATTAGAAATAGAATCATCTTTCTGAGATTTTTCTAGTGATATGATACAATGTCTACTTCTATTTTGAAAGGAGAAAAATATAATTATTTTCATAAGTTCTAAAACTACAGTTTATCTTGAAACCTACAGGATTGTTTTCTGTAGTTCTGATAACATATATGATTAACTATTAAAACTGTATTCATTTTTAGAAGCACCTGAGCAAAGCTCAGAGTGAGCTATTGTGATCACTCTCGGTCTGCTGTCCTTCATCTTCCGTTGTCAACAATTAGTTTGTTAACACTCTAGAGGTCACAGTTTTTACCCAGTCTTGCTCAGAATGTTTTCCCCTATGAAATCTAGGTCGAGTTCAAAACTGGGTCACTTGGGGTCAAAAACTAGGTCACCAGGTCAGATCAAAGGAAAATCTTGTTAATACTCTAGCAGTTACATTTTTGAAGCAATAAACATGAATCTTGCTCAAAATGTTTGTCTTGATGATTTCTAGGTCAGGTTCGAACTGGATCACTTTGGGTCAGAAACTAGGCCACCAGGCAAAATCAAAGGAAGACCACGTTAACACTCTAGAGGTCACATTTTTGAAGGAGTCACCATGAACCTGGCTCAAAATGTTTCTGTTGATGATTTCTAGGTCAAGTTCGAAACTGGATCACCTTGGGTCAAAAACTAGGTCACCAGGCGAAATCCAAGGAAGATCTTGTTAACACTCTAGAGGTCGCATTTTTTAATCAGTCATCATGAATCTTGCTCAAAATGTTTGTCTTGATAATTTCTAGGTCATGTTCAAAACTGGGTCACTTGGGGTCAAAAACTAGCCAAATCAAAGGAAAACCTTGTTCACACAACACTCCAGAGGTCACATTTTTATCGCACCTGCTTGTAGCAGGGTGCGATATAGGCGTCTGATTTTCCGTCCGTCTGTCAACATTTATGTCGACGTTCGGCATTTATGTCAAAGTTAGTATTCTAATCAACTACAAGACTAAACAACCATTAAACCTTGCATGAAACATCTCCCTGACCTCCTGACTTTGCAACATAGGCGTCCGCTTTTCCATATGTCTGTCCATTTGTCCGTCCGTCTGTCAACATTTATGTCGAAGTTCGACATTTATGTCAAAGTTAGTATTTTAATCAACTACAAGACTAAACAACTATCAAACCTTGCATGAAACATCTCCCTGACCTCCCGACTTTACGACATAGGTGCCCATTTTTCCATTCGTCTGTCTGTTCGTCCATCCGTCTGTCCATCTGTTAACAGTTCTGTTATGTCGAAGTTCGACATTTATGTCAAAGTTAGTATTTTAATCAATTACAAGACTAAACAACCATCAAACCTTGTATGAAACATCTCCCTGACCTCCTGACTTTGCGACATAGGTGCCCGCTTTTCCATTCGTCTGTCCGTTCGTCCGTCTGTCTGTCTGTTAACAGTTCTGTTATGTCGAAGTTCGACATTTACGTCAAAGTTAGTATTCTAATCAACTACAATTCTACAACAACCATCATACCTTGCATGACACATCTCCCTGACCTCCTGACTTGGCAGGTATGTTGACCCAGTGACCTTGACCTATATTTTGCGCTCCATTGACTTTGACACAATTTACGTTGACGTTCCAGATCTTCTCAACTATAAGGCGTACAACTACCAAACCTTGCATAGTGCTTCTCCTAGATGTACTGACTTGGCAGGTATCTTGACCCGGTGACCTTGACCTATATTATGCGCTCCAGTGACTTTGACATATTTTGCGTCGACGTTCGATATCTCCTCAACTATAAAGCCTACAAGCATCAAACCTTGCAAAGTGCTTCTTCTCAGTGTACTGACTTGGCAGATACCTTGACCTGGTGACCTTGACCTATATTTTGGCTGCAGTGACTTTGACATAATTTACGTCAACGTTTCAGATCTCCTCAAGTGTAAGACTTCTAGCCACCAAACCTTGCATAGTGCTTCTCCTAGATGTACTGACTCGGCAGGTATCTCGACCCAGTGACCTTGACCTATATTTTGCGCTTCAGTGCCTTTTACACATTTTACGTCAACGTTCAATATCTCCTCAACTATAAGGCCTACAACCAACAAACCTTGCATAGTGCTTCTCCTCAATATACGGACTCCGCAGGTACCTTGACTGGGTGACCTTGACCTATATTTTGTGCTCCATTGACTTTTACACCTTTTACATCACCCTTCCATATGTCCTCAACTGTAAGACCTTCAACCACCAAACCTTATATAGCACTTCTTCTCAATGTACTGACTCGGCAGGTACCTTGACCTGGTGACCTTGACCTATATTGTGCACTCCAGTGACTTTGACACATTTTATGTTGATGTTCGGTATCTCCTCAAATATAAGACCTACAACCACTAAACCTTGCATAGTGCTTCACCTCATTGCACTAGCTTGGCAGGTACCTTGACCCGGTGACCTTGACCTATATTTGACACATTTTACGTTGATGTTTGATAACTCCTCAACTATAAGGCCTACAACCACCATACCTTGCATTATGCATCTCCTTGATGTACTGAATTAGCAGGTACCTTGACCCGTGACCTTGACCTATATTTCATGCTCCAGTGACTTTTACACATTTTACGTCAACGTTCCATTATCATTTGGCTGTATGATTCTAAAAGTCAGTGCTGAAGATATAGCCATTAGAGGGAATGGGACTGGCCTGGAATATATGTGCCCCACTAGGCACTTTGTCTACATTTTTTTCAACCCAGTTTTCCGACTAAGCACTGCTAAGAATGAAATAAATTTATTTAATAATCACGTTCTGATTGTGGCTCCTGTGACTTTTGCCCCAGCAGGTGCGATGACGCCTTCCGCGGAATTCTTGTTTAAATAATCATCATGACTATTGCTCAAAATGTTCTGGTCTTGATGATTTTTAGGTCTAGTTCAAAACTGGGTCACTTGGAGTCAGATACTAGGTCACCAGGCCAAAGGAAAACCTTGTTAACACTATAGAGGTTTAATTTTTGAAGTGATCATGAATCATTATGAATTTCTCAAAATCAAGGTGAAGTTTGGAACTGGGTCACTTATAACTTATATTTCAAGGTTCAGTGACTTTCTGAAGTTTTTGTGTTTAGGTCAGTTTCTCAGTAAGTATTGGTCCTACAGAGTGATATTTGGCATTTGTGAAGTGTTTGTGTTTAGGTCAGTTTCTCAGTAACTATTGCTTCTACAGCCAGTGATACTTAGCACATGCATACATCTTAGCATGGCTTCTTGAGTGCAGTCATCCTGACCTCGATTTCACAGTCCGTTAGACATGCTACATTGTCTTATTTGTGAATATAATCATATGAATTTGGGTCAGACTGTTTGTCTGGATCAGTTCTAGGTAAGGTTCTCTAAGTGCTATGATACACAGGTGAATGTTACAGGGCCCTCTTGTTCTTATTCTCTACAAACATTTGCTGTAGTGCTCATTATAATGGGTACACTAAGACAATGCTAATGAAAACCCACAATGTATGTTTTAGTTGGGTAATTAGAAAAATAAATACCCAGATAGCCTCATATTTAGAGCTGTATGTTTTATGTACAATATTACACTCCTTGCCATTACCTATACATAGCTCCAGATAAGAGGGGATTTTTCCTATTTCTCCATGAAATATATGTTGTGGGTACTCATTAGAAGACCTCATTGAGGCACTTGTAGTGATTATCACAACATGTTTTCATATAGAAATAAGAAAAATATCAGTACCTTTTGGTTGAAAAAAGTACCTTATCTTAAGCAATGCTGCTGTATAAACAGGAATGAAGACTATGAAGAAGATGGACTGTATGGTGCAATAGTTCCACGTATTGTTACTGCCGGTACCATTACTCGGAGAGCTGTAGAACCTACATGGCTCACAGCTAGTAATGCTTACGTAAGTTGGAATTTAAATCATTCATACACACAGGGATGAAAATCTTCAGCTTTGTGGCAAATCATTTGTTTTTTTAAGCATTATATATGGTTTTAAAAAGTTCCAGGCTTCGTCTGATCTATTCAAATCTGCGTTTTTGCAAAGAGGTGTAGGGAGTTTCAGTTTTTTGTTGTTGTTTTTTTTTGTGTTTTTTTTTTTTTTTTTTTTTTTCACTAAAATATTTTCTCGTCCCTGTACACAAAAGAAGAAAGAACTAAAGCAATGGATTTGAGAACAAGGTCACAAATGTAGTATGCTCATGTTAAAGTTTTATGTTTAAGTTTTTAAGAAATTGTACCCTGTATTATCCAAACATTGTACAGAAAATGTTCAGGAAGAGCTACAATCACAGAACTGTTCAACATAGTCTACCAATGACCTACCAGTGACACCAAGAGGAAGAGCAAACAAACCATGACAGAGAGTACACATGCAACAAACCAAAGAAAAACAAAGTAACCAGCTCCCTCTTTCACAGTACTAGACAGGATCAATTAAGCATACAATAAGACAACAAATGCATCACAAAAACATGCCTGTATAAAGTTGACCACCTTAAACCCCACTTATATAGTAAAACTGGGGTTTACAGGGGTATACACTATTTTTCTTATTTCTGCTCAAAAACATAAATTGTGGGTACTTGTTAGAACCACCTCACTGAGGCAGTTCTAACGAGTATCCACAATCTGTGTTTTGAGCAGAAATATGAAAAATATCAGATTTTTTTATCTGAAAATTTATGTTTTTTGGTGGTAAAATTTTCAGTTTATTTGATCACAATACTAGACAAGGTCCATCAAAAACAACAGTAAGGGCAGAACATGAAAAAAGCCCCACAGTGAGCAGCTCCAAGGCTCAACAAAAAACACCAGAACTGTTGCCTTAGAATGGCCAGTAATAAGTGTGGGAGAGGGTAGGGGGAGTAATCAATTTTACTGACACCAAACCCTTTTATAGACTGGTCCAAAGTTTTATAACAATATCCCCTCTACCCCTGTTGGAGGTCCAGGTCTTTGACTTTATAAAATTTTCATGTAAAATTTTATGTTAAAAGTTGAATGCCTGGATGGATTTAGTTGACACTTTTACTGAATTTACGCTGGTCCAGAATTTTGTTCAGTACATGATTCACCCCTCATAATTACCTTGAGGTTTAAGTCATGGGCTTAAAAATTCTTTAATATCTCGGACAAATGCTTGTTTAGACAGACTACCCTCTCCTATGACAGGTCTTGTTGTCAAACACCACTAGATTACTGTTTTTCAACATACCCAACATACTGGACTGTAAATTATACTGAATTTAAACCAACTATTCGGACAGACAGGCTAAGCAGTTTGATCAGAGTCTGCATTGTTTCCATTCCATCAGTACTTTTTAAACACAATTAGTAGTTTATTCAAATTATTGAAAATTTAGGATAACATTAGCATAAATATGATACATATTGTTTCCTTATTAGCCTGACCGAGTAGGGAGTGAGCTGAAGTCAATGGTTCAGGCACCACCAGGCTACCATTTTGTTGGAGCAGATGTGGATTCTCAAGAATTATGGATAGCTGCAGTGTTAGGGGATGCTCATTTTGCCAGAATGCATGGTAACTTTCTCTATACGCTTCCGTATAATCAGCCTTTTATACTGTATTCATAGCAACAGATAAGACGCTTTTTTCATCCAATAAATGCTGATATCTTTCTTATTTCTCAGCAAAAACATATGTTGTGGGTACTCATTAGAAGCACCTCAGCGAGGCACTTCTAATGAGTACCCACAACATATGTTTTTGTCGAGAAATAAGAACAATATTATGTGGATATCCCCTCTTATCTGTAGCTATGTGTATTCACCCTAAATATTTGCCACTCATCTAGTAGTTTTAGACACATTCACAGGTAATAAAATAGACCTATTGAAAATTTAGGAGATGTGTAATGTAGAGAGTAAGCTCTGCAAATATTTAGAGTAAATACTTTTATACAAAATTTATCGAAGTTTTCCCATAAAAATGAAATTTTGAGTCAAAGGGATTTGCCTGACACCCTTGACCCCCTGCTGGATCTGTCCCTGGTATGGTAAGGAGTTAAGATGTCATAACATTTAGGAATAAAAAAGTGGTATTTCAGTTATCTTGGGATGTTACTGTATATCATTTGAATTCACAGTCTGTCAGATCAGAAGTATGCCCTGTAAAGACCATTTGAACTTCCCAGCAGTTACAAACAAAACTGTTTTAAATGATGTATTGTTGACACCGAATAATTTTTTTTCCAACTTCAGCAGCTATATCCAGAGCTGGAGATAAGGCTAAAAGTGTTAATATTATTAGTTCTACCTGTAAACATATACCGCTGGTAATCATTGGTTTAAACAATATTTTATTTGTATAATTCATACATACAAATATAAGAACAGGTAATCATTCAACCCTGTACAACTTAACCTTAGTCCTACTGAACCTGGATATGTCCTGCCTTTGCAAACAGTGTAGATCCAGATCAGTTGGCTTCTCTGGATCTGCACTGTTTGCCATGAAGTATGTGAATTTATATCAACAATCTGAATCAAGTAATCTGATTGGCAGGACAAGGGTTAAAAAGTTTTGGACACTTCAAATGAGTTTTCACTTATCAGGAGTAGATCGGCCAGACACTTCTGATCAGAACCCACATTATATATATTTTTGTGGAATAATAAGAAAAATATTTCCTAGATATCCCTCTTATCTAGAACTCTGGTTGTGCTCTTATTGAAAACAGTATTCCCAGATTTCTCTTTTCAAAGTCATTATCTTTACCAATGTAACTTCAAAATCATATTTTTACCAGTCCTTACCAATGTGACTTAAGAATCATATTTTTATCAACGTGACTTCAAAGTCATATCTTTATCAGTTGACTCATAAATCGTATCTTTATCATTGTTACTTCTGGATCATACCGTTATCAATGTGACTCCTAAATTGTATCTTTATGTTTGTGACTTATCATATCTTTATCATTGTGACTTCAAATCATGTCTTTGAACCGGTCTCGGTGGTTCAGTAGGATGCGCGTCAGACTGGTGATCAGGAGGTTGCGGGTTCGACCCCCACTGGGTTGGCAACATTCTTTCGTGGAGATTTGATCATGAAATATTTCTTCTGCTGATTCAAGAAGGGCAATGTCAGTTTCTGGTGAAAGAATGTGCACAATACTGGTTACCCACTTAGAGGACTAAGCTTGCCCAGTAAAAGTGTGGTTAGGTAAACTGACCATGCTTGACATGACCCCATTGGGTTGACTGGGCCATAAAATTTCAAAACAAAACAAAAAAAAATCATGTCTTTGCCATTGTGACTTCTAAATCATATCTTTATCAGTGTGACTCCAAAATTATATATTTACCATTGTTACTTCAAAATCGTACCTTTATCAATGTGACTCCTACTCCTAAACATAATTCTTTTGTATCTCTTGAGGTTGTACAGCTCTAGGCTGGATGACTTTGCAAGGAAAGAAGGCAGATAAGACAGATTTACACAGCAAGGTGGCAGAAACAGTTGGCATTAGTAGAGATCATGCTAAGGTATGGAGGCACAATCTGACCAGAATCATTACAATTTATCTCCAGAAAATGAGCCATTTTATAGAAAAACTGCAAAAAGCACAAAATTAAAGGCGTTTCCAGATACATATTTTTAGCTCACCTGAGCTATGCTCAGGATGAGCTATAGTGATCACTTTTTGTTTGTCATCTGTCTGTCTGTCTGTCCATCCATTAATACTTTTAAACGACAACTCATCGAAAGTCACTGAAACAATTTGTCCCTAATCAGGTAGGAATGTTACTTAAGTAGGGGGATTTAACAATAGCTAAAATTATGGTGATCTGCCTTTTTGTTTGATTGATATGACAACTGAAAGGTCCCATGGACCGTGGGCCTCTTGTTTCTTATTTCTATGCTAAAATATATGTTGTGGGTACACATTAGAAGTGCCTCACAGAGGCACTTCTAATGTGTACCCACTTTTTGTAAAATAATAGGAAGGATATCAACATTTTTTTGCCCCTGCATCGGATGATGCCGGGGGCATATAGTTTTTAGGTTTTCCGTACATACTCCGGTTAAGGCATTTATACCAGGTAGAATTTTGCAGTTTTATAGTCAGGTACCCCACAGCGGGATCATCCATGTACTGTGGACACATTTCTAGTTTGAGTTGAAAAAGGCACCTTATCTGGAGGTATGAAATAAGCCCAAAGTAAAGACCCCAGGCAGCTGCACATCTGCGCAGGTTGGTCTGCATGTTAGCATTTGGTTTTCATAGCATTAGATAAGGGCAAAGAAAAATAATTTTTTTTTTTTATTTCTGCACAGTAAATTTGATTATTATAGCACAATAAACTGATTATTGTAGCACAATAAACACGCCTATTTCTGCACAATAAACAACTATTTCTGCACAATAAACTAAACTATTTCTGTACAATAAATACAACGATTTCTTCACAGTAAACTCCAACTGTTGGCTTAACTTTTCCTTTTAGAGTAGACCCCTTTTCAGAAGAGTTGGTGTGCAGGAAAGCAGACAAGAAGTCACAAAAGTTGTTTCTACCAAGTGTATCCAGTCTCCTTAACCCATGTCATGCTGAATAAATTAGGATGCCACGCCCACTTCTAATTTTCGGCCAATCTGATTACTTGATCCAGGTTGTAGATACAAAATTACATTCTGAATGACAAACAGTGCAGATCCAGATCAGTTGGCTTCTTCAGAAACTAACTGATCAGGATCTACACTGTTTGCAGAGGCTGGGCATATCTAGAACCAGCAGGACCAGGGTTAAATACTGTTTTAGAAAAAAAGATATAAATCACCAAATAATCTATCTTTTTCTGATCCAGTATTTATGTATGGCCTATTATCTTGCTGCTGCTATCACCTTGGTTATTCATTTTGTTCGAATACCATATTTTCCTTGGATTTAGTGATGTTAAACCTTTAAGCCTGAAGGTTCTAAAATAAGCTCTTCCATCTTTGAATTTGGGTGTGTCCATTAAAATCCATTCCAGATTTTGTACCTTCGAGTAATAAATCTGTTTTGAAGCATCTGCATGGCCAAGCAGTTAGATTTTCTGACTGCAATGTAAAAGCTTCTGGGGCAGGCCTCGGTGGCTCAGTTGGATGCGCCGTCCGACTGGAGACCAGGAGGTTGCGGGTTCAACCCCCGCTGAGGTCGGCAACATTCTTTCATGGAGATTGATCATGAAATATTTTCTACGGTCATTCTCTCCCTTCCGCTGATTCAAGAAGGACAGTTGTCATTTTCTGGCGAAAGAATGTGCACAATACTGGGTAACCACTTAGAGGACTAAGCCTGCCCAGTAAATGTATGGTTAGGTAAACTGACCGCGCTCGACATGACCCCATTGGGTTGACTGGGCCGTAAAACCTCAACACAAACAAAAAAAAGCTTCTGGGTTTGAATCCTACAGGAAGCAGAATTCAGCTCATAATTGTATGGTCCTCCATTGCACAGCTTTTTATTATCATCTTTCATTGTTGAGATATGACTTAAATACTGTTGACAGAGATATAAAATTCCAGATCATCAGTTATACATCTGGGCCCAGTTGTTCAAAGCTAACAATGTCGGTAGTTAACGATTCGTTAAAATTTACATCGAGTAATACGCAAATATGCTGAAATTTTTTGCTGAAAAATGTGAGTAGCTTTTGCAGTGCAAAAGCTACTCACATTTTTTCAGCAAAAAATATCAGAATGTTGTATATTGAATCTGCTAAAACAGTTAACGAAATGACCCTTAACGAGCTGGTTTAGCTAACAACGCTTTGAACAACTGGGCCCTGTTGTATATTATTGCAGGTGTTTAATTATGGTCGGATCTATGGTGCAGGCCAAAAGTTTGCAGAGAAATTACTGATGCAGTTCAACCACAGACTGACTCCAGAAGAATCAAAGAAAAAAGCCACCATAATGTTTCAAACAACTAAAGGAAAAAGAAGGTTTGTCACTTATTGGTTGATTTGCCAGACATTTTTTTGTGGCTGGATAAAAGGGCAGGGAGATGGGTATTAGATGGATAAATAGATATTTTAAGTCTGGATTCTAGCTTGACATAAGCTGGTTTTTGTGCCTTTTAGTCCTATAAATTGTTCAGTCAGACAGACTTGAGGGAACAGTTTAGACCCAGATCAGAGGCCACATGCATCCGATCAAGTCAACACTGTTTGCTACTCATCTAACAGTTTTTATACACATCAATGTACTTTACTCAAAGTTTAGGACAAGTACGGTAAGGAGTTAAGATGTCCAAGTACTTTGGGTAAATTTGGTAAATTTTGATATTTTTCTTAAATCTCATTGAAGGCATTCACTTAATAGTTATTAGAACTGGTTCTCTAAAGCAAACGTAATGAGTATCTACATGTTTTACAAAGAAATAGGAACAATATTTACCACAATATTTCCCTTATCAGAACCTTATTTTTACCCTAAATATTTGATCATCTTATTTCCTTACCATTCTGGTTCTAAAATTTAAACCAGTCTATTTTACTACCTGTTCAGATTCAGGAAAACACTACACAGATTACTTCTGTTCAAAATTATGTTTAACCCATTGTAGCCGGGAGACCTGTAAAAGGGTAGTTGGCAAACAGTGCAGACCCAGATCAGACGCCGCAGAACGCGGCGTCTGATCAGTGTCTCCACTGTTTGCAAACAGTTTAACCATTTTTTCTCTAGAAATATGTAAATCTCATAGCCGGACTTACCTAAAATTGAAATTTGATTCTTCCAATATATAGTGTGGGAGAGTCTATTCAGTCTACAATGGGTTAATAATTTTTTGGCTAAAGGAGATACACTTGGTTAATTTTCTCCCATTCTTTACAGAGACAACTTTTGTGACTTCTGTTTGGTTTTTGTGCAAGTTCCTTCTGAAAGAGTCTATTCTAAAACGGAAGAATTTGCTCCTCTTGTGAGATCAGGAACAATTAAGGTCAACACAAATGCCACATATGAAACCATAGATGCACAAATCAAGAAGAACTGGAACAGAAGAACCGCCTTGGAACGGTCTGCAGGAAAATTACTTGGGGTCTTAGACCAGTTTTATTCAATTGAAACTCATTCTTAATTCTGATGCAACTCCAAATTACAAATATATGCTCAGTCTGCATAGGGGTCTTTTACCTCATCTGTGAAACATCAAATTATGTATAATTCATGTTATTTATACAGTATAACCTCAATGGCTCAAACATGGATGACTCGTTTACCGTGGATGATTCGAACTCTTTTTTCAGTCCCTACAAAATTCTTCCAATAGCTCAAGAAAACAAATATTTAGGTTTTTTTTTTTTCTTATTTTATCATGGAATTGTATGTTGTGTGTACTCATTAGAATTACCTCATCAAGGCAATTCTAATGAGTATACACAACATACAATCATTATGTAGAAAATCGAAAAGATTTCCCTAAATTATCCCTATTTGCTTCCTGAACTGGTGTCATGATTAACCCTCAGTGGCTCAAACTATCCATGTCTCGAACGAATTTCCATGGTCCCAAAGATGTTCGAGCCATTGAGGTTCACTGTATAATTTTGTTTTGTTTTTCAGCCGACAAACAGGCAAGTGGTATGGAGGAAGGTGAGTTTTCCTTCAGTGATTGTATCCCTTGCATATTATGTAATGTAGGGATCTAGTTTAGCTGTTATTTCAGAGATGAAAGGTACCATTCTGAACTATAAATATCTTTTTGCCTTAAAAAATGTAAGCTGTGATATTTCATTACAGGCTGTATCACCAGAAAAGATACCTTATGCCATGTGATTTAACTCCAGATAAGGCTATATTTGTGGTGATAATTTATTTGTTGCTGTTGTTTTTTGTTTGGTTGTTTTCAACCAAACATAACTTGTAGGTACTCAGTGGAATAGCCACAAGATATATTTTGGTATTGCCCGATCTCTAATTTTCCTACCTTACCCTCACCTCCTCAACACCCCGCCCCCTCCTCCCTGCCATCACCTACTAAGCTAAACTTTTTCTTAGAAAATGATTGTATTAAGAAGCAGTGATCTTACCTTAGCTAGCAAAGTTTCAGCATGATATCCAAATGTATATTCCAAAGTAAACTTTCGCATTGCGATGTCTCCAAAGTTTTTATTAAAATAGGTATGGTACTTCTCTTCCTATGAGCTGTATGTTAAAGGCTAAGACAAACCAGCCTAGGGATGGTTAGGACCTACATAGTTTGAATACAATATGAGCAAGCACATGGCAAAACCTGTATTATGACCTGTGTTACCAGCAGGAACAGTTGAGCCTTTACATTCACCCAGTATGGCAAGGGTATTTGTTTAGCCCTCATTGGATAGCCTGGAGGCTGTAGAAGGCACATGTGATCAGCAAAGACGGATCAGACTATGCATATATGCAGGCTGATCTGAATTTGCAGGTTGCATAAGTCTTATTGTAGGTTTGTCTTGAGGTGGCTCATATTTCAGCTTTCTAGATAGTTATTACAAGTTCAGTCAATATAGGATGTCTACATGTATAAAAGGTAGCGGTACTTTGATGTTTTTATGGGTGAAAACTGATGGATTTTGCTGCTTACATGTCAAAAATGATGAGACCTTACTTAGCATGATGGGTAAAAATCTCCACATTATGTCTGAAGTTTTATACCACATAAGTGAGAAATATGCAAGCATATTCCTTTTGGATTTGAGGTGGTGTGAAGGTGTCATTTCTTGTGTCACCGTGGCGTCCAACTGATTGGCTTACGGTTGTACAAGGCCTGCTATCCTTGTAGCAGGTAAGGGTAGAGGGGGAATGTTTTTGTTTCTTCTGTTTCTTTATTTTCATTCCTTGTCGTCTTTCTTCCCTGTCCTTCTCTTTCATCTCTTCTACTATCTCCTCTCTCTTTTCTCCCTTTCTCTGGGAGCTAACACAAAATGACCCGCAAGGGTTGATGTGTCATTAAACCCCAACACAATCAATCAAAAATCCTCTTGGATTCCTTTACAGCTTCAGGGTTTAGACCCAATCAATATAAAATGAAACTAGGTTGACAGTAACATTTCATTAAATTTATATTATTTGTCTATAGAAAAGTTATTCTTTTTATGAATTTTGAAATTTTTGCCCTTGTTTCCTTTCAGCGAGAGTGCCATGTTTAACAGATTAGAAGAGATTGCAAGATCAGAAGAGCCCTGCACTCCTGTTCTGGGCTGTAGAATTAGCAAAGCCTTGGAGCCAGACACTGTGTATGATGATGTAAGTATACTATTTATAGAATCTGTGGTCTCTTCTGTGCTTATCTCTAAAGACAAGCTTCAGGCATTAGTCCATTTGAGTTATGTTTAGCTGTAAGTGAGCAATGCATACTAGCACATTCTATCTTCTAAATTTACATATTTTGTTCAATTGTCACTTGATTGTTGTCATGGCAACCACATTACCCTTATTCATAAAAATTTTATGTTGCTATAGAAACAAAGTTCCATATCAACAACTTCCATTCAAATTGCAGAAATAATTAGCCATGAAGGAAACATATAGCAATCCATATACTATTAAAGTCATGATTGTAAGGTCTACTTTATTTCTTTCATCTTGAAACTAAAGATGGGAATGTATTATGATGTAATATCATTTGCAGGTGTTTTTTAACCCTTAAAGTGCCAAGAAAAACTGCATCTGAAAATGTTGTCTGTTTATGTCGTCTGCTGAATAGTCTTGCAAACTTTTCAAACCTATTTTTTGCATACCGGCAAACAGTGTGAACCCAGATCAGACTGCTCCTAAAGGAGCAGTCTGATCTGGGTCCACACTGTTTGCAGAAATGACTTTTAAAATCACAAGCAGAAGACAAAGCAGACGACAATTGTTGTGATTGGCGCTTTAAGGGTTAAATAAGGTTTTTAGACTTGACATGTCATAAGGGGGATTGGATGCGCTTGGTAAATTTTCTGCCATTTTTAAGGGTAATGACTTTTTTGACTTCCATGCTTTACTGCTCACCAATTCTCTTCTAGAAAAGGGTCTACTTTCAAAGGAAAGAACTTGCCTCCCATATCAGAAGGGAGGCAAAAATAGTTTTGATGAGGTTTCTTCCACTGAAAGTGCATCCATTTCCCTTAAGTCTGAAATCATCATTCATCCCCATCACTCATCACTTTCATTTTTGCCAGTGGCTTTTACAGTATGCAGATGCAAAGCAAAGGTGCTGATCAAATATGCGGACAACAAGGGTCCAGATCAGCCTGCGCATCCATGCAGTCAGATCAGGGCCTTCGCTGTCTGCAAGCCGAATCTTTGCTGTTCGCTAGTATAGAATATTTCAGTGGAGAGCAAATTTCTGATGATACTTCATGCATATGCAGGACAATGTGAATATGCACATTATGCGCAGGCCCGAAAGCTCTTTTTAGCTTGACACAGTCCAGTTGCTATTTTTATTTGACAGTTTATGACAAGCAGGATCAACTGGGTGGTACAGAGTTCTGCTGTTGACTATCTCCACTTGATGCTAGTCTGTATGAGGTGGCTTTTTGACACTTTCAACATTGATGGTAGATTTTCTATCAGCATTCACGATGAAGTTCGCTATCTCGTGGCCTCAGAAGATCGGTACAGAGCAGCGCTGGCATTACATATTACTAACCTCTTGACCAGAAGTATGTTTGCTTACAAGATTGGAATGAATGACCTTCCACAGGTATTAAATTAACCCTTAAGACGCCAAACACAACAATTGTCATCTGCTTTGTCTTCTGCCGAATACTTTTAGAAGTCATTGTTGCAGTCTGATCTGGGTCCACACTGTTTGCCTATATGCAAAAAGTATGTTTGAAAAGTTTGCAAGAAGATGCAGCAGACAACATAAACAGACGACATTTTCAGATGCAGGTTTTCTTGGCACTTTAAGGGTTAATTACTTAATATCTACCACTCTCCTGCAAATTTTTAAGCAGACGACACATTGATGATATTTTTCATCTGTTTCCCAGAAATTAGGCTTTGATATTTCATGCAAATTATCACTTTAGGATACAGTTTGCATGAAATGCCAAAGCCTTTTTCCTGGGAAAAAGAAGAAAAAAAGATTTCAAATTTTTGTCTGCTGAAATTTTTACTTGGCATGCTGAGCATTAAAGCGAACTTTTCCCAGATTCTATCTTATTTATGCTGATATTAATAAGACGGTGTATTCACTGATAGAGTTCATATGACTCAACCTCCATCATCTTAACCCTTAACCCTTAAGATTTATGCAGTTTAAAAGGTTTGCGTTTCGTTGTGGATCCCACATATGTGATTTTTACCTTTTTTTTTTGTTTTGTTTTGCACAAGTTATGAAATGGTGGTTTGCCAAAACTGGAATCAGATTTCTGAGTTCTCATTTTTTTCAGGGAATAAAGCTGTTTAAGGTTATTTTGAGACGCAAAAATCTTGTGACCATTATAAAGTAGAAGTTGTATTGCAAATCTGAAATGGCTGCCAGTTTGGCTTACAGTTTGGTAGTATGAACTTGTATAAATTTTATTCTACTGACATTCAAGAGGTTTCATGTAAGAAAGGTGTTATTTACGTTAAGAAAAGATATTCAAATTTCTGTGATTATTAAATCACCTTACAATGGATCCGCAGCTGAACATGGGTACCTATATCTGTTTATTGGTTAAAAGAAAAAGTCATTAGCTGTGTGCAGTACTCAAACAATAATTAGTGGTGTGCCAGTTAACCCTTGTCCTGCTGAATAAATTAAAATGCCACACCCATTTCTAGTTTTCAGTCAATCAAATTACTTGATCCAGATTGTTGATATAAATTCACATACTTAATTGCAAACAATGTAGATCCAGATCAGTTGGCTTTTTCAGAAGCCAACTGATCTGGATCTACACTGTTTGCAAAGGCAGGACATATCCGGGTTCAGCAGGACTAGGGTTGATATGTAATTTCCTAGTCACAATGTTTTTACCATTAATCTAGTGTCACCAGGCCAACTTAAACTGTATTATTTGAGCCAGGTAACAAGAAAAAGGCTCTTTGTACTTTCTGTTGAATCAGTCCTTCAGTGCACATGCCCAGCCTCTTAGCAAGGCCACAAGTCTAATTCTTTGAAGTTTCCTCTTGACCTAGTGCTTACAATGGCAAACAGCATAGGTTCTGGTGAGATTGCACAGATGTGCAGGCTCGCCTGAACCTTTGCTGTCCTTATGTGCTAACATTACGAAAATGTGGCTATTCAAATATACTGAAAATTTTACCACCAAAAAATGAAATTTTTCAGATAAAAATTCCCGATATTCTCCATATTTCTGTTCAAAACATACATTGGGGTCCTCTTTTGAACCACCTCGTCTATGTTTTTGAGCAGAAATAAGAAAAATAATATATACCCCTGTAAACCAAAATTTTTACTATATTAAAGTGGGGTTTAAGGGGTCAAATTATATAGGCGTATTTTTGTGATGAATGGTTCTTTTCCCATGGTGCTGCTTGTACATGTATGAATATTTCAGTCAGTGGCTTTCTTCAGTGCTGTTGATATTGATGTCTGTCTTCGTAAGGAAGTGGACCTGGACTGCAGAACCCCATCAAACCCTCACGGTGTGGAGAAGGGTTACAATATACAAACAGGTCAGTTTTTACAGGTCCTCTAGCTAGCTCTATATAGAGGCGCCAGTGATCCCACTAAGCATTACCTACTTCTGCCCTTTTTTATGCCCCTACCATTCGAAGAATAATGGGAAGGGCATACATGTATATACTTTTACCCCTGTCTGTCCATCCACCCGTCTCCATCTGCATCCCAGATGGCGTTAGCAATTTGGGTTTAAGTTTTTCAGGCGTTAGCAATTTGTGTTTAAGTTTTTCAGGCAGAGGCATTTGTGTCATTTTGTCAAATTTGTAGTCTGTTCCTATATCTATAGCCTCAGAAAGAGGAGTATCTAGAAAGTATTTTTTCTTATTCCTTTATTAACACTTGTCCTGCTGAATAAATTAAGATGTCACGCCCACTTCCAATTTTCAGCCAATCAGATTACTTGATCCAGATTATTGCTATAAATTTGCATATTTGATGGCAAACAGTGCAGATCCAGGTCAGTTGGCTTCTTCAGAAGCCAACTGACCTGGATCTACACTGTTTGCAAAACAGGGTGTATCCGGGTTCAGCAGGACAAGAGTTAAAATGTGTTTTTGTGGAAAAATATAAAAACTTTTTGGTGGAAAAAAGTGCCTTATCTGGAACAATTTATCTAGCACCTTATCTGGAGCTTTTTATATTTTTGGTTAAAAGTTTTATAAAAATTGGAGAAGAAAAAAAATAAAAAAAATTCTTAATGTTTACCAGTTTATTGTATGTATCTTCAAGCCTAGAGCAGTTAAAGTGCAATGCAGTCATTTGTAACACCTCTTGACACATGATGCATAAAGTGACGTTCTCGTTCTTGCCAGTTTAAAAGTGCCCTGCCCTGAACCGCATGCCCCGCTGCCCTCTAGTCCTGGTTGGAGTACTGGTTGGAAAGAAATACCTCCTACTTACCATGCCACTACATAAGGCCTGAGTTTATAAAACTTTCTTTCATGCATAACTCAACTGAACATGAAATATAAATGCTTTAAAATAAAATATATGTATATGTTAGTCATATCCCAATCAGCATTCTACGTAAATCTATATCGGGCCGTCATCGGCCCGTCAGGGTAGCTGACGGGCCGATGACGGCCCGATGTAGATTTACATAGAATGCTAGCTGGTATGTTATCATTGTGTCAGTATCTGTCTCAGGTTTATCAGTTTTGCTGGCAAAATTGGTTTTATTTAGCACTGAGAATTTAACTTAAGTTTTTTAATTTCACACGAAAGGGAGCTGAACATAAAAAAAAAGTTTCATAACCTTGGGGCCAGATTTCAACCATGTTTGCTGTATAGATTTCGGATTTGCTAGACACCCAACACCTTGTTGATTTTTACCCCGACACCTGACACTGATGGGGATGAGGTCAAATGAAAAATAGCAAGGGGAATTCCATTGGAATGCCATAGATAGCATTTTCAAGTTATGTAACAGGCATTTTAGACTGGTTTCACTTTCAAGTTTTCTTTTCCACAGGTGGAGCACTAGACATTGAAGACTGGTTTCACTTTCAAGTTCTCTTTTTCACATTGAAGCATTAGACACTATAGATTGATTTCACTTTCACAGTGAAGCACTTACATTAGACTGCTTTCAGTTTCAAGTTGTCTTTTCCCACAGTGAAGAACTATACATTATAGACTAGTTTCACTTTTACAGTGAAACACTAGACATTATAGACCGGTTTCACTTTCATACTTATGTTTTCACAGGTGAAGCACTAGACATTTATAAAGTATTAGAAATCACAGAGGGATCCTTACAGAAACAGGAAGCAGTGTCCAACAGAATTAAGATTCCTGTAGCTCTTTCAAACTGACATTTAAGGCATGTGGGAGAAAAAGTGTCCATATTATATGAGCAACATCTTCTGGCCTATGTATCTCCAGGATGTAAAAATTGTACAACCACATCAGATGCTGCAGAATGCATTTGATCATAGTCTACACTGTTTGCCACTCATCCAGCATCTTTAGATAAATTAAAAGGTAGTGAAATGTATACATGTTCAAATTTTGAACATGTATAGTAAGCAGTTAAAGTGTTCCAATATTTAGGATGAATACAGTATTCACTGAAGTTGTTTGTTTAATTTGGAGTTTTACAGACCAGTCAACACTGTAAAGATCATGTCAAGCTGGTCAGTTAATCTGCTCATATTTTTCCTGGGCTTAGTCCTCTAAGTGGTTAAATAGTATTTGTGCATGTACTTTAGAGAATATAGAGATCAAACATGGTTTTTCATGCATTAAAATTCGCCAGGTCCCGTGGGAGGTGCTGAAAACCGAGCCCAGAGGCCGTGGTTTTCAACACCTCCCAAGGTACCTGGCGAATGTTAATGCATTGAAAAACCATGTTCGATCGCTATTATTGCATAAAAACTGAAAACTTTTGCTACATTTCATGTTATTCCTTGCACTATTTTGTTTCGCCTTTTAACCGATCTCTCACGAACACAATTTCCACGGACTATTCTTGTTTTAGAGCCGGGCAGTACACATCTCGTAACGGCAGCAAATCTGTGGCCCCGGTATGATCATATTGAAAGTTGCGTAGCCGTGCATTAACAGCGCGTGAATTGCCTTGTTAATACATGGCTTTTCGCCAGTTAATGCACGGCTGTTAATAGCATGTGACACTGCTATCTATGCAATAATAACAGATAACTGCCCTTCTTGATTCAGGGGAACCTGTGATGGCTTTTGTGAGGCACACTACTGACCGGCTATGGACCCGGGCTTTTGAAATTGTTGATATTGGTTAGTGTTAGTACTAGAAGGATACAGACTAGCTGACAGATCTTGAGGTGGCTCAGTTGGATGCACGTCCGACTGGTGATCAGGAGGTCGGGGGTTCGATCCCCACTGGGCTTGGCAACATTCTTTTGTGGAGATATGATCATGAAATATTTTCTACTGTCATTCTATCCCTTCCGCTGATTCAAGAAGAGCAGTTGTCAGTTTCTGGCAAAAGAATGTGCACAATACTGGTTAACTGCTCAGAAGACTAAGCCTGCCGAGTAAAAGTGTGGTTAGGTAAACTGACACTAGTTCTACATGACCCTATTGTGTTGACTGGGTTGTAAAACCTCAACACAAACAAAAGACAATATCTTGTTTGTGCTGCAGTTTTGTAAGCATTATTTCCAGGCAACAAGTCTTTGTACTTCTTCCCAGAAAAAAGAGGGTTTGGTATTTCTATTGTGCAAATACATTATTACTACAGTAATGTGATCTGATACTCTGTATTGTTGAGTAGGATAGCACAAGATGCTTGTGTCAAGTGTGATCAAGAGATATTGGAACATCCACAAGATGTGTACACAGAGCATCATTTTTTATGTGGACTTCTTTCATTAAAATGAAAGATTGAAAGAAATCAATACACTGAATAACATGAAATGTATTGTTCGCAGAAATTATCCTGTAAGCATTGCCAGATTCAAAACATACTAGTTGTGGTGCTTTTTTTTTTTTCTTATTTTATTTGTTTTTGTTTTTTATTATTTCACAAGCTTTTGATTGAAAAGCATTCTAATATCTTACCAATATTTAGTTTAGTTTAATAAAAATTATTAATAAACATTGTTTCAATAAATTGTTACTTAGGAAATAAAAATATTGATTTTTTTCTTCTTTTTTCCCCAAATTTATTGATGTAATGATTCTGAGATCCCTTGTTAAGATGCAGAAGAAAATATTATTAACCCATTTTAGACTGAATACACTCACCCCACACCATATATCCCGGCACAACCAGTTTTCATCCACTTAACGATATATCCGATCACAGCCGCTGACTAGCTAAACCCTCGATTTTCTTTACTAATGCATAATTACTATTAGTTAAAACGCATCAAATCAATAATAAAATATATTGAATTTACCTCGTGTTTATCCAGGTCAAGCCGCCATTTTGAAAGCTGTCAAAATCAGTTGGCCCCGGACATTTACTACCTAAATTCGTCCATGTATGGGTATCTATACTGTTCATAAGAAATAAACGCATCATCTAGAGTCTCATCAGCTAAAAAGTCAAAATTGAAGTCTGGAAACAAGAATTATCCAATAAAACAGGAAATCAACGTATTTACAGCCTAATGTATCCTAATTTAGTCTTATTGACAGGTTGTAGTGGGTTCACAAATGGGACACAAGAATGTATCACCCCTCCTTAGAACCCTAACTTTTGTACAGAAAGACAGATGAACCCATCCATTACATTTTTCACATTGGCCCCAGTTAACTATGATAATAAATGGTTTCTTGCTAAAATCTGGGCTTGATCGTTTACAGATGATGCACTTTTCATAGTCTGGAATGTCCTCTTCAGAATCACTGTCACAACTTTCAATTTGTACTTTCTTCATTTTTTTCAAAGGAACTCCTGATGGTCCAGCAACTGGTGATGAACTGTTGGTTGAGATTTTTTACTTCCTTGGAATTACTTCATTGATATTGTTTGCTTAGACTTTCCGGTTCTAGATTTTATTTTCGGTTTGTTCTTATCTTGGTGTTCAACAATTTTGTCCATAACTTCATCTTCTGTAATTGCCTTTCCTCCAACAACTTTGCTGAGTGTGTTTCTTTTCTTTTTAGCTGTTTGTACATTTGCAAGAATCTGGCCACCTTTATGTAACAGGAAATTCTCTGCAGATTCTGACAAGGGTCTAACAGGTGTGATACATTCTTGACCTTGACTAAAAGTATTGGCAGGAGCAACCATTGGATCACTGACATGTGGATTGAAGGGTATGATACCACATCTCTTGAAAGCTGATAGTATGTTATTGGCTGTAAGAGTTGTTGTGTAGATCTTGCAGGCTAGGCGACAGACATCATACCTTGTGACAAGCTGACCTCCAGATTCGCGTATATGGCGGTGGCATGCTGAATTCCAGGCAACCTCGAACGGACCAAAACAGCTAACATCAAGAGGTTGGAGGAGATGGCTACAATGTGGTGGTAACACAAATAATATTATATTCTGAGATTTGGCCCATTCTATTAGCCCTAAAGATACATGACTCTTATGTCCATCATAGAGTATAAGTACATAATCTGAATCTCTTGAAGGTATGTAATTTAGTAGGTGATTTTTCATGTAGTCTTCGAAAATCTCCGTGTTCGACCACCCGGTTTCAGAAACTGTACCGGTAGCACCTGGAGTCGCCCCCTCCATTAGTGAATCAAGCATCCGTGAGCCAGGGAAAACAAAATATGGTGGTACCTGCTGACCCACACCATTGACACATCCAATCACTGTGGTAGTTGTAGACTTGCCAGAAGTAACAGCTTGTGCCTTATAGTTCTTACCTAATACTATCTTCAGAGGCTTATGTTCAGCCTGTAGGCCTTGTTCATCCACGTTATAAATGCACTGAGGTTTATCTGTGAGATTATGCTTGGTAAAAATTCTCTGGAGTTCACTAAAATAACTTTCAACTGCCTGTCTAGTCGCACTTCTGGCTCTTGCAATTTCAAGACTTCGTGGTTTTTTAACTTTAAGTTCAGGCCACCTATCTAGGAAATTATATAACCAGCGGTCAGTCAGTGGATGATGTTTATCTCTTAAGCCAAGAAAAATTGCATAATCTGATGCCAGGTTGATAGTCTCCTGACATATCCTACCTCAGCCATAGTTTTCAGATGTCCAGTTAATAATGCCTCCTGCTCATCTGAAAAAAGAGGCAAAGGACCAGACTTCACAACATCCAAGCTAATTCTTCCATGAAGCCTGTCCATTAAAGTTGACTTGGGAACTCCAAAAAGACTGGGACGCTTTTCTGATTGACATGTCATTGTCTATAACTGCTTCGAAAGCTCTGTTCAAATCTGAATCATATGACCTGTAGACACCTCTTGCATTTTCCTTGTGCTGAAAAGAAAACAAAAAAATATTCACGTTTTTGTTTTCTTTTCTTTTTTTTTTTTTTCTTGGCAGCATGCTTATAACATAAATGAAAGAAAACCAAAATATCAAAGTTTATTTCATAACTGAAATAATTTTTGATTTTTTTTTTTTCTCTTTTCTTTTGTTTAGCTTGCATCACCACAGATAGTTGTGCTGATGATAATGCAAGATAAATAAATCTGGAAGAAGATATATCTGAAAAAAAGACAAAGTTAACAAACAAAAATATTTCCATCTTGGATATAATGATGATAACAATAGAATATTTGCTGACATATCTATAACAACTGTAGAACAACTGTAGTAGATATGCATGATGTTTGTTAACTGCTCCTTAATGAAAGATCTTTGCTGAGACAGGTGGAATTCAGAATTTAAACGTCTATAAAATCATTAGGGCAGAGATATATGCCTTTGAAATAAAAGCAATTAATATCCAATTAACTAAAATTAGAAAACAAACACATAAAGACAGTAGTCACAAAATTGCACCTTTTATTTTGAACAGTATACTTTGACAGCTCGGCGCATGACCTTTGGGCACCGCCTACATCCATTTAGCAGACGAAATATAAACATTCATTGATATTTCATGCATTTTTCAAAGAATGTCAGAATAAATTGACAAAAGTTTGGTAATAAGTAAATTTTATCAAAATGGCGCATACAAACTTTCGGGGAACCTTTCTTACCTTCTTTTGCGATCGGAAAACTGTTTTGACGTTTCTGTCTCTAATGTAAACAAAGATGCGCACGCAACACAAAAATCTCGCGAGCGTTATCGTTTTTGTAATGCATTTTCGGGGCCGGACGAAAACAGGTTGTGGACGAAAACAGGTTGTGCCGGGATATTGCAACAGTCAAATTTCAATTTCAGGTATGTCAAGCTATATGATTTAGATATCCCTAGAGAAGAATGGCTAAACTATTTGCAAACATATAATCAGTGCCCGATCAGATGCCACATTCTGCAGTGCCTGATCTTGGTCTTCATTGTTTGCCAGTTACCCTTTTGCAGATCTCCAGACTAAAATGGGTTAATTGCCTCCAGTTCCACTTGATCTGGAGTCAAAGTTCACTTTTCTTCCTGACTGTTTTGCAAGATCGTATGTCAGAGGTGCATTGTGTTGTCATTTGGCACTACAAGAATGGGAGGACCTGCAGTCTGATGTTCTTCACCACAGGTCCAGAAAAGGGGATATTTTAGAAGATATAACTGATTTTTAGCTCGCCTGTACGAAGTGCAAGGAGAGCTATTGTAGTCACCCCGGTCGTCCGCGTTTGCGTTTTCGTTTGCGTTTGCATTCCCATTCCCGTCACACTGCGTTAAAGTTTTTCAAATGCTTATATCTCAACAGTCACTCCTCACAGAGGCATCAAATTTGGAACTTAGGTACCTTGGAGGGTCTTCCGAGATTCCAAGAGAATAAACCCCTGGGTTCATGCCCCTGGGTGGGGCTAGGGGTCAGAATCTAAGACACCTTTGTAATACTGTGTTAAAGTTTTTCAAATTCTTATATCTTGACTTTCACTCCTCATAGAGCATTCATATTTAGAATTTGGGTACCTGGAGTCTTCTGAGATTCCAAAAGAACATACCCCTGGGTTCATACCTCAGGTTGGGCCTTGGAGTGGGGCTAGGGGTCAAAATCTAGGACACATTTGTAAAATCTTATATGCCTACAGGTTATAGACACAACTGGTTATACATCAGCTAACTATGTGACATCGGTTTAAGTGTAAGAGAGTGAAGGTCATGGTGACCTACATTTTACGGTCCAGGTCACCTAGATTTCACGGTCCAGTGATTTTGCCTTATATCTTGAATACTATTTGTTGGATAAATGTCACACCTGGGATATTACTTCCATGTGACCCAATGAATGACCACTTACTATATCTAGGTCATTGTGACCTATATTTCATGGTTCAGTGATTTTGCCTTATATCTTGAATACTATTTGTTGGATAAATGTCACACCTGGGATATTACTTCCTTGTGACCCGATTATTGACGTCAAAATATATCTCTGTTGGTGTGACCTATATTTCATGGTTCAGTGATTTTGCCTTATATCTTGAATACTATTTGTTGGATAAATGTCACACCTGGGATATTAGTTCCTTGTGACTCGATTACTGACGTCAAAATATATCTCTGTTGGTGTGACCTATATTTCATGGTTCAGTGATTTTGCCTTATATCTTGAATACTATTTGTTGGATAAATGTCACACCTGGGATATTAGTTCCTTGTGACCCGATTATTGACGTCAAAATATATCTCTGTTGGTGTGACCTATATTTCATGGTTCAATGATTTTGCCTTATATCTTGAATACTATTTGTTGGATAAATGTCACACCTGGGATATTAGTTCCATGTGACCCAATGAATGACCACTTACTATATCTAGGTCATTGTGACCTATATTTCATGCTTCAGTGATTTTGCCTTTTGGGTTTGTGTTTTATTATTATTATACATTTTGAATTTCTTAATGATAAAAATGTTACAATATAAAATGTACCCAGCAGGCGAGCTACGCTGTCCTATGACAGCTCTTGTTATAACTTTAGTTTTTGCTGGAAAAACACAAATTGAAGCAAGGCAGTTAAACTTATGACGCAAGGCGGTTCTAATGAGTACCCACAATCTCTGTTTTTGAGCAGAAATAAGAAAAATTATGTATATCCCTGTAAACCCTAGTCTTACCATATAAAAGTGGGGTTTAAGGGGGTCAACATTATACAAGTATGTTTTCATGATGAGGCTACTCATTAGAAATTTTCCCTCTTGAGCAATGAGCACCATTTGCTTGCTTGCATAACTGATATATGTCCAAGGACAAATTGTATACTGATATGAATATGGCAGGTCCTGAGAATAATGCATAGTCTGGTAAAGTGCCGTTGCTCACATATGCTATAAGTACTATTAGGAAAGTCATCTACTTATAAGATGAAGCTTGCTAGCTTTTTTTATTATTTTATTTAGCTTATTATTATTTTTTTTTTTTAATAAAAATCTTACACTGAGCAAATATACAAGAGTACGAGTAATTATAATACAAGAAAAAGTAAAATACTGAAGTAAAATGATTAAATGAAGCAAATGTGAAGAAATAAAATTCCAAGGATAGCAGAAGCAATACAGACACACAGATGAGAGAGAAAGAGAGAGTATACAAGGGTGAGTCAATAAGTAACCAGCCTATCCCATTTCCGATGAACCAAGACTGTCACGATTTTCATGCTTTGTTTCAATATATGTTTTATACATGGGTACAAAATTGCACACGTATTGAGTCATTCCTTAATAAGATATTGAATGTCAAACATGGCTAGTGATGCAAAGGCATGCTTTTCATCTTAAGTTGAGTACCGTGCTGTAATTCGGTACTTGTATTTAAAAGGTAAAACAGGCAAGGAAATACACAGCGTGTCAGCCGATGTTTATGGGCCTTCTGCACCATCTTATGCTCAGGTTAAATTCTGGGTAGGGGAATTCAAATGCAGTAGAATGTCTTTAGAAGATGAAACCAGGTCTGGATGCCCATTGGATGCCACCAACGAAGAAATGTGTAAGAAAGTTCGGGTCTGGTGTACTCTGATAGGCAAATTCAGGTGGAAGAAATATGGCAGGCATTAGGCATTTCACATGGTAGCGTTTCAACAATCTTACATGATCGTTTAGGTATGCGCAAGCTAACAGCCGTTGGGTCCCAAATCCCTTAGTCATGAGCAAATGGCAACCACAGCATCAGTATGCAGCGCCTTGTTGAAGCATTTTAGGTCAAAAGATGATTTTCTTTTGCGTCTAGTGACTATAGATGAGACTTGGGTTCATTATTACGAGCCAGAGAATAAAGCTCAAGAGTCGTCAGTGGGTAGGGCCTGGGTCCCCGAGGCCAAAGAAGTTCAAGACGCAACCATCTGCTGGCAAGGTGATGGCCACAGTATTTTGAGATGCAAAAGGCGTGATTATGTTGGACTTTTTACCCAAGAGAAGTACAATAACTGGAGTGTACTATGCAAACTTTTTAGACCAGCTGAGAACCGCCATCCGTGAAAAACGCCCAGGTAAACTCTCTAAAGGTGTTTTGCTGCAACAGGACAACGCGAGAGTCCACACTTGCAAAGTTGCAATGGATGCTGTAGAGCGAAACGGATATGAATTAATACCACATCCTGCCTATTCGCCTGACCTAGCTCCTAGCGACTTCTTCCTATTCCCAAACTTGAAAAAGGATATCCCTGGACTTCATTTCCGGTCTGATGAAGAAGTCGTGACGGCAGTTGAGGAGTGGGTCAATGGAAATGACCCTGACCTTTTCAGTTATGGGCTGATGGCACTTGAACTCCGTTGGTCTAAGTGCATCACACTAGAGGGCAATTACATCGAAAAAGAAGAGGTGGATCTCAACCGGAAATAAGTTAGTCTGGTTATTTATTGACTCAACCTTGTATATTGCTAATCCAAATCTGACCTTAAAGTGCTACAACTGCAACAGAAGATATTTTGATTTTTTTTTTTTTTTTTTTTTTTTTTTAATTTTTGGAGAAAATATGGTTTGACATTTCATGTGAATGATCTACCTAATTCCATGAAATGCAGTTGTACTTATTTTTAAATCATGTGGATCATCTGCCTAGCAGACAATTCACACAAAATGCTATTAAGTTATTTTCATGAAAATATTTAAAATGGAATAAACCAGTAGCATTATTTTCAGAAAAAAAAAACAGACGTCTCCCCCCCCCCCCCCCCCCCCATGAATTTTCAGTTTTTCTACTGCTCTGACATTGAAAATTAGGTCAAGATCACCATTACCTGACCAGTTCTTCGTTATTTTGCTGAGCACTAAGAGGTAATAATTAACCCTTGTCCTGCTGAATAAACTAAGATGCCACACCCATTTCTACTTTTCAGCCAATCAGATTACTTGATCCAGATTGTTGTTATAAATTCACATACTTAATGGCAAACAGTGTAGATCCTGATCAGTTGGCTTCTTCAGAAGCCAACTGATCTGGATCTACACTGTTTGCAAAGGCAGGACATATCCAGGTTCAGCAGGTCTAGGGTTAAGTTTGCTAATTCTACCAACATTTCTCAGTGTACCAATTTCTATTGCTGGACTTTACAATCGTATTTTCCTCACTTTTCCTTTTTTCACAGAGTCAAAAGAAAATACAGTATTACAATTAGAAGGATCAGATTTCACTACCCACAGGTGTATTAACTAGAGACGAAATATACATGTATTTTGTTGTCTGAACACTGATTAAAGGAATGAATTTCATTTTTGTGGTTTTATTGATGTGTAAACGCCAGTTAATCACTTTAAGTTTAGTCCTTAACCTATAAAAAGGCCAAACCTAGGGTATAATGTGCTTCCTATTTTAAATATATGAAGCCTATACAGGCTACAGAGTGGAGTTTTTCGCTTACAGACTAAACTTCAAGTACCTGTGAACAGAGTAAAGCCCAAAGGGTTTATGTTGAGTTTGTGAGTGATTCCCAAGTGTCTACACATCGATAAAATCCACAGAAATAAAAACCATTTCTAATAATTCCAACTAGGTCATATTTACATAAAAAATATGGGTAAAATAGCTAATTTTTTAAATCTGCGCAAAGAAAATATTTCTGTGATTCCTGCTCATTGGATTTATCAATTTATAAATCCCATTATCAATCTGGGCCCAGCTGTTCAAAGCGTCGTTAGCTTAACGAGCTCGTTAAGGGTCATTTTGTTAACTGTTTTAGTGGATTCAATATACAATATTCTGATATTTTACTGCAAAAGCTACTCACATTTTCTCCAGCGAAAAATTTCAGCATATTTGCGTATCACTTGATGTAAATTTTAACGAATCGTTAACTAATGACATTGTTAGTTTTGAACAATTGGGCCCTGCTCTTGGCAAATCAAATAGTGCTACATGTATGCCTGTTGGTGTGAAATTATTATCTTGTAACAGGAGACTGTGATAGTATCTCCTATTATAATGAAGATAACTTGAATGAAATTCCAACTTGCATTTAATACTTAGCACTCTGGGTAACAATTTCAGCAGTCAATATTTTAAAATATTTTCTTTATATTTTTTCCAGAAAAATAGGTTTAGACATTTCAGTGGAGACAATCTGCATGAAATGGCAAAAATTATTTTCTTGGAAAAGTAAGAAAACATATACAAACAGCAATGCTTCAGGCAAGCATGGGCAGTCTTTCCAGAACCTGTGCTGTTCATTCATGTAAGCAGTAGTCCAAAAGGAAACTTCAGCCAGGCATACACATTGAAAGACGGATTTCTTGCAGTAAAGTACACGAATGATCAACACCATTTTTTCACCTTATCTGGAGCTATATCCTTGTTCCAGCCATGTCTTTCAGATATCACAATACTGGTTCACTGTGTCCTGCAGATATCATTATATTAGTTGTACCCTACAGGTATGTAGGGCACAACTCATTTCGAAACCTGTAGGATTCATTTCCACTGTAGTATCTATAGGCCACAAATGATTTTGACATCTGTAGGAATTATACTGTGAAAATGAGTAATAATAATAGTTCCTCTGTCATTACTGACAATGACCAATCTTAACCACATGGGAGAAATGCTACTGTTTGTGTGTTCTAAGATGGCTGATTAGACCAATTCTAGCTCTAAACTGTCTGTTGCAGATGGAACAACAGAGGTCAGAGCAAGACAGCTCTGTTGGTGATGCTTTAGCTCTGGCTTTGCACTGTGCAAGTTTCTGCTTGGCTTCGCTGATTCTTTTTGCCTCATATTCACTAACACCTCTTCTGATGTGGTCTCTCCAATTTGCTCGGTCCTGTGCAATTTGTTCCCACGACTCTGTTGGAGTGTTGAAATCCTTGAGGGAGGCTTTGAGGGTGTCTTTGTATCGCTTCTTCTGACCACCATGGGAGCATTTGCCCATTTCCAGCTCTCCATAGAGGATTTTCCTCAGGCATCCTGGTAACATGGCCTGTCCATCTTGTGCCAGTTTCAGAAGAGTATGTACACTTTGTATTCCTGCTCTTTTCAGGACTTCTGTGTCTATAATCCTGTCTTGCCACTTAATCTTTAAAAGTTTTCTAAGGCAGCTTGTATAGAGATGGTTCAGTCTTTTGGCATGCCGTTGGTAGACTGTCCATGTTTCACATGCATACAATACTGTTTTGGCAGCACCACAGCTTTGCAGACTTTCAACTTTGTGTCAAGCCTGATTCCACTTCGATCCCAAACACTACCACGTAGTTGGCCAAATGCTGCACTAGCTTTGGCAATCCTGGCATTGGCTTCATCATCAATGCGTATGACTCTTGACAATGTGCTTCCAAGGTAGGTGAACTTGTCTACCACTTGCAATCTTTGACCTTTCACTGTAATGGTGGGCTCCTTGTAAGGTTTGCCAGGTGCTGGCACCTTGGTCTTTTTGATGCTGATTGTGAAGTCAAAGCTGTCAGGAGTCAGATACTTGATCTACACCTTTTTGCATCTTCTGTTCTGTTGGAGCACCCTTTGCCATGTCATCTGCACCTTGCATAATCAAAATGTGTTGTGACACCAATATCACAGTATAAGTTGTGTCCTACAGATACTACAATATTAGTTGTGTTCTACCAATATTACAATATGAGACTTACAGATATCAAAATGAGTTTTTTCCTAAAGATGAAACAATATGAGTCCTGGAGATTTCAAAATGAACTCTGACAAGATATCACAATATTAGGTATGACCTACAGATATCACAATATTATTTATTACCTATGTTGAGTTGTGTCCTAAAAATATCACAATATCACAGCTACCTATAACATAATACCCCAGCAGCACCATATCTACACACTACCAGTGTATACTAAAGGCACATTAATTACCCTGTGAAAATTTACTTCATACAAGTTGCCAAAAAAGGCAATGATCACTCACCCAAGTCCAACTTTCATAAAGAAGATCTGATTAATAGAAAATAGGCTATGCCACAAAGTCAAACAAAGGATTTCTGCATTCATTCTCCTTACATTTTCTCCATTACAAGTCTATAGAATTTTTTATGCTTAGGAAAAAGTAACTACAAAGCAAATGGTCCAATTTTGCAAACTAACCAAAACTTTTATTTGAACTGAGGTGAGCTATCATTGCCCTTTTGGGCAACTTTCCTTATTTTCTGCACCAAATTTATTTTGTGGATACTTACTGGAAGCATCTTGCTGATGTAATCTCTAAGAATGACTATATGGTTTGGAGCAAAAATTACGAAAAAAATCTTGGTTACTCCCTGTATATACCGGTATATATAGTCATGAAACCTGGCAGTACATTATAACAAGAGGACCATGATGGTCCTATATCGCTCACCTGAGCAAACAGATTTGCATACTTAATGTTGAAGTTTCAGCCAAGTTCACTGCTCTGAAATTTTATGTATAAATTTTATTACCATGACGAATCATGACAGCTTGAACAAACTTAGTAGAGGGTAACCAAAGGAACATTCCTGCCAAGTTAAACTGAAATCGGTTCAGTGGTTTCTGACAAGAAGATTTTTAAAGTTTTCTATTTAGATATAGAGGGAAAATAAGCCCCACCCACTAGCAGGCATGTTTTTTGACAAATCAGGATTGCTTGAACATTCTTGGTAGAGGGTCACCAAAGCATTATTGAAATTGGTCAGGAGGTATTTGACAAGAAGCATTTTAAAGTTTTCTATACAGATATATACCGAAAATAAGCCCCGCCCCCTGGAGGCCATGTTTTTTGACATATCATGAAGGCTTGAACCATCCTGGTAGAGGGTCACAAAAGCAACATTCTTGCCAAGCTACATTGAGCTTGGTCCAACGGTTTCTTACGAGAAGATTTTTAAAGTTTTTTATATAGACATATAGAAAAAAATAAGCCCTGCCCCGTAATGGCCATGTTTTTTGACGATCATGACAGCTTGAACAACCTTGGTAGAGGTCACCAAAGAAACATTCCTGCCAAGTTGTATTGAAATCGGTCCATTGGTTTCTGACAAGAAGATTTTTTAGTTTTCTATATATAGGGAAAAAAAAGCCCCACCCACTAGCAGCCATGTTTTTTGACAAATCATGATTACTTGAACAATCTTGGTAGAGGGTCACCAAGGAAACATTTTTGCCAAGTTGTAATGAAATTGGACCTGTGTTTTCTGAAAAGAAGACTTAAAGTTTTTCTATATAGATATATAGGGAAAATAAACCCCGCCCCCTGGCGGCCCTGTATCTTGTTTGTTTGTGTTGAGGTTTTACGGCCCAGTCAACCCAATGGGGTCATGTCGAGCACGGTCAGTTTACCTAACCACACGTTTACTGGGCAGGCTTAGTCCTCTAAGCGGTTAACCAGTACTGTGCACATTCTTTCGCCAGAAACTGACAACTGCCCTTCTTGAATCAGCGGAAGGGAGAGAATGACCTTAGAAAATATTTCATGATCAATCTCCACGAAAGAATGTTGCCGACCTCGGCGGGGGGTTGAACCCGCGACCTCCTGGTCTCCAGTCAGACGGCGCATCCAACTGAGCCACCGAGGCCGGCTCCCTGTTTCTTGATGAATCATGACGGCTTGCATAACCTTGATAGAGGGTTACATAAGAAACATTTCTGCAATGTTTAATTGAAAGCAGTCCAGTGGTTTCTGACAAGAAGATCATTAAAGTTTTCTATGTAGATATACGGGGAAAAAAAGCCCCACCCCCTACCAGCCATGTTTTTTGACAAATCATGATAGCTTGAACAATCTTGGTAAAGGGTCACCAAGGAAACATATCTGCCAAGTTATATTGAAATCGATCCAGTGGTTTCTGACAAGAAGTTTTTTCAAGTTTTCTATATAGATATATATAGGGAAAATAAGCCCCGCCCCCTGGCGGCCATGTTTTATGACGAATCATGACGGCTTGAACAATCTTGGTAAAGGGTCACCAAAGAAACATTTCTGCCAAGGTATATTGAAATCGGTCCAGTGGTTTCTGACAAGAAGATTTTTTCAAGTTTTCTATATAGATATATAGGGAAAAAAGGCTCCACCCCCTAGCGGCCATGTTTTTTGACAAATCACGATTACTTGAACAATCTTGGTAGAAGGTCACCAAGGAAACATTTTTGCCAAGTTATAATGAAATCGGTCCAGTGGTTTCTGACAAGGAGTTTTTTCAAGTTTTTCTATATAGATATATAGGGAAAATAAGCCCCGCCCCCTGGCAGCCATGTTTTTTGACGAATCCAAATGGCTTGAACAATCTTGGTACAGGATCACCAAAGGAACATTTCTGCCACATTATATTGCAATCGTTCCAGTGGTTTCTGATAAGAAGATTTTTTAAATTTTCTATATAGATATATAGGGAAAATAAGCCCCGCACCCCCCTGGCAGCCATGTTTTTTGACGAATCCAAATGGCTTGAACAATCTTGGTACAGGATCACCAAAGGAACATTTCTGCAAAATTATACTGAAATCAGTCGGGTGGTTTCTAACAAGAAGATTTTTAAAGTTTTCTATATAGATATATAGGGAAAATAAGCCCCGCCCCCTGGCAGCCATGTTTTTTGACGAATCCAAATGGCTTGAACAATCTTGCAAGAAGATCACCAAAGGAGCATTTCTGCAAAATTATATGGAAATCGGTCCAGTGGTTTCTGATAAGAAGATTTTTAAAGTTTTCTATACAGATATACGGGGAAAATAAGCCCCGCCCCCTGGCGGCCATGTTTTTTGACGAATCCAAATGGCTTGAACAATCTTGCAAGAGGATCACCAAAGAAACATTTCTGCAAAATTATATGGAAATCGGTCCAGTGGTTTCTGACAAGAAGATTTTTAAAGTTTTCTATACAGATATATAGTGAAAATAAGCCCTGCCCCCTGGCGGCCATGTTTTTTGACGAATCCAAATGGCTTGAACAATCTTGGTACAGGATCACCAAAGAAACATTTCTGCAAAATTATATGGAAATTGGTCCAATGGTTTCTGAAAAGAAGATTTTTAAAGTTTTCTATATTGATATAAAGGGAAAATAAGCCTGGCGGCCATGTTTTTTGACGAATCCAAATGGCTTGAACAATCTTTGTAGAGGATCACCAAAAGGAACATTTCTGCAAAATTATATTGAAATCGGTCCAGTGGTTTGGGACAAGAAGATTTTTAAAATTTTCTAAATAGATATATAGGGAAAATAAGCCCCGCCCCCTGGTGACCATGTTTTTTGACGAATCCAAATGGCTTGAACAATCTTGGTAGGGGGATCACCAGAGGAACATTTTTGCAAAATTATATTGAAATCGGTCCAGTGGTTTCGGACAAGAAGATTTTTTAAGTTTTTAATTAAAAAATCTATTTTTAGCTCCTGTGACCTAGATATGCAATGAACCGGAACCATTTGAACAACTTTGAAAGAGGACCAACCAAGGATCATTCCTGTGAAGTTTGGTCAAATTCCCACCAGTGGTTTAGGAGGAGATGTTGTTTAAAGATTGTGGACAGACGGACATCCGGACGCCGACAACGACGCCGACGACGACGACGGACGGTGAGTGATCACAATAGCTCACCATTAGCCTTCGGCTCTGGTGAGCTAAAAACACACCTATTCAAATCTATAGCAAATTTCACCTCCAAAAACTGAAAATTTTCTGATAAAAACTCTATTTTTCATATTTCTGTTCAAAACATAGATTGTGGGTACTCGTGAGAACCCCCTCGGCGAGGCGGTTCAAACAAGTACCCACAATCTATGTTTTTGAGCAGAAATAATGAATACCCCCGTAAACCCCAGTTTTACTATATAAAAGTGGAGTTTAAGGGGGTTAAAATTATACAGGTATGTTTTCCTGATGAAAAATGGGTGCATAGCTCCAGATAAGGAGCTGTTTTTCTGGTGGTATCCTGCTCTTTCTGTTTTTAGGCTCATTCTGTTTAGGATAGTTGCCACGGCAACTGTTAGTTTTAAAACAGAAGTTCTTCTAAAAACATCTCTCATCAAGAAAACATGCCTATATAATTTTGAACCCCCACCCCCCACCCCCTTAAACCCTACTTTATAAAGTAAAACTAGGGTTTACAGGGGTATACAGTCAAACCTGTGTTAAGCAAGCACCTATGGGAAAGCCAAAAACTGGTTGCTTAGGTGCTTGCTTAATACAGGTAGATTTCCACTTCTTGGCATTTAATGGGATCTGAAATAGTGGCCATTAAAGGCAGGTGATTGCTTAATACAGGTGGACTTTAAGACAGGTTTGACAGTATATTATTTTTCTTATTTTGCTAAAAAACATAGATTCTGAGTACTTGTTAGAACCACCTCACCCAGGTGGTTCTAATGAGTACCCACAATGTATGTTTTGAGCAGAATTATGAAAAATATCAGAATTTTTTCCCTGAAATTTTTCATTTTTGGGTTGTAAAATTTTCAATATATTTGAATAGGCATGTTTTCGTAATCAATAGAAATGCTCATGTGATCTGAGCCAAACTTAGCAATCATACTCATTGTGTGATCTTCCCCCATCCAAACTAATCTGTTGTTTTGATTGCCTCTTTCCAGGCTCCTCCACCACATTTGTGTTTTGATTGTACTGCCATCCACTGTTTTGATTTGTTACCATTGTTACTGCTGGATGCATAAGCAGAAAATCAGTTTCACATTACTGTCAAACCTGTCCTAAAGGCCACCTGTATTGAGCAATCACCTGCCTTTAATGGCCACTATTTCAGATCCCATTAAATGCAAAGAAATGGAAATCTACCTGTATTAAGCAAGCACCTGTCTTAAGCAACCAGTTTTTGGCTTTCCTATAGGCGCTTGCTTAACACAGGTTTGACTGTATGTCATAAAATCATTTTCATGAATGTCATGATGGCTCACCACAGTAACATGTAAACATAAGCATTCATATGGACAGACCAAACTGACCCATCGATCTTTTGTTTACAGAGCTCTTGATAAGGTGCTTTTTTTCAACCAAAAAGTATCTATAGTTTTCTTATTTCTCAACAAAAACATATGTTGTGGGTACTCATTAGAAGCGCCTTGCTAAGGTGCTTCTAATGAGTACCCACAACATATGTTTTCGTTGGGAAATAAGAAAACTATTTACCTGATGCCCACTCTTATCTAGACCTATGTGTTTATATAATACCTATAAGTGAATGTTTACCGCATATACAGGTATTACCTGTAAAGGTGAGGGAAAAGCTGCCTCACATCATCATCACGAAAACACGCCTATATAATGTTGACCCCCTTAAACCCCACTTTTATATACAAAACTGGGGTGTACAGGGGTATACATTATTTTTCTTATTTCTGCTCAGATAGATTAATTGCGGACACTCATTAGAACTGCCTGGTCGCGGCAGTTCTAACAAGTACCCACAATCTATGTTTGAGCAGAAATATGAAAAATATCAGAATTTTTATTTGAAACTTTTCATTTTTTGCTGGTAAAATTTTCAGTATATTTGAATAGGCTTGTTTTCGTAGGAACACAGAATTTTCCAAATGCCAAACCTAAACTGTACAATGGACATATACCGGTACATATAAATATTAAACATAAAAGTCAAAGCAACAGGTCAATTCGAGTCATTCTATAAGTGCCTACAATATTTTCACAAACAAGAGGGCCATGATGGCCCTGTAACGCTCACCTGAGCAACATAGCACTTTGAGAGCCTGATCTAGAACTGATCAAGGCAAACATTCTGATCAAAGTTCAAAATGATTATAACAAAGTTTTCTGCTGATTTGGCCCGGTGACCTAGTTTTTGATACCAAGCGACCCAGTTTCGAACTTGACCTAGAACTCATCAAGACAAACATTTTGTGCAAGAGTCATGATGATTGCTTGAAAAATGTGACCGCTAGAGTGATAACAAGATTTTACGCTTATTTGGCCAGGTGACCTAGTTTTTGATCCCAGGTGTTCCAGTTTCGAACTTGACCTAGAAATCATCAAGACAAACATTTTGAGCCAGATTCATGATGATTGTTTCAAAAAAGTGACCACTAGAGTGTTAACAAGGTTTTCTGCTGATTTGGCCCGGTGACCTAGTTTTTGACCCCAAGTGACCCAGTTTCAAACATATCCTAGAACTCATCAAGACAAACATTTTGAGCAAGATTCATGATAATTGCTTCAAAAATGTGACCGCTAGAGTGTTAACAAGGTTTTCTGCAGGCTTGGCCTGGTGACCTAGTTTTTGACAACACGTGACCCAGTTTCGAACCTGACCTAGAAATCATCAAGACAAACATTTTGAGCAAGATTCATGATTATTGCTTCAAAAATGTGACCGCTAGTGTGTTAACAAGGTTTTCTGCTGATTTGGCCCGGTGACCTAGTTTTTGACTCCAAGTGACCCAGTTTTGACCTCGAACTATAAATCATCAAGACAAACATTTTGAGCAAGATTCATGATGACTGCTTCAAAAATGTGACTGCTAGAGTGTTAGAAAGGTTTTCTGCTGATCTGGCCAGGTGACCTAGTTTTTGACCCCAAGTGACTCAGTTTCGAACTTGACCTAGAAATCATCAAGACAAACATATTGAGCAAGATTCATGATGATTGCTTAAAAAATGTGACCGCTAGAGTGTTAACAAGGTTTTCTACTGATCTGGCCCAGTGACCTAGTTTTTGACCCCAAGTGACCCAGTTTCAAACTTGACCTAGAAATCATCAAGACAAACATATTGAGCAAGATTCATGATGATTGCTTCAAAAATGTGACTGCTAGAGTGTTAACAAGGTCTTCTGCTGATCTGGCTAGGTGACCTAGTTTTTGACCCCAGGTGACCCAGTTTCAGATTTGACCTAGAAATCATCAAGACAAATATATTGAGCAAGATTCATGAATATTGCTTCAAAAATGTGACCGCTAGAGTGTTAATAAGGTTTTCTGCTGATCTGGCCCGGTGACCTAGTTTTTGACCCCAAGTGACCCAGTTTCGAACTTGACCTAGAAATCATTAAGACAAACATATTGAGCAAGATTCATGACGATTGCTTCAAAAATGTGACTGCTAGAGTGTTAACAAGGTTTTCTGCTGATCTGGCCAGGTGACCTAGTTTTTGACCCCAGGTGACCCAGTTTCGAACTTGACCTAGAATTCATCAAGACAATTATAATGAGCAAGATTCATGATGATTGCTTCAAAAATGTGACCGCTAGAGTGTTAATAAGGTTTTCTGCTGGTCTGGCCCGGTGACCTAGTTTTTGACCCCAAGTGACCCAGTTTCGAACTTGACCTAGAAATCATCAGGACAAACATATTGAGCAAGATTCATGATGATTGCTTCAAAATGTGACTGCTAGAGTGTTAACAAGGTTTTCTGCTGATCTGGCCCGGTGACCTAGTTTTTGACCCCAGGTGACCCAGTTTCGAACTTGACCTAGAAATCATCAAGACAAATATATTGAGCAAGATTCATGATGATTGCTTCAAAAATGTGACCGCTAGAGTGTTAACAAGGTTTTCTGCTGATCTGGCCCGGTGACCTAGTTTTTGACCCCAAGTGACCCAGTTTCCAACCTGACCTAGATTTAATAGAGGCAAATATTTTGAGCAAGTTTCATCAAGATTGGGTCAAAATTATGACCTGTAGAGTGTTAACAAGTTTTTCCTTTGATTTGACCTGGTGACCTAGTTTTTGACCCCAAGTAACCCAGTATCGAACTTGACCTAGATTTCATAGAGGCAAACATTCTGACCAAGTTTCATCAAGATTGGGTCAAAACTGTGACCTCTAGAGTGTTAACAAACTAATTGTTCACGACGAACGACGGACGACGACGGACGACGGACATAGGGTGATGACAAAAGCTCACCCTGAGCTTATGCTCAGGTGAGCTAAAAATAAACATACAGTCCTAAAATTCAATATATTCTAATAATAAACAAGAAATGGGTCAGCAGGTAATTGAAAAACTTGAAGGGATAATTAACCCTTAATTCTTTCACTGCCACAGGCGATACTAATAGGCTTTTGCAAACAGCGTAGATCCAGAGACGGCTCATAATGAGCCCTCTCATCTGGATCTACACTGTTTGACATTCAGTCTTTCAACTTTACATATAAAGAAAAACTTTACATATAAATTTCTTTCCAATCAATAGTTTGTTAAAAAACAAAGCAGACAACAAATGTAGTCTGAAATTTGGCGCCGAAAGAGTTAAAGCACTAAGCATAACTGTTGCAGACCGACATTCTAAATTTCTTTTATCATTTTTCAGAGAAAAAATAAGATTTGGAACTTCATGTGAACTGTCTGCTAGGCATACAATTCACCTGAAATGTCAAACCTTTTTAATGAAAAAAAAGATAATAAAATGTCTGCTGCAGCTGTGATTATCACTTTAACAGTTAAACTTACATGACTGCATGACCTTTTAATATCGTCTGGACCTTCATTGAGCATCATCACAAGAAAAAAAAACTGAACACAATAAAATTTAATGTAAAAAAAAAAATACCATCAGCATTGCTGAGTTAATATAATTAACCTTTACCACTCGCTGGACAAATTCAGCAGACAACAAATTGCTATTTTTCTTATTTTTCCCAGAAATCTGGTCTGGCCACTTTAGGCAAACTGTCTCCAACAGTGACAGTTTACATGAAATATCAAATCCTGTTTTCCGGGAAAAATATCAATTTTTAATCTACTGAACTAGCCCAGAAAGTGGAATACCTTATTCGACCTAATTACCGCACATACCCCTATAAGCGCACAATCAAGAAATTCCGTAGTCTTGAGATTACAACTAGTGTACTTTTTTTCTTTACTTCTTTACAAAGGCATATGTTGTGGGTACGCATTTGAATTGCATCGACAAGTCGATGCAATTCAAATGAGTACCCACAACATATGCCTTTGTAAAGAAAGTCAGAATAAATCGCATAGTCATCATTAAATAAGTCCTTTTCTGATCTTTTTTATAGTGTAGCCTTAGTAGATAGATACATATTTGACCACAAATGAGTGTGTCCTTTAAGTTTGAAAAACCTAAGTGCACAGTGCGGTAATTAGGTCGAATACGGTAGGTTAAACTAAAGAAATTGCATGACCATCTTTAATTGAGACTGGAAGTTCATAGAGTATCATCAATTGAAAAAAGAATGAACACAATGAAACTGAATGTAAAAAAGCATATCATCTTCATCGCTGAGTTAATTAAATTACTGTAATTATTCAAAACATTTGGATAGACAAGCAAGAGCAAACAAGACAATGCTCCTAAAGAAGTAGTCTGTTTACCTTTGGTTCAGCTCATTTACAAACATCACCGGGTATCATTATTAACACAAGCCTATTCAAATATACTGAAAATTTTACCACCAAAAACTGAAACTTTTCAGATAAAAAAATCTGATAGTTTTCATATTTCTGCTCAAAACATAGTTTGTGGGTACTCGTTAGAACCGCCTGGCTGAGGCAGTTCTAACATGTACCACAATCTGTTTTTGAGCAGAAATAAGAAAAATAATGTATACCCCTGTAAACCCAAGTTTTACTGTATAAAAATGGGTTTAAGGGGGTCAACATTATATAGGCATGTTTTCGTGATGATGGACTTATCTATATTTTGGGAAAAGTATGGTAAGTACTTAATATAGTATCCGAAAATTTTCTTTAATGCAATGACTATAAACCTCCTTACTACACAATAAGTAACTTCACTGAACAGTTGGCAATAAATACACATTTATTTTACCTATAGCTCCAGATAGGGCAGTTTTTTTCGTCTGAAAATACTGGGCCCAGTTGTTTAAAGCATCCTTAGCTTAACAAGCTTGTTAGTGGTCAAAATGTTAACTGTTCTAGTAAGTAAAATATCTCATTCACACATATTTTTGCTGAAAAATGTGAGTAGCTTTTGCAAAAGCTACTCACATTTTTTCAGCAAAAATTTTAAGGCATATGCCATATTTCATGATCAAAGTTTTAACGATACGTTAACTAACGATGTTGTTAGTTTTGAACAACTGGGCCCTGATATTTATCCCCACGTAAGCGATGGGGATATTGTGAACGTCCCCATCTGTCTGACCGACTGACCATCCATCCATCTGGCCACAACGCTATCACCTAAACTACTAGGGGGAATTTAACAAACTTGCTACATCACTTTCCTACATGATAAGGGTGTGCAAAAGCAACATTATTTTTCTGCGTGTCCATCGGTCATCCATCCATTTGTCTGTCACACTATCTCCTCCTAAACCACTGGGCTGAATTCAACCAAACTTGCTACATCACCTCCCTTCATGGTAGAGTGTGCGAGAGCAACATTTTTCTGTGTGTGCATCTGTCCGTGCATCCGTCACTCACACTATCTCCTCCTAAACCACTGTGCATACTTCAGCCAAACTTGCTACATCACTTCCTCTCATGGTAAGGGTGTGCAAGAGTATTTTTTTTTTCCATGCATCCGTCTTTCAATGTGTCTGTTGTCCGTCCATCTGTCTGTCATGCTATCTCCTCCTAAATCACTCGGCCAAATTCAACCAAACTTGCTACATGACCTCCCCTCATGGTAAGGCTGTGCAAGAGTAAGACCGTTTGTCCATCTGTCAGTCATGCTACATGTATTAGCAATAAGTTGGGGATTTGCGATGTGGCACCATCGGTTGCGCATTCTAGACTTTATTTCTCCACAATATGTTGTGGGAACTAAACAGAAGTGCCACTTTGAGGTGCTTCTAATGAATACCCACAAACAATGTTTCCTGGAGTAAAAAAATAAAAAAATATATGGCTACCATCTCTGATCTGGCAGAGTGCTTAATTCTCCTTATGCCTCATGTCAAGCTGGATCAGTTCACCTACCACACTTTTTCTGAGTAGGTTTAGTCCTCTAAGCATATACCTAGTACAGTGCACATTCTTTTGCCAGAAACTAAGTGCCCTTCTTGAATCAGCAGAAGATAGAGACTGACCATAGAAAATATTTCATCATCAATCACCACAAAAGAATGTTGCCAGCCCCAATGGGGATCGAACCACCAGTCGGATGCACATCCCACTGAGCCACCAAGGCTGGCAATGCTTGCTTTTGGAGTGCTGCCTTACTGAAATATCATGCCCCAGAAATGGCCTCTGTGAGACCATACTAATAAGTATGGTACCAAAGTCCTCCTGGTGTAATTAGAAAAATCTGAAATAACCAATACTGTACCTATAACACATTTGTTTTTAAATCTTAACCCTTATCTTGCCTTTCGCGACAATAGTCGCGCTGGGGGGGTCTGTCAACTCAAAAGCCTGTCATACTTACAATATACCACATGCAACCATTCAGAGCAAGTGTTCTCATACAGGAGTGAACCTACTTTCATACAAACATGCCACTTTTCATTAGATAGTCAGGTGCTGGATTTTACCCACACTAAAAAAGACCAAGAATACCAAATTTCAAGCTGCCATTAATTTCAGCACTCACTTCAACAAATTGATCAGGCTTTGAATCATTTCCAGTGAGGAAGAAGTAGGAATAACAGTAGAACCTATGTATGTCACTCGTTTCATTCGCAATAGTACACAGTAGGCGCTGGGCTCTTGGAAATTTTTTTTTTTTTTTTTTTTTTAAGTGTCTTAAACGGTTCCCGGTTTACACATGACTGTCAAGTGACTTTCTAGTCACGTGACCATCCTTTCTCCGGTAAAATGGCCACCTAGGATCGGCAAATTATACGTGAAAATTTCATGAAAATCGAGGTAAAATTCAGGGGGTAATGACTTCTCAAGTAGAGGAACCCCCTCTTACGGGCCTGATTCATTTTATTTCCGGCAAGAGAAGGGTTAATTATAGCGCCAAGTAAAATTTGTAGCAGATGACATTATATTTTTTTTTTTAAATCTTGACATTTCATGTGAACTGAAAATTCACATGAAATGTCCAGACACTTTCTATGAAAAATTCATATTTTCATTTAATTTCTTTTTTTTTAGCTCTCCTGGATCAAAGGCTCCAGGGGAGCTTATAGGATGGTATAGTGGGTCTGTCAGTCTGTTGTCCATCAGCACCTTTAACCAGTTATATCTCCACAGTATGCAGGCTGATCTCAATCATTTCTCATCTGTAGCATGCCTCTGATGGGGGAGTGATGGCATAAGCTTTTCATGGAAATCCAACAAAAACCTTGGTTGCTATGGCAATTATAAGGCCCCATAGACTTACAATGGAACAAGAAAAATGCCTAATGGCATTATGGACGGGTTTTCAACCAGAATCTGTGGAAGGCGGAGTCACACCTAGAATTATATGAATATAGGAATTTCATTGAAAGCATATGAATTTTCTCTTATGATGCATGAGAAATTGGGCTCAAAAAGTACCCAAAGTCTGTACACTTTCATACAACCTGAGATTCAGAAAATGACTAAGTAAAAGTGGAAAAAGTGACAAAAATAAATTTAAAAATCATATCCAAACCACATGCACTTCTGCAGACATGGGAGAAAACATGTGCAAAGTTTCAAAAAGACCGGTTTAAAATTGTATGAAAAGTTGCAATCACAAGGTACCCACTGTCTATACATCTGAGGTCAGAAAATGACAAAGTTCAAAAAGTACAAAAAAGGGACAAAAAATATGGCAAGGATAATATGAAAAGCACATGCACATCTTCAGACTATGGAGAAAACATGTGCAAAGTTGCAAAAAGATTAGTATAAAAATTGTATGAGGAGTTGTGCTCACGAGGTAGCCTCTGTCTATATACTGAGGGTGAAAAATGACTTAACAATGTGGAAAAAAGTAAAAAAAAAAAAATTTAACAATTACATCCAAACCACATGCACATCCTCATACCATGAGTAAAATGCATGCAAAGTTTCATAATAATCGGTACAAAACTGTAAGAGGAGTTGCGCTCACAAGAGGTACCAACTGTTTATATATAAAGGGTGAAAAATGACATTCACAATGTGGAAAAAAATGACAAATAATGTTCTAACAATTATACCCAAACCACATGCACATCCTCATACCACGAAGAAAACATATGCAAAGTTTCAAAACAATCGGTACAAAACTGTAAGAGGAGTTGCTCTCACAAGAGGTATCCACTGTCTATATACTGAGGGTGAAAAATGACTAAGTTCACAATGTGAAAAAAGTGACAAAAAATGTTCTGATAATTATACCCAAATCACATGCAGTTGCACATCTTCATACCATGAAGAAAAACACATGCAAAGTTTAAAAACAATCAGTATAAAACTGTTAGAGGAATTGCACTCACAAGAGGTACCTGCTGTCTATATATTGAGGGGAAAAAATGACTTAAGTTCACAATGTGGAAAAAGTGACAAAAAATAATCTAACAATTATATCCAAACCTCATGCACATCATACCATGTAGAAAACATATGCAGAGTTTCAAAATGATTGGTACAAAACTGTAGGAGGAGTTGCGCTCAAAAGATACCCAGGATAAATGTTGATGGAAAGACGGGCGGACGGAAACTTGCACGCCTAAGTTGCCCATGCTAAAGCAGGTGCGACAAAAAGGTTAACCAAAAGGTAAGCCTCGAACAATGCCTGATGCCCATACATCAGTTAGTTGTGTGTCTGACTGGTGATCAGGAGGTTGTGGGTTCAACCCCCACTGGGTCAGCAACATTCTTTCTTGGAATTTGATCATGAAATACTTTCTACGGTCGTTCTCTCCCTTCTGCTGATTCAAGAAGGGCAGTTGTCAGTTTCCTATGGAAGATTGTGTACAATATTGGTTAGCCGATTAGAGGACTAAGCCTGCTCAGTAAAAATGTGGTTAAGTAAACTAACCACATTAGACATGACCCCATTGAGCTGACTTGGCCATAACACTTCAACACAAACAAACATCGCTATTTTAAAAGATGGATTTTTGAAAAACCCGTCCAAAAAGCTTGACATCACCATAACTCCTTTAGATTTGATCAGATGTTCCTGAAACTTGCAGATGAGATGGACATGGATGAAATCACTAACAGGTTTAACAACTGGCTGATCGGATCATTAATCTTAGAGTTATGTCCCCTTGATTGCTGAAAAAGCATCTGTTTGACTTTGTCGTCACTGTAACTCATTCAGTTTTGATCGGATGAAACTTGTTGACAAGGTGGACATGAATTATATCTTGAACAAGTTCAAAAACAGGCCAGACTGGATCATTTCTCTTAGAGTTATGTCTGCTGATTGCTGTAAAAGTCTCTGTTTGACTTTTTCATCAGCATATGTCGTTCAGTTTTGATGTGAGATTCCTGAAACTTGCAGATAAGGCGGACATGGATGAAATCTCAAACAAGTTCAAAAACTGGCCAGATATGATCATTAATCTCAGTTACATTCCTTTGATAGCTGAAAAAGCCTGTTTAACTTTGTCTACAGCATAACTAAATCAGTTTTTGATCAGATATTCTTGACACTTGTAGATAAGGTGGACAAGGATGAAATCTCTGACAACTTAAAAAACTGGCCAGATTGGATCATTAATCTTAGAGTTATGTCCCCATGACTGCTGAAAAAGCCTTTGTCTGACTTTGTCATCAGCATAACTCAGTCAGTTTTTGATCAGATCTTCCTAAGGCAGATAAGTTGGACATGGATGAAACCTCAGACAAGTTCAAAATCTGGCCAGATTGGATTATTAATCTTAGAGTTACAAACATTCCCTTGATTGCTGAAAAAGCCTCTTGTTTGACTGTCATCACCATAACATGTTCAGTATTGACTGGATGTTCCTGAAACTTGCAGGTTAGGTGAACATTGTTTAAATCTTGGACGTTTGAAAACTGGCCAGATAAGATCATTTATTTTAGAGTTACATCCCCTTGATCGCTGAAAAAGCCTTAGTTTGACTATGTCATCTGCGTAACTCATTCAGTTTTGATCAGATCTTCCTGAAACTTGCAGATAAGACATGGATGCAATCTCAGAGGAGTTAAAAAACTGGCCAGATTGAGTCATTAATCTAAGAGTTAAGTCCCCTTGATTGCCAAAAAAGCCTCTGTTTGAGTTTGTCATCAGCATAACTCCTTCAGTTTTGACTAGATCTTTCTGAAGTTTGCAGATAAGGTCTGTTTGTTTGTTTGATTTGGGCTTAACGTCGCTTTCAACCTTTTTCAGTCATATCGCGACGGTGTCTGGATGTGGCAGGGAGCTCAATGCTCACTTTTAGAGTGCTGCCTCACTGAAATATCACGCCCCAGACACTTTGATATGATATTCCACCCAGTCACATTATACTGACACTGAGCTGACCAGTTCTAGCTCTACTTTCTTAATGCTGAGCGCCAAGCGAAAGAGCAGCTAGTACCATTTTTAAAGTCTTTGGTATGACCCGGCCGGGGATCGAACCCGCAACCTCCCGGTCACAAAGCGGACGCTCTACCACTGAGCCACTGTGCCGGTTGCAGATAAGGTAGACATGGATGAACTCTAGGGATGAGTTTGAAACCTGGCCAGATTGGATCTGTCTTAGACTTGTATCTCCCTTGACTTTTAAAAAAAGCCTATATTTAACTTTATCAACACCATTTTGATCGGATCATCCTGAAACTTACAGATAACATGGACATGGATGAAGTCTTGGATAAATTCCAAAACTGTCCAGATCAAATTATTTATTTTGGAGTTACCTCCACTTGATTGCTGAAAACGCCTATATTCGACCTTGTCATCGGCACAACTCCTTCAGTTTTGATCAGATCTTCCTAACCCTTACATATAAGACGGGGTTGAAACTTGGTGCACAATTAGACCATGAGGTGATACAGGGCATATTGTTTTGAGGTTAAAATACACCAAATTGTGATAGAGTTATGGATATGTCAAGAATTATGTCCTCCAGATTAATGAATGTTATAGACATTGAGTGACTTTGATCTACTTTTCAGCACAGGTGAGCATTAAGCACCACCTTGTTTAATTATTGTCTGCTTCAGCTATGATTTTAACATTTGTATTGATACATGTAGGCACTTTGTATAAGCTGGTATGTAAGCACAGCTCCAGATAGGAGGGTATCAGGAAAATATTCATTAAAACATAGGTACATGTACTCGTTATAAGCACCTCAGTGAGGCACTTCTAATGATTGCATGTTTTCATAGGGAAATAAGAAAAAATTCAACATTGTTTTGGATGAAATAAGGCACCTTATAAAGAACTATGAATGTAAAGCATATAAAAAAAAAACAAAAAAAACAACAACATATTATTCCCAGTAGAGTGCAGACACCTTCTGAGATCTTCTTAGAAAACTGCTCACTGAAGTACCCTGATCAACCATTGAATCAAAAACAAATTTTCTGAGATCCATACCCCAAGATAAAACATTTTAAATGAAAGATATATCTACAAATTTCTGATTTCTCTGAGAAAACATTGTATTGTGGATAGTCACATAGCTACAGATAACAGAGGGACTGGGTAAATACATTAGAAGGGCCTCACAACATAGTTTAGAGAATAAGAAAAATACATGTATTCATATTTTTAGGTTGAAAAAAAAAAAAAATGCTTTACCTGGAGCAGTGTTATTCATCAGGGCCCAGTTGTTGGAAACTAATGATTCCGTTAGTTAACGTATCGTTAAAATTTACATCGAGTGATATGCAAATATGCTGAATTAACAACGCTTTGAACAACTGGGCCAAGAACTGCCTCAGTGGGGCAGATCTAATGAGTACCCACAACAATAAAAGAATATTTATCTGGTTACATAGCTCTGTTGTGGGTACTCATTCCGAGGCGCTTCTTATGAGTACCCACAACATATCTTTTCGTCAAGAAATAAGAAAATTATTTGCCCGACATTCTCTCTTATCTAGACCTATGACCATGTATTCTTATTTCTCCATGAAAACTATTGTAGGAATCCATTAGAAGTGCCATGGTGAGGCATTTCAAATCAATACCCACAACACTGTTTTTGTGGAGAAATGAGAAAAATGATTTCCTGTAACATTTTTGTGGAGAAGTAAGACAAATATCAATACATGTATGTTGTGAGTACTCATCAGAAGTGCCTCAATGAGGCACTTCTGATGAGTACCCACAACATGTTTTTGTGGAGAAATAAGATAAATATCCATAGGTCTAGATAAGGGTGTGTATCCAGTGAATATTTTTTATTCCTGCCTGAAAACATATGTTGTGGGTACTCATTAGAAGTGCCTTGGCAAGGCGCTTCTAATGAGTACCCACAACATGTTTTCAGGGAGAAATAAGAAAAATATCAATACTTTCGGACTGAAAAAAGCGCCTTAACTAGTGCTATGAATATCAACAATTTTCAGTTGAAAAAAAAAAACTTACATGAAGGTATGGCATACCACTCTTATCAAGAGTGACAAGGGCCGGGTCAAGTGAAAAACTGCTTTCGAACATGCACAACATGTGCAGATTCTCACCATCCTGCACATACAAAGTCTCAGCAGGGCATTGGCTCTCCGTTCATACATTCTGTAGTATTCAATGATTTTATTAGCGGACAGTGAAGGCCCTGATCAGACTGCATGAATGTGCAGGCTGATCTGGGCCTTCGCTGTCCGCATATGCCCAAAGACACATTTTCGCATGGCCCGGCCAAGAATATGCATACTGAATTTACCTTATGCGCAATGTACCAGACAAATAGGCCTAAACAAACAATGTACATTGAGACCAAGGCCAAATGCCACATTCTACAATGTCTGATCAGGTTCTGAGGAATTGTTATGGAGGAGTATTTGGTGATAATTATGGGATAATCTTCAATTCTCCAGTTCTCCACAAAAACATATGTTGTGGGTACTCATTAACCCTTGTCCTGCTGAATAAATCAATAAGCCATGCCTACTTCTCATTTTCAGCCAATCAGATTACTTGATCTGGACTGTTGCTATAAATTCACATACTTAATGGCAAACAGTGCAGATCCAGATCAGATGGCTTCTTTAGAAGCCAACTGATCTGGATCTACACTGTTTGCAAAGACAGGGTATATCTGGGTTCAGCAGGACAAGAGTTAAAAGTGCCACCCTGGGGCACTTCTAATGTGTACCCACAAAATACAGTGTATGTTTTTATGGAGAAATAAGAAAAATTATCCCATAATTATCACCAAATATTCCTCCTTAACCATTCCTCTGGTAAGTGGTTAAGTGTTCCGATATTTCTGTTAAATACAGTACATTATCATGGTCAAATGAGCCACACCTAGAAAAAACAGGTCTTTTAGACATAATTTAGATGAAGATGATGATGATTTGGTGTTTTATATCCTTTTCAACATCATTTAAGTCATATCAAGATGATGGAAGGCTGATAAGATATGTTTTGGTGCAAAACCAACAAAATTAACTTTTTGATTTTTCCCTTTATCTGGCCCTATCAACAGAGGATTTTTTAATCTTTACCACGTCTCTCCAGGCAAATCAGCACATGACAAATTGATACACATTAACCTCTTTATAACATGCTTTGTTATTACATGGTTCTGGATACAACACTGTTCAAACATGGATCCCAAAAATGTATAGATTATATAGAAAAATGACCATAAATGGTCATTTTTCTATATAATCTATACATTTTCCTTTAGATATAACACGGTTGTATAACTAATATGGTTTATGCTTTGGACCCCAACAATAGTGTTATAAAGAGGTTGTGGTGTATTTTTCCAGAAAGCAGGATTTGTAATTTCATATAAAATTAGCTCCATTGACGACAATTTGAATGAAATGTCAAAACCTGTATACTGTGGAAAAAAGGCAAAATATTCCAATATGTCAGCTGCTGAAAATTTTACCTAGAGTGCAAAGTGTTGAGGAGGAGAATTCAATTCTGAGGTAATTTTCCTATTTCTACACGTCAGAATCACCTTGTTGAGGCCCTTCTTGTTTGTTTTATTTGGGTTTTATGCCATTTTCAGCAATCTTTCAGTCCTTTCTTGACATATCTGGATGTGGCAGGGAGCTTAACCCATTGTATACTGAATAGACTCTCCCACACAATATATTGGAAGAGTCCAATTTCAATTTTAGGTTCGTCCGGCTATGAGATCTACGTATTCCTAGAGAAAAATGGCTAAACTGTTTGCAAACAGTGCAGACCCTGATCAGACGCCGCGTTCTACGGCATCTGATCTGGGTCTGCATTGTTTGCCAATTACCCTTTTACGGGTCTCCTGACTACAATGGGTTAATGCTCACTTTTAGAGTGCTGCCTCACTGAAATATCATGCCCCAGACATGACATGGTATTACACCCAGTCACACTAAACTGATATCCGACTGACCTGTTGTAGCACTACTTTCTTTACAATGAGCACTGGCATTGAACCCACAACCTCTCGGTCACAAGCAGGTTCCCTATGAATTGAGCCACTGTGCTGGTACAGAGGAACTTCTAATCAACAACATTTGTTTCTACTGAGTACTGGAGAAAATTGTCCCAGAATTATCGCCAAATACTTCTCCTTAACGCTTAGCACTCTCGGTAAAATTACATATTGAAATATTTTTCATATTTTCCCATGAAAACAGAATTTGATGTTTCATGTAAATTGGAAACACTTTGTATGACATGTCAAATCCTTTTTATTCTGGAAAAAAAAAAAAAAAATATCATCAATTTGACATCTGCTAAATTAGTCCAGAGAGTGACAATGGTTAACAAGCCTTCTGTATCAATTAAATATATTTTTCAACTGTCTCCAGAAGTCAGAATCCGAATTATCTTCATATTCTACTCCTTCAATAATTTGCAGTGGAAGCGGTCTCTCATCTAATGGTAGCCCTGGGAGATAAACAGGAATAACAGTGTCTTTAAGATGTGGATTGTCAAGACGATGTTTCAGGGCCATGTGGGCCTTCATTTCCCACCAACCACTTGCGATAGCTTGTCTAGACACCAATACAAGTATAAATTCACTTTCCTTAATGGCATTACCAGCACTACTAATAATCGGTTTACCATATTCTCCATCACGGTCATCATGATATCCTCGAAGCTGATGGTTCATATGGGTTGTCTGTTCTTCTAAATAGTATAAAATTTTCACAGCAGTCCCACGATCTTCCTCATCACTTAAAACATAGAAGTTGTACCGGTATTGTGCCATTCTGATTCTAAAATATCTGATATTTGCAGAACTAATAACAAATTTTGTGGAAACTATTTAACCAGGAAAAATACAAGTGTGTATCAATCAAGAAATAAACTGCCACTGGCCAGATGTCATTATGTATGCATTTCTAAAATGCTTAGACAGAACTCTAATTTAAATCCATTTTACAGTACACAAAGTTTTTAACTAAGCATTCATTGCACATATTAAACTTACTATTAAGAATACATATCAAAAGCCCAGACTTTCAATTTATTTCTTCTCCAATAACTGCTTGTTCCTCAAAAGACTGACCTACAAATTATCACTTTTCAGATGATGAATATGAACTGTTTCTCATTCTGGCAAAGTTGAAGGCAGGCTGTTGCTAACAATTGCTGCGGACTGGCTGATGCTGGGCTGATTATGCTATTGGCTCAAGTCTCCCCATGTCTGCAAAAATAAGAATTACCTGTAAACAATTATTCCTTACAGTGCAAATCACAAATGCAGTAGACATTTTGATTTTTTTTTTTTTTTTTTTTTGATTTTTTTAATTATTTTTCAGAAATAATAAAATTCATGTACATGAAATGTCAATTTTGTTTTCTTTTAAAAATAATAACCAAGAGGGCCATGATGGCTCTGTAATGCTCACCTGAGTATCATAGCACTTTGAGAACCTGACCTAGAACTGATCAAGGCAAACATTCTGATCAAAATTCATTATGATTATATTCACAAGTAAGACAATGTAGCATGTCTAATGGACTGTGAAATATAGGATGGATGACTGCACTCAAGAGGCCATGCTAAGATGTAAGCATGTACTAAGTATCACTAGCTGTAGGAGCAATAGTTACTGAGAAACTGACCTAAACACAAACACTTCAAAAGTACCAAATATCACTCTGTATGACCAATAATTATTGAGAAACTGACCTAAATGGAAAAACTTAAAAAAAAGTCACTGGACAGTGAAATATACATCACCTAGAAATCATCAAGACAAACATTTTGAGCAAGATTTACTTAAAAAATGTGACCTCTAGAGCATCAACAAGGTTTTCCTTTGATTTGGCCTGGTGACCTAGTTTCTGATATCAAGTGACCCAGTTTTAAACTAGACCTAGAAATCATCAAGATGAACATTTTGAGCAATATTTATGATGATAATTTTAAAAATGTGACCTCTGGAGTGTTAACAAGGTTTTCCTTTGATTTGGCCTGGTGACCTAGTTTCTGACTCCATGTGACCCAGTTTCATACTTAGAAATCATCCAGACAAACATTTTGGGCAAGATTCATGATGTTTGCTTCAAAAATGTGACCTCATGTGACCTCTAGAGTGTTAACAAGGTCTTCCCTTGATTTGGCCTGGTGACCTAGTTTTTTACTCCAAGTGACCCGGTTTCAAACTTGGTCTAGAAATCATCAAGACAAACATTTTTAGCCAGATTCATGATGATTGCTTCATAAATGTGACCGCTAGAGTGTTAACAAGGTTTTACACTGATGTGGCCAGGTGACCTAGTTTTTGACCACACGTAACCCAGTTTCAAACTTGACATAGAAATCATCAAGACAAACATTTTGAGCAAGATTCATGACGATTGCTTCAAAAATGTGAGCGTTATAGTGTTAACAAGGTTTTCTGCTGATCTGGCCTGATGACCTAGATTTTGACCCCACCCCCCCAAGTTGTTTCCTGAAGGTGGGACGACTTAGCTGATTCGTCTTGGGCCTACTTTTTAGGAAGTGTCTCCAGGTAAAGTACCATATCACTAGACCTAGGGTCACTGGGTATGGTACCATACCTGGAGACCCCCAGTCTGCAGGTACGGTACCGTACCTGGAGACAATCTGTGTAGGGATGCCTCTAAGTATGGCAGTACATTAAAAATCCTTTATAACTTAAAAATTTAGCAAATATTCTCTCAATTTTTAAGCCTGTCTAAGCACCTCTGTATTCCTCATATTCTGCAGGATATTAAGCAAGAGAGACTCCTTTCATTATAAATTTAATGGTAAATGAATGTAACGAATTCCGCAACTGGAATAATATGTCAAGGTTATTATCATTATAATTAAACCACTAAAATATTAATATTATAACCCAAATGTACAGTTCACTAAAGCAATTCTAGCTTTAATTCAATACATTACGAATACATGACCATTCAAATATATAGAAAATGTCACCTCCAAAAACTGAAAATTTTCAGAAAAAAAAAACTGATGTTTTCATATTTCTGCTCAAAACACATTGTGGGTACTTGTTAGAACTGCCTTAGTGAGGCGGTTCTAATGAGTACCACCACATGTTTTCGAGCAAAAATAAGAAAAATAATATATATACCCCTGTAAACCAGTTTTACCTCATAAAAGTGCGGTTTAAGGGGGTGAAAATTATATACATCACGAAAACACGCCTATATAATTTTGACCCCCTTCAACCCCAGTTTTATACAGTAAAACTGGGGTTTACAGGGGTATACATTAGTTCACTTATTTCTGCTCAAAAACATAGATTGTGAGTACTCGTTAGAACCACCTCTGTGAGGCAGTTCTAACGAGTATCCACAATCTATGTTTTGAGCAGAAATATGAAAAATATCAGAATTTTTTATCTGAAAATTTTCATTTTTGTGGAGGCAAAATTTTCAGTATATTTGAATAGGCGTGTTTTCGTAATGGTAATGTTTCCATGATGAGTCTTTAACTGCTCAGATCCAATTATCTTCTCAATGTAATATCATTTTTTGCAATATCTGCCTTCTTTCTGCTCAAAATACAAGTGTGGGTACTCATTAGAACTGTATTTTTCGAAAACTTTTTCCCCAGTAAATCCCACTGTTCTCTATATAAAGAGAGGATTACTGTGGTATGTTGTATTTGTTGCATGGTCTCATGAACAAGATCGGTAGGTAGGTAGGTAGGTAGGTAGGTAAGTAGGTAGGTAGGTAGGTAGGTAGGTAGGTTCATTCTTTCCTGTTCTTCTTGTTTTGAATGGTTTTCCCCCACAAAGACAGTGATATGTAATCTCGTAGAAATGTATCTGTGGGTTGAAGGCCTTGTTGGACACTCTTCCTTTTGCTGCTCCCAGAGTCTAAAGAACTGCGCATTCTCAGCATTCTGGAGGTGGCTGATAGCGCCTTCAAAAGCAGAAAATTCATCAAGTTGTCAGATGTGGACATTGTGAGCCATTATGACCAAATGACACAGGGAAATTCTTTGCTTAAAGTGGCTGGTGGAGCTAATATTGATATAACCTTATTTTTTGTTGTCTAAAAATACAATTTCCAAATGAAATTAAACTACCCTAGTTTGTTACAAAATGATTCTTAGGACTGTGCAATAAAGAAATATAGGAGAAAAATATTGCCTAAATATGTACTTCCTAACGAGGCTGCATAGCCAAGTTAGGTCAAGGGTAATCCAAGCCTTCTCTGACCTAAAAAGCCTTCTGATATTTATTGTTTGTTTGTGTTGAGGTTTTACGGCACAGTCAACCCAATGGGCTCATGTCGAGCGGGGTCAGTTTACCTAACCACACCATAACGAAAACATGCCTATTCAAATACACTGAAAATCTTACCATCAAAAAATAAAAATTTTCAGATCAAAAAATCGGATATTTTTCATATTTCTGCTCAAAACATAGAATGTGGGTACTCTTTAGAACTGCCTCTACGAGGCAGTTCTAACAAGTACCCACAATCTATGTTTTTGAGCAGAAATAAGAAAAATAATGTATACCCCTGTAAACCCCAGTTTTACTGTATAAAAGTGGGGTTTAAGGGGATCAAAATAATATAGGCATGTTTTCGTGATGTGTTTACTGGGCAAGCTTAGTCCTCTAAGCAGTTAACCAGTATTGTGCACATTCTTTTGCCAGAAACTGAAATGTACATACCTGGATAGATGTTATAATTCTGGATTTAATGCTTCTCTCCAGCCTGTCTGGTGACTCCGGATAAAATGACAGCGGATTTTGCTCAACGGTGACGTGCAATTTTATGAAAAATAAATCAAATAAAACAGTTAATGTACCAGTCAATTTACCACCTGGTATCGCCAGTATCGTGCTAATTTTAAAATGATGACATGGTAAAATCATAAAATGATAATAGGTTTTAGAACTTGACTCTTCCCGGAGTACTGTGAGCATCAGCACCGGTTATAGAATCATTATCGACACCGGTGATATTACCAGTAGTTATCTCCACTTGAACAAGCATTTCTGGAACACGTAAAATAAATAAATGATGTAATCTTTCAGTTACATTTATGAACTTTATCATAAAAAGATAGTTTATGGTCATCGAAGACTTGCTGCAGTAGTATACAGAAAAGAAAAAGGTTATTAATATGTATCATACAAGAGCTTGGGAAGAAACGATTTTCATATGAAACTCGTTTCTTCTGTCATACCCGACCAAATACGGGTACCTAGACTTACCGAAACGACCAAATACCGAAACGAAACCGAAATACCGAAACGAAACCGAAATACCGAAACGGACTATTAAAAGTATAGGGAAAGAGTCCAATTACATTTATGACACTGGTTTTTGTTTTGATATTCTTAGTAATTGAAACGCGTATGTGCATAAATGAGACACAATGTGACTAATTTTGAAAGAGAATTACGTTATCAAGCGCAAAGACAATAAGAGTTTTAATAGCATGTATCTATTTTTAATGGTCCGTTCCGGTACTTCGGAAGCATCACAGTAAATGAGGCATAATGATAAATCTTTTGATATTATTTTCCTCCTCACTGCAGACTTTATACTGTATGTATGTTTATATATTGTATTTGAGAAAATATTTTTTATTCTTATAGCGGCAGAATTATTTACTAACAGCATTTTCCATATTATTAATAGTCTGTTCCGGTATTTCAGAGGTGTCTTATTAATGAGGCTTATTCATTTGCTTTTAATTTCCTCTTTAGTGTGGTTATTATACTGTATGTATGTTTACATATTATATTTATTTAGGAAAATACTTCGTTATCCATTTCGCCCAAGCATTTACTAACTAACAGCATTTTCCCTATATTTTTAATAGCCCATTTCGGTTTCGTTTCGGTATTTCGGCTTCGTTTCGGTAAATCTAGGTACCGACCAAATACGGATCATGTTTACCGATAGGGATTCATATGCAGGCTTTCGCAAAACGCGTTTTCCTATCAAAGCTGTCAAGTTCTGTTTTATCTTTGAGTTTTATACAATCATACATTGGTTAATTACTATTCAAGGAAAGAAATTTCTTTTTTCAATGCTTTTAGATCTATTTGATTTTGAAGCCTTTTTCTGTCGTCTAGGGGTATAAAAGCCACAGATACACATTTCTCCCATATTGTAATATATGGACATCGCAACAGACCCGAGAGCCAGAATTGGACGGGTTTGAAATCGCTATCGTGTGATTTCAATAAATCGTGATGAAATTTCAAACCCGTCTTAATTCTTGTTCTCGGCTCATTTGCGCTGTATTTATGATTTAAGTAACTGAAGCCGGCATCCAGAACATGACCCATTTCTGATCTACGGCTCGTAGATTTAGTAGAAGAATTTATTGACATTTGGTGATAATATTTCAGCCAAAAATGAAGCGATACAACAAGATATGGTTATGACACCCATATGGCAGCAAAGACTAATGATTGCCGAATTAGCGGATGTAAGTTAGTTGCATGTTGCATTTGTTTTAGTTAGCGTAGCAGTGTAAACATGCGGGGACCCCCCAGATCTGTGCTGGCCATTGATTATCTTGTCCATATATTACCATATGAGAGAAATGTGATGTTTTTTAGAATCTTTTCAGAAGTCACAGAATATGATTATATTTTATCAGCAATGTTTCTATTGTACTAAAATACAAAAATAACTAGAGAAAAAATATATACAAGATATTTTTTTGGGCCTGCACTGCCCTACTGACCCCAAGTATCTGTGATAAAAGCCAAGCCCAGTAAAATATTCAAAGTCTTAATTTTCATAGTTTTGAAGCTAATGTATATAGTGATCAACTCTGTCTCAGAGAATTATTGATCACTAGAACCTAACTGGTTTCTTTTGTATGAAAATTATGTTATTGACAAGCCGGTTTACCCTTTTTCTGCCTCTCTTTGTTTTACACACATAATGTTTTAAAAATAATGTTCTAAAAATAGACCTTATGGTAAATGGCAAGGAGACGAAAATGTTTAATAATTTGCTACTGTTACCAAGAAAAAGGAGGGGGAGGGGGTGGGGAAAAGACAAAAAAGGAGAAATAATAAATTAATACTCTTAATTATTATGTTGTTTGTGACAGGCCTGTGAAGAATGATGCAGGAGAGATGTCAATGAGCGAAGACTCATAGCAGAAGGCCTGGCTAGAGCACTACCAGAGGCTTCTCAATGTTGAGTTTGACTGGGACCAAGACCACCTGTCTTATCATGTTATCAAACACCAGTGGAAGGCCCGTCCATCCCAATCACCATTGATATGGTTAAGAAGGCTATCTCACAAATGAAGGCTGACAAAGCACCGGGCCCATCAGGCATTGTGGTGGAGATGATAAGAGCAGCCGGTGACATGGGCGCCTCCATGATCCGTCACCCCGCAGCTGCAATTATTTGTGATGGCAAGGTACCCTCTGACTGGAAGCAGAGTTTCATTGTCTACAAGGGAAAGTGGGATGCATTGGAAAGGAGCAACTACCGCGGTCTCAGGCTGACAGAGCAGGTTATGAAAATCCTGGAGAGGGTTGTGGATGGCCTCATCAGACACTTGGGTGTCAGTCGGCGATTCCCAGTTTGGTACGTCTCAGAGACACTACAGATGCAATCTTTGTTGTCAGGCAGCTGCAAGAGAAGTATCTAGCTAACAAGAGAAGTAACTAGCCAACAAGAGACTACATGGCTTTCGTAGACCTGGAGAAGGCATTTGATCAAGTACCTCGGAAGGTCGTCTGGTGGGAGCTTTTGATCATTGTGCTTGAAGCCTTATCATGAGAGTTCCGCTCTGGGGTCCCGTGGGAGGACCTCTATGCCGATGACCTTGTTATCATGGCTGAATCGCTTGAGGAATGTGTCAGGAGGCTCTTGACTTGGAAAGAAGCAATGGAGAGGAAAGTACTTAGAGTAAACGCAGGAAGGACAAAGATCATGATCTGCAGTATGGGACTGGACTGCTGCAAGCACTGGGTGCACAAGAAATGCAGTGGGGTCAAGCGCTTGACAAAAGACCCTGACTAAAGATGTTCACAGTGCCAGGGAACTGCATGTCTCTTGGATGGCAGACCACAGAAGGAAGGCCAGGTCGGACCTGACAAGCTTGAGGTGGTAGCTTCCTTTTGCTACCTAGGAGACATGCTCTCAACATCAGGTGGCTATGAGCTTTCAACCACAACATGTGTGAAAACTTCCTGAAAAGAAATTCAGTGATCTGCTACCAGTTCTCTCTTCACACCACCTCTCTTTCAAAACACGTGGCCATGTGTACAGCTCTTGTGTGCGGAGCGCAATGCTCCATGCCAGCGAGACCTGGCCGCTGACAAAGCCAAACCTCCAACATCTGCAGGGGAAAGACAGGGCAATGATCAGACAGATCTGCAATGTCAGGCCGCAAGACATTGTCACCACCAGGTCCAATGAGCTACTTGTGCGGCTTGGCATTGAAGATCTGGACCTCATTCTGAAGGAGAGAAGACTCGGATGGTATGAGGGTCGTGCAAAAAGTTCTGTCACTCATAGGCTTCCTTTGTTTTCTCCCAGGTATATTTTAAAATGCTTTACTGCACTTGAATGGTGTCTTGAATAGCTAACAATACCATTTATTTATTGCAAATTGCTTTCCAACTGGCCGAGTTACTTCCAATTGAAATAGATACAGTCATATATACTGACCAATTTACTTGTTACATTGGAACATGGACCAGAAGACTGAAATTCGTAGCTATATTAAATGCCGCATAAGGCTTAATATAGATTCAAAGCAGATATTTAATGAATTATGTGTTATATATTGACCTCGGACCATTTCAGTGCACACAGTTTTTAGGTGGGTTAAAGCTTTTAAAGCTGGGAAATTTTCTGTTGAAGATGATACCCCTCCTGGAAGGCCTAAAACCTCTGTTACCAAGGCTAACATTGCTGCTGTAAAGATTGTAGTAGAACTGTCAAAAACAGGATGCACGATTGTCTGTCAAAGATATAGCTAGTAGTTGTACTGGCGTATCAGAAGGCAGTATGCAAACAATTCTGAAAAAGCGTTTGGACCTGAGAAAGGTTTGTGCTAGGTGGGTACCTCATTTGCTCACTGAGGAGCAAAAGGCACAATGCCTTAAATGTGCCCGGGAACTTTTGAAAACATACAAAGGTTGTAATTGTCGGGTTATTTCTAACTTGCTAACAGGTGATGAAACCTGGGTGCACATTTTTCAGCCACAAAGAAGGGCTGATAATAAGCAATTGAAGTGAAAAGATCAAAAACGCCCATGTATTGCCAAGAGAACTATAAGTTCGAAAAAGATGTAGTATGCAGTTTTCTTTAATTCAAGTGGGCCAGTCGTTCTAGTGCCTTGTCCATCTGGTCATACATTCACTGACCGATTCTACAAGAATTCCGTACTGAAGAAAGGAAAAACTTTTACAATAAGAAACGACCAAGCAAAGGATGGTCAGGAGTCCACCTTTTACATGACCATGCCTCCTCTCATAGGTGTGTGGTTGTTAAGTCTTTTTTGGTTTCTGAAAAGGTGAAAGTTTTAAACCATCCACCTTATTCACCTGACCTGAGTCCCTGTGACTTCTTTTTATTTCCAAGGCTTAAGAAAATGCTTTCTGGAAATAAGTATACATCTAGAAGTTCTCTTGGCAGCACTATTTATCAGTGTCTCCAACAAATACAAAAAGAAAACTATTTATCTGTTATTCGTAAGTGGGTAAAAAGGTTACAAAAATGTGTTTCAGTAAAGGGGGAATACTTTGAAGGTTTGTAATAAAAAATATGTTTGATAAAACGTAGCACTGAAGTAATCCGAACCCAGTGACAAAACTTTTTGCAGGACCCTCGTATGGACATGTGGAACGCTCCAATGGTGCAGTCAAGACAGCCTTTGACATACAGGTTGTTGGAAAGTGTGGGCCAGGGAGGCCCAAGATGACATGGAAGCAGCTGACAGAGAGGGATTGCAGAGAGTGGAAGCTCTCGGCTATCAACCCTCATGGCAGACATACCTGGAGATCTGCTGTGAGATCTGCCATGCATGCAGCAAGCCAGGTAGCTGGAAGGGGGCCCACTGATGTGGATGTTGCCCCTGTACCTGCACGTTAATCAAAAATCCGATTATGATATGATATATTAATAATATACATGTATGTTGTATATTCACAAAATCTAATTTAATCATTCTCAAAACACATTCTTCCACTGTCAGAAAATTTTGCCCCTATCATCTCATTTCAGGACATTGTTGTAAGTAGGGTAGTGTCATTGTTTGCAGGTCTGTTTATCCCTGTACTTATCAAAGAAAAAGCGGGAATATTGTGAAACCCTCTGTCCGTACGTCCGTCTGTAATGTCATATGAACATATAATGCGTATGAACACAAATTTTAGCATTTCAAGTTAAAGCTGTCCTATTAAAGGACATAATAGAGACCAAAATACAAGAAATACTCTCTCGGTCATTATCTTCTGAGGTTGGCTTTTATATCCCTGATATGAGAAAAAATCATTTTCAGTCTAAAACTGGAATAATGATTTCAACAATATCACTACTGAAGATTTCGATTATAATATACATTTATGACCATATGAAACAGAAATAAAGACATTTGAATCATAATTTAGATATAAAGACAAAAATAAAATTTATGATCGGCCGAAAAATTATCATCGGATCAGACTTGGCTTTTATACCCGGCCTGCACAGGTAGCTCATTGGATCTGGTGGTGACAATGTCTTGTGACTTGACATTGCATTGAGCTCCCTTCCACGTCCAGACACTGTTGCGATATGACGGAAAGCAATGTGAAGCCCAAAGAAAACAAACAGAAAACATTGTTATACTGCTGGTCAGTATTAACCTTTGTCCTGCTGAACCCGGATTATGCTCTGTCTTTGCAAACAGCGTAGATCCAGATCAGTTTGCTTCTGAAGAAGCCAACTGATCTGGATCTGCATTGTTTGCCATTAAGTTTGTGAATTAATATCAACAATCTGGAGCAAGTAATCTGATTGGCTGAAAATTTGAAAAGGGCTTGGCATCTTAATTTATTCAGCAGGACAATGGTTAATCCCCATTGAGTTTATTCTTTTGATAATTTTCTGGCTTTAATTGTCCATGCGTTTACTTGTCTCCCCCCTTCTACTAATCCTAGAAATGCATAGCAACAGATAAGGCGCTTTTTTCATCTGAAAATACTGATATCTTTCTTATTTCTCAATAAAAACATATGTTGTGGGTACTCATTAGAAGCGCCTCAGCGAGGCGCTTCTAATGAGTACCCACAACATACATATTCATTGAGAAATAAGAAAAATATTATGTGGATACCCCCTCTTATCTGTAGCTATGGAAATGTATACAACTGTGCATCTTCAGTTGCTAGCTTTCTGTCCAATGTGACCATCCAGTAGATCCACTTCAGGGCCCAGTTGTTCAAAGCATGGTTAGCTTAACAAGCTCGTTACAGGTCATTTCGTTAGCTGTTTTAGCGGATTCAATATACAATATTCTGATATATTTTACTGAAAAAATGTGAAAAGCTACTCACATTTTTTTTTTCAGCAAAAAATTTCAGCGTATTTGCGTATCACTCGATGTAAATTTTAACGAATCGTTAACTAACGATGTCGTTAGCTTTGAACACCTGGGCCCAGACATCAAAACACTGAGGCTGACTAAGACATGATGTGAGATCATAAGGGGTGTGTATTATGGTTGCATGTTGGTCATCTGTCTGTTGTACGTTCGACCCTTTATGTTGTGGATATCTGGTTTGGGGTTGCTAATGGGTAAATTTCATCAATTTTTGACAGAGGTATCTACCCACCACACAACAGTGGTAGGATATTTTTTATGGTTTTTAGCGGTGTTAGAATTTGATTCACATTGTCATTTATTTTTTAGATGCATAACCATATAACCAATATGGACATTCCAATTTTAGAATTACAATAAATGTGTAAATGTCCTAACGTTCTTAAATATCAAACAAGAACTATGAGTTAATTCAAATCTATCTTCACCTATAAAAAACAAAGTGAAAATTTTGCAAAGTGATGCAAGTTTAATCGCATTCCTTTCCAAATTGGTTACTTCCCTCAAATACTTCTTTTTACTGTCCACATTTGAAACTCAGAAACTAAATTCTGCAATATTTACTTAAGTACAGTAAAGAAGTACAGTTTAACGCTTAGCACTCTGGGTAAAATTTTCAGCAGACGATATTTTGAAATATTTTTCTTATTTTTCCCAGAAAACAGGATATGACATTTCATGCAAATTGTCTCCTTAGGAGACAATTTGCATGAAATGTCATATCCTGTTTTCTAGGAAAAATAAGAAAAATATCATCAATTTGTCGTCTGCTGAAAATGCCTAGAGAGTGATAAAGGTTAAAGAATTAACCCTTAAAGCACCCACCACAACTGCAGCAGACAGCATTTTTATTTTTTTTTTTTTTTTTTTTTTTTGAGTACATAATTAAGGATTAGCAGATGAGTCATATGTCAAGTCTTATTTTCTCAGAAAAATAATTTTTAAAAAATTTCAGATGTTGTCTGCTACAATTTTTCTTCGTTTCTTTTGAGTTAAGAAGTCAAACTAGGGTAATTATGATAGGTGCCATTGCTCATTTACATTTTCCTTATTGCAGGTCGTTATTAGCCAAGATGGCGACAAACCTTGTAGGGTTGGCTTTTATACCCTATTACAAGCATTTGATGGAGTTGTTAGAAACCAATGCAGAGCTTAAGAAAACAAGCAAAGGTAAAAACTTCTGAAGTTCTGTTACAAAAACCAGAGTGTTTAGAAGAATTTTTTTCTTTCTTTTTTTTTAGCTCACCTGAGCTATGCACAGGATGAGCTATAATGATTACTTTTTACCAGTCGTCCGTCTGTTAACATTTTCAAACAACCTGTTCTGAAGCTGCTGAGCCAGTTTTGCTCAAATTTCATGTGGAGCCTCCTTTGGTTGGGGGAATGAAAGATTGCTAAAATGGTCATGGTCCCTTGACCAAGATGGCCGCCATGCCCATATATGTTAAAAACCTATGAAAATCTTCTTCTCCAGAACTGAGGATGCCTTGTAGCTGAATCTTTGCATAGATCATCAGGGGTGGGAGGTCTACCAAAATTGCTAAAATAATGGTCGTACATTGACATTTGACCTTTTTACGACGAGGTCAAATTTGCTTCCCTATGCATTTGTATGGGAAAAATGTTGAGAATTTCAAATGACTTCTCCTCTGGAGCCTCTGGGTCAATGTTGCTCAAATTTCATTTGGAGCCTGCCTGGGGCAGGGGAATGAAAGATTGCGAAAAAATGGTTGCTGTCCATTGGCCAAGATGGCCGCCATGCCCATATATGGTAAAAACCTTTAAAAATCTTCTTTTCCAGAATTAAGGATGCCTTGTGGCTGAATCTTTGCATAAATCATCGGGGATGGTACATGTAGGTCTACCAAAGTTGTTAAAATAATGGCTGTACATTGACATTCGACCTTTTAAGGTGAGGTCAAATTTACTTCCGTATGCATTTGTATGGGAAAAATGTTGAATTTCAAATAAAAAGCTTCTTCTCCAGGACTGAGGATGCCTTGTGGCTGAATCTTTGCATAAATCATCAGGGAATGGAGGTCTACCAAAGTTGCTAAAATGATAACATGTCACATACAAGATTGACAACTCTGGCTTTCTTACCTCTGGAGTTATCACCCTTTAATTTTTATTTGAAAAAGATTTCGTGTAGGCTCTGTAACTCGAATACCCTTTGGAATATTTCGATGGTACTTGGCAGAAATGTAGAACAGGACCAGATGACGTGTTGCACACAATAATGACAACTCTGCCTTTCTTACTTTTGGTGTTATCTCCCTTTGTTATGTCTGACAGTGATTATCCATTGATTTCTTGTCCGCTGTATAAGTCAAAGACCCTTTGGAATATTTTTATGATACTTGGTAGAAATATAGAACAGGACCAGATGACATGTTGCATACAAGAATGACAGCTCTGCCTTTCTTACTTTTGGCATTATCTCCTTTTGTTATGTGGCTTAGTGATTATACCCCCAACTTTTTTCAAAGTTGGGGGGGGGGGGGGCCATATTGCTTCTGGCTTGTCTGTTCTTTCATTCATTCGTTCATTTTTTCGTTCGTCACGCTTTCTGGTGCATAGCATAACTTTAGAACCATTTATGCTAATGTTTTGAAATTTCATATATGGATTCCTCACGAAAAAATAGGTGACCGATATTTTTTTTATCAGAATTATCTCCCATTTTAGAGTTATGCCCTTTAAATAAAATAACATTGAAATCTTGTTAGCAAGATATCACAAAAAGTATTTGAGCTAGGGACTTGATATTTGGTATACTAATTGGGGCTGAGGAGGAGATCACCTGATTAAATTTTCAACCAATTTAATGAAATTTTGTTGGAATTACGGCCCTTTGCAATTTTTGGCCATTTGTTGCTTTCATGTGCATAAGTTTAGAACAATGTATGCTAATGTTTTGAAATTTCATATATGGATTCCTCATGAAAATATCTGAAATCACCCATTTTAGAATTATTTCCCTTTTAATAAAATAACACTGAAATCTCGTATATTTGTACTGTTAAACACTGAAATCTCGTATATTTGTACTGTTATTACTGTCATGGGCAAGCAGTGTTGTACATGTAGTCAAGTAGTGTTAGTCAGGCAATATTGTGGGCATAGTGTTTACAAACACCAGCTCAAGTTATCCATTGATTTCGAGTCTGTTCTGTAAGTCAAAGACCCTTTGGAATATTTTTATGATATTTGTTAGAAATATAGAACAGGACCAGATGATGTGTCGCATACAAGAATGACAACTCTGCCTTTATTACTTTTGGCATTATCTCCCTTTGTTATGTCTGACAGTGATTATCCATTGCTTTCTTGTCCACTCTGTAGGTCAAAGACCCTTTGGAATATTTTTATGATACTTGGTAGAAAATCGAGAACAGGACCAGACGACATGTCATGTACAAGAATGACAACTCTGCCTTTCTTACTTTTGGCATTATCTCCCTTTGTTATGTCTGACATTGATTATCCATTGATTTCGTGTCCGCTCTGTAAGTCAAAGACCCTTTGGAATATTTTTTGATACTTGGTAGAAATGTAGAACAGGACCAGACAACGTGTCGCATCCAAGAATGACAACTCTGGCTTTCTTACTTTTGGAGTTATCTCCCTTTGTTTTGTCTGAAATAGATTTCTCGTCTGCTCTGTAACTGGACCCATTCAGAATATTTTGATGGTACCTGGTAGAACTGTGAATAGGACAAAATGAGGTGTTCCTTACAAGAATGACAACTCTGCCTTCCTTACTTTTGCTGTTATCTCCCTTTGTTATGTTTGACACTGATTATGCATTGGTTTAGTGTCCGCTGTGCAAGTCGAACACTCGTTGGAATATTTTGATGATACTTGGTATTAATGAAGAAAAGACCAGACGACATGTCACATACAAGAATGACATCTTCAGCTTTTTTACTTATAGAGTTGTCTCCCCTTCTTGTGTTTGAATTTATGATGCTTGGTACAAATGTAGAACAGGACGAGAATAACAAGTCTGGCGAATTGGGGGGACATTTTTTTTTTTTTCTAAAAAACCTTTTCTAGTTTCATGTGGAGCCTCCTTGGGACAGGAGAACAAAAGATTTCTAAAATGGTTGTGGTCCATTGACCAAAATGGCTGCCATGCCCATATATGGTAAAAACCTTTAAAAATCTTCTTCTCCAGAACCAAATAAGCCCTGTGGCCTAATCTGCACACAAATTATAGGGGACAGGATATCTACCAAAATTGCTAAAATGATGGTCCTGTGTTGCCGTTTGACCTTTTTATGGCAAGGTCAGATTTGCTTTCCCATGCATTTGTATCGGCCATATAAATTTATATGGGAAAAATGTTGAGAATTCATATTTTGGACATTTCCTCTATAATCCAGTTGAATTGAAACTTGATGGTGAGCATTAGGGCACCTAAATGAGCCAATCGAAAGTCCAAGATGGCCGCCACAGCCGCTATCTTGAAAATCAATTTTGGACATCTCTTCCCAAACTTTTGGTCGCTTTGAGCCGAAACTTGGTCTGTAGCAGCAGGGTCGAAACGAGCTAAAATTTTGTTGATTAGAATTCCAAGATGGTCACAATGGTTCCATTCCACTGAACAAGATGGCTGCCAGAGCTACAAATAGAAAATCTTCAAACGACATCTCATCCTTGACCAATGGCCCGATTTCAGAATATTTGCACGGAAGTATTCCTCCAATGACCCTTTACCAAAATTGCTAAAATGGTTCCACTTGGCTGAACAAAATGGCAACCAGAGCTAAAAATAAAAAACCTTTAAAAGACATCTCCTCCTTTCCAGTGGCCTGATATCAAAGTAATTTCACAGAAGTGTTTCTCTTATGGCCCTTTACTAAAATTGCTAAAATAGTTCCGCTTGGATGAACAAAATGGCCACCAGAACCTAAGATAAAAAATAAAAAAAAACAACATTAAACGACATCTCCTCCTTGCCAGTGGCCTGATTTCAAAATGATTTCACAGAAATATTCCTCTTATACCCCTTTTTTTTGACTAAATATGGCCCTTTGAAAATTTCAGCATTTTAACCTTGTAAGCAAGATAACTCAAAAACTGTTTAAGCCATTGCCTTGAAACTTGACAGGCTGATAGGGAATGATGAGTAAAACTTACAACAGTTAACTCAGGTGAGCAAGCCGGCCTTGGTGGCTCAGTTGGATGTGCCGTCCGACTGGAGACCAGGAGGTCGTGGGTTCAACCCCCGCCGAGGTCGGCAACATTTTTTCGTAGAGATTGATCATGAAATATTTTCTACGGTCATTCCGTCTCTTCCGCTGATTCAAGAAGGACAGTTGTCAGTTTCTGGCGAAAGAATGTGCACAATACTGGTTAATCACTTAGAGGACTAAGCCTGCCCAGTAAATGTGTGGTTAGGTAAACTGACCGCGATCGACATGACCCCATTGGGTTGACTGGGCCGTAAAACCACAACACAAACAAACTCAGGTGAGCATTGTAGCCCATGGGCCTCTTGTTTTTCTTGTTAGCTCACCTAAGCTATGCTCAGGATGAGCTATTGTGATCACTTTTCGTCCGTCGTCTGTCTGTCCGTCCGTTAACATTTTCAAACGACTTCTCCTCTGAAGCCGCTGAGCCAGTTTTGCTCAAATTTCATATGGAGCCTCCTTAGGTTAGGGGAGCGAAAGGTTGCTAAAATGGTCGCGGTCCATTGACCAAGCTGGCCGCCATGCCCATATATGGTAAAAACCTTTAAAAATCTTCTTCTCCAGAACCGAGGATGCCTTGGGGTTGAATCTGCACAAATCATCGGGGATGTGAGGTCTACCAAAATTGCTAAAATAATTGTTGTACATTGATGTTTGACCTTTTTACGGTGTGGTCAATGTTGCTTCCCTATGCATTTGTATGGGAAAAATGTTGAGAATTTCAAATGATTTCTCCTCTGAAGCCTCTGGGCCAATGTTGCTCAAATTTCATATGGAGCCTCCTTAGGTTGGGGGAGCGAAAGATTGCTAAAATGGTGACAGTCCATTGACCAAGGTGGCCGCCATGCCCATATATGATAAAAACCTTTAAAAATCTTCTTCTCCAGAACAGTGGATGCCTTGGGGTTGAATCTTTGCACAAATCATCAGGGATGGGAGGTCTACCAAAGTTGCTAAAATGATGGTCGTACTTTGACGTTGACCTTTTTACAGCGAGGTCAAGTTTGCTTCCCTATGCATTTGTATGGGCACATTACATTTTGTATGGGAAAAATGTTGAGAATTTCAAACATTTCAAACGACTTCTCCTCTGAATGTTGCTCAAATTTTATGTGGAGCCATCTTAGGTTGGGGGAATGAAAGATTGCTAAAATGGTCATGGTCCATTGACCAAGATGACTGCTATGCCCATATCTGGTAAAAACCTTTAAAAATCTTCTTCTCCAGAACCAAATAAGCCCTGGGGACCTATCTTTGCACAAATACTTAGGGACAGGAGGTCTACCAAAATTGCTAAAATGATGGTCCTACATTGACATTTGACCTTTTTATGGCAAGGTCAAATTCACTTCCCATGCATTTGTATGGGCCCTTTACATTTATATGGGAAAAATGTTGAGAATTCATATTTTGTACTTCTCCTCTATAATCCAATTGAATCAAAACTTAATGATGAGCATTAGGGCACTTATGAGACACAAAATGGCTAAATGAGCTGATAGAAAATCCAAGATGGCCACCACACCCGCCATCTTCAAAATCAGTTTTCGACATCTCTTCTCAAACATTAGATCGCTTTGAGCCGAAACTTGCTCTGTAGCAACAGGATGACTTCTGGATCGAAACAAGCTAAAATTGTGTTGATCGAAAATCCAAGATGGTCGCAGTGGTTCCATTGAACAAGATGGCTGCCAGAGCTAAAAAATAAAAAAAATCGTCAAATGACATCTCATCCTTGGCCAGTGGCCTGATTGCAAAATATTTGCACAGAACTATTCCACCAATGGCCCTCAATCAAAATTACTAAAATGGCTCAGTTTGGCTGAACAAAATGGCAACCAGAGCTGAAAATAGAAAAATCTTTAAAAGACATCCCCTCCGCAGCCAGTGTCCTGATTTCAAAGTAATCCTACAAAGTGTTCCTCATGGCCCTTTACCAAAATTGCTAAAAAAGTTCTGCTTGGCTGAACAAAATTTCAGCCAGAGCTAAAAATAAAAAAAAAACCTTTAAACATCTCCTCCTTGGCCAGTGGCCTGATTTCAGAATGATTTCACAGAAATGTTCCTCTTATCCTCCTTTACCATTATTGCCAAAATGGTTCTGCTCTGCTGAACAAAATGGTCACCAGAGCTAAAAATAGAAAAACCTTTAAGCGACATCTCCATGGCCAGTGGCAAGATTTCAAAATAATTTCACGTCAGTGTTCCCCTTATGCCCCTTTACCAAAATTGCTAAAATGGTTCTGCTCTTCTAAACAAAATGGTTGCCAGAGCTAAAAATAGAAGAAAAAAAAAAAAACCTTTAAAAGACAGGATAAGTAGATGAACCAAACGACTTCTGAAAAATATCTGAACTTTTTTTTTTACTTATGTGGTTTTGAAAATTTCAGCATTTTAACCTTGTAAGCAGGATATCTCAAAAACTGTTTAAGCCATTGTCTTGTCGTAAGTTTCAATATTTGACAGTATTGGAAAAATGTTGCATGCCATCCGCATATTTGCAGTGGCGGTTTCACTCAGGTGAGCGAGTTGTTGCCCATGGGCCTCTTGTTTGTTTTTTAGGTAAAATAAGAAACTCAATCCCTCCTGAATTATATGAGATCCCAGCATTACCTTAGCACTTCTTTGTAAAGTGTATACTTCTTAGCTATAACTCCAGATAGGCCAGTTGTTTAGCTAAAAACATTGGCATATTCATTTCTCCACAAAAAACATATGTTGTCGCTACATATCTTTGTTTTCAGTGTATGTTATGGGAAGACATGGGGTACACATTACAATGACTTGTTAACACTTAGCACTCTGGGTAAAATTTTCAGCAGACAACATTTTGAAATATTTTTTCTTATTTTTCCCAGAAAACAGGATATGACATGTCATGCAAATTGTCTCCTATTTTCCCAGAAAACAGGATATGACATTTCATGCAAATTGTCTCCTGAGGATTCAGTCTACAATGTCCTAAGGAGACAATTTGCATGAAATGTCATAGCCTGTTTTCTGGGAAAAATAAGAAAAATATCATCAATTTGTCGTCTGCTGAAAATGCCCAGAGAGTGGTAAAGGTTAACATAATGGCATACATTTATTCAGTAGCTCCAAATGAGGTACTTTTTTAACCAAAAGTACAGATATTGTTATTTCTCTGTTTGATAAGTACGCATAATACGTTTTAGTGGAGAAATAAGAAAAATATCTGCATGTCTCTCTTCTCTGAAGCTTTGAGAAGGACCATGGAAGCCAACTGGTACAAAAGCATGCAAACAGACACAACTGAAACATTGTTCAGGGGATCCTTAATCCATGTAGTCTGGAGACCTAAAAGGATAATTGGCAAACAAAGCAGACCCTGAGCAAAGGTCGCAGAATGCGGCCTCTGATCAGGGTCTCCACTGTTTGCAAATACATGTAAGTCAACCATTTTCTCTCGGAATGTCTAAATCACATAGCCTGACATACATATAATGGAAATTAGAATCTTCCAATATATAGTGTGGGAAGTTTATTCAGTCGACAATGTGTTAAACCCCAAAAAAACCACCACCACATGAAAGTCTACTGTTGTGCTGCATTTACCCCAGACTGAGGCCACTGGGTAGGACAAAGTGCCAGCCTCGGTGGCTCCATTGGATACGTTATCAACTGGTGATCAGGAGGTTGCGTGTTCAACCCGGCCAGGTCAGCAACATTTTTTTCATGGAGATTTATCCTGAAATATTTTCTGCAGTCATTCTCTCCCTTTGGCTGATTCAAGAAGGGCAGTTGTCAGTTTCTGGCGAAAGAATGTGCACAATACTGGTTAACCACTTAGAGGACTAATCCTGTCCAGTAAAAGTGCTCAACATGACCCTAGTAGGTTGACTGGGCCATAAAACCTCAACACAAACAAAAACATAAAGGCCTGAAAGAAATCAATTAGGTAATATTATGGTATTATTATTTCAGGAATTTTCAAGCAGATGGCATGGGCAGCAGGCGGTACCTGTGTCGGAGGTGTTGTGGGTGGACCTCCAGGAGCTCTCCTAGGGGGAATAGCTGGTAGGTACATTGTAGTATGGTATAACCTCTGCTGGGTCTGGGAAGGGCTCATATCTCCAGATAAGGTGTTTTTTTTTTTGTTTTTTGTTGTTGTTTTTTTTTTGGTTTTTTTTTACAACCGAAAACTTGATATTTTTCTTATTTCTCCTTGAAAATGTATGTTGTGGGTATTCATCAGAAGTGCCTCAGTGAGGCATTTCTGATGAGTACGGTCAGTACCATAACATGTTTTCGTGGAGAAATATTTTGGAATTCAGAAAAGTGGCTGTTAGTGGAACTTCCACTGTAATTGTATGTGGAAACTGAAGCAGGTCACCACATATGGCATATGTATAAACATGTATGCAGATAAAGATTTTTGTGCTGTACAAATACTTACATGTTAGAGAGATATCTAGATGAATATTTTTCATTTTTCTCCCCAAAAACATGTTGCATCTGTTGATTAATATTTTCCTTATTTCTCCGAAAAAAAATGTTATTGGTACTCATTAGAAGCTCCTTGATGCAGCAAATTGTAGCTCCTGTATGAGTAAGATAAATATACTTATGTCTTGATAAAAAGTTGAAATAAATAGAGAAGTTATTTGAGTTAAATTCCTTGTAACAATAGCCATACACAACAACCTCTGTAACACTGTAACTGGAATCCAAAGCCAAACGCTGTGTTTAAGCTAAACAACTGTTGTTTCCAAACTAAAATGTATAGATTATATAGAAAAATGACCATAAATGGTCATTTTTCTATATGATCTGTGTATATTTTTTTTGTATACAACACTTTTGGGGTCATCCTTCAGACCATCTTATATAATGAACAGTCTTAACCCATTGTAGTCTAGAAACCCCTAAAAGGGTAACTGGCAAAAGTGCATACCCAGATCAGAGACAGACGCCGCAAAATGTGGCATCTGATCAGGGTCTCCACTGTTAGCAAATTCTTCAGCCATTTTTCTCTAAGAATATCTAAACTCATAGCCTCACCTACCTAAAATTGAATTTGGACTCTTCCAATATATAGTCAGAGAGAGTTCATTCAGTCTACAATAGGTTAAACAAGTTTCCAGTGTATTTCTATTGTGTTGGTATTGGATACAATATCCAATCAGTGACTGCCAGGAATAACTACTCAAACACTTACTGGTCTGCACTGATTTGGTGGTGAAGTGATTGATCTATACTTTGATCATTTTGGAGAAGCACAACCAAACACCTTCAAAGAGCATGAACTCATTCATGTTATTCCAGTTCCCTTAGAAATTGCCTTAGAAGCAAAACAGTTACATGCAGTCTGATTTGTTAAACAGAAAACATTTTTGTTACAGGTTCTGTGATTGGTTACTGCAAATCAGATGAGTACAGCTCCATGATCAGTGTGTTAAAAAATTTGACAGATACTGAAAAGCAAAATCTTGTGAATAAAGTGCAAGAACTCGTGGGCAGTTCCACTCTGGAAGCATTGACTGCTTTTATAGGTTCACAGGTGCAACGGGAGTTACTTATTGGCTGTATAAGACAGTTTGTGAATAACAAATCCGGAGGATGAAATGTGAATGTTTCTGATTTTTTTTTTTTTTTTTTTTTCAATTTTAGATCATTTTGGAAATTATTCATAGATTTGTATATAAATATACATAGCTCCAGGTAGAGGGCTATCAAGTAAATATTTTCTTATTTCTCCATGAAAACATATGTTGTGGGTACTCATTAGAAGCGCCTCGATGAGGCGCTTCGAATGAGTACCCACAACATATGTTTATTTGTGGAGAAATAAGAAAAATTTTAATACTTTCTGGTTGAAATAAAAAAAACACCTTACCAAGAGCTAAGGTAACGATTCATATATTTTTGTACAGTTTTTATCTTGTAATTGGACATACATGTATAAAGTATCATTATTATATCATATTTTTTTTTTTTTAATTTTTATTGTTTAATTCTCTACCACCAGTGTCTCAGTTTTGTTATATTTAACCTCTTGAAGACTGGAGACCCCTAAACGGGTAACTAGTAAACAATGCAGACCCAGATCAGACGCTGCAGAATGCGGCGTCTCATCAGAGTCTCCACTGTTTGCAAATAGTTCAGCCATTTGTCCTTAGGAATGTCTACATCATATAACCTGACATACCTAAATTCCAAAATGGACTCTTCCAATATATAGTGTGGGAGAGTTTATTCAGTCTTTAATGGATTAATGGACTTCTTTTATCCATTCCATAAAGGTGAATGGAATAGAAGAAACTCTGTCAGAATTGTTTTTGGCTCCCTTCTGGTCAACTCTAAGAAGTTACTTGATCCATTTAGAGCAAAGGAAAACAAAACAGTTTTGACACAGAGTTGATGCCCCTGAAAGTGTATCCAGTCCCTTTAACCCTGGTCCTGCTTAACCCGGATATGCCCTGACTTAACAAACAGTATAGATCCAGATCAGTTGGCTTCTTCAGAAGCCAACTGATCTGGATCTGCACTGTTTGTCATTATGTGAATTTGCATCAACAACCTGGATCAAGCAAGCTGATTGGCTGACAATTAGAAGTGGGCGTGGCATTTTAATTTATTCAGCATGACAAGGTTTAAGATTAAAATATATACACATTATTTAATTTGTTGTATACAAAGGAAAAAGTGCTTTAATACTTCTGCTAGATAAAAATTTCAACACATGCCATTTTGAACTATATTTTCTTTTTTTTTTTCAGAAAAAAGAAAAGGGTTGACATCTCATGCAAACTGTGTCCAAAAGAGACAGTTGGCATGAAATATCAGATCCTATTTTCTTTGAGCAAATTCTTACCATAGTAGCTCCTATTTTTGAAGTGATGCTAAAAAGAAATTTCAAGATTTTTCTTGAGTGTACATAAAAATAATTGCCACTGTGCTATACCAGTCATCTAAATAGTGTACAGCATTTACCATAAATATTTGCACAGGCACGCTAAGGCATAAAAAAATAGTTGTGTTTCCACTAACCTGACCGACCCTGTTTCAAACACCCGACTCTGCTATTTTTTTGCCAGTAAAAATGCAAAATAAAAAAGTAAAGCACCGATCCTCAACAAAATACCTGTATTTTCATAAAATTACAGGCCCAACCCTGTTCTTTTCTGGAGAAAAAAAAAGAAAAATATAAAAAAAAATCTACTTACCATCAACCTTTTTTTCAGCATGTTAGTGGAAACACAGCTACTTTTTTTTACCCCTAAGCAAACTGAGAGCCCCAGATTTAACTACTCCATTTGCCATTCAGCCAGCAAGGTTTTGGTCACAGCATCAGATTTGGCCAAATTTGACACTGCTTCCCAACCCAAGGGAATTCACTGACATAGTCTTTCACTGAGATCAGTCTTTTCTGCATCAAATAAGAGTTGTTTGCACTTTATACCTGATGGTGTAATGTAGTCACAGCTTGTTAAATACATTACCTGTCACCAGTTTTACGTAACTCTATTTATTTGCTAAACTGCCATGTAAAATAGCCGGCCTTGGTGGCTCAGTTGGATGCGCATCCGATTGTAGATCAGGAACTTGCAGGTTTGACCCCCGCAGAGTCGGCAACGTTCTTTCGTGGAGATTGATCACAAAATATTTTCTACGGTCATTCTCTCCTTTCCACTGATTCAAGAAGGGCAGTTATCAGTTTCTGGCGAAAGAATGTGCACAATACTGGTTAACCACTTAGAGGACTAAGCCTGCCCAGTAAACGTGGTTAGGTAAACTGACTGCGCTTGACGACCCCATTGGGTTGACTGGGCCATAAAACCGTAACACAAACAAAGCCATGTTAAATACCATGTTAATTTATTCAACAAAGCTATTTTTAAACATTATATATTATATCTGAACCAAAAGTAAAATGGAGTTACTTTTAGTTTAGCTGAGCAGTTTTAGGTGACGTCCATTAACAAAAATGGTTCAGAAATCACAATAAAGGAGCAGTTTTGCTGCAAAGAGAACACATTGGTTCACATGTATATCAAATTATCTAAAAGCATCACGAAACCATGCCTATATAATATTGACCCCCTTAAACCCCACTTTTATATAGTAAAACTGGGGTTTACAGGGGTATACATTATTTTGCTTATTTCTACTCCAAAAAATAGATTGTAGGTACTTGTTAGAACTGCCTCAGTGAGGCAGTTCTAACGAGTACCCACAATCTATGTTTTGAGCAGAAATATGAAAAATAGAATTTTTTATCTGAAAATTTTCAGTTTTTGGAAGTGAAATTTTCTATATATTTAAATAGGCATGTTTTCGTAATGGGCAAGTACACATATAATTGTATAATTAAACAGTTGTATGCACAAATAATTGCCACCGGTTTTGTTGGTTTATTTGAATAATTCTGGGTAACATACTTAACAAAATGGTTTTTAACCCTTTTCCTGCTAAATAAATTAAGACGCCACACCCAGTTCTAATTTTCAGCCAATCAGATCACTTGATCAAGGTCCTTGATATAAATTCACATACTTAATGGCAAACAGTGCAGATCCAGATCAGTTGGCTTTTTCAGGAATCAACTGATCTGGAACTTGTTTGTTTGTGTTGAGGTTTTACAGCCCAGTCAACCCAATGGGGTCATGTCGAGCGCAGTCAGTTTACCTAACCACATGTTTACTGGGCAGGCTTAGTCCTCTAAGCGGTTAACCAGTATTGTGCACATTCTTTCGCCAGAAACTGACAACTGCCCTTCTTGAATCAGCGGAAGGGAGAGAATGACCGTAGAAAATGTTTCATGATCAATCTCCACGAAAGAATGTTGCCGACCTTGGCGGGGGTTGAACCCGCGACCTCCTGGTGATCTGGATCTACACTGTTTGCAAAGACATATGTAACAAAAAATGGATTTTAAAGAAAATGGGTAGGACTGTTAAACTGTCAGTCAGAAAAAATGTGTCACAAAACTTTTAAGTTGTATACATGCCTGCTTTCCTGTAATGCATCAAATCAAGAATGAACTATAACTGTGTATCTGCTGAAGTAACAATGTAACAGTTACAGGAGAATAAATAACTCTCCTGTACCAAATGTGACATTTGTTTATTATTCTAGGACTTCATTGTAAGGTACAGCATTCCACAAAACTGATTATCAGATTTGTTATACATGTAGATAAACCATGATTATTGTCGAGGTTTTGGGTATACTGTAAATTATACCATAGTTTGGTGATCTTTTACTGTCTGATCCCAAACGAGGCGGAGCTATGAAACTATGATATAATTTACAGTATTCCCAAAACCGAGACAATAACATGGTTTATCTGTTTTAACCAATGTATGGGACTGCTTTTTTTTCCATACAAAAACTATACTTTTATTTATTTAGAATATCTTTTTCTACTTTTTTTATTTTTATTTTTGGTATATTTTTATGGTAAAGTGGTAACACCTGGTCTGACATAATGCTGGACCTATTGACCTTGTGTACCGGTACTTGAAATGATGCAACACCCCACTTTTTTTTTAATTAAATTGACTGAGACACTACTGCTAAAATCTGATTGGTTGCAATCATGTCAATCAAAAGAAATTACATCAACATCTTAATTTGGTCAAATTTTGGTGCAATCTGGTTGGTCAACTGTAGCTTTGGTCATTATAATATACTCCCGACAGACTGTCTGGTTGTATGTGTTTTATTCTGTGTTATTTTTAATAGAAAGTTGCTCAGTGCAGAAGTGATTTTGAAGTTCCTCTAACCTTTACCACTCTCTAGGCAATTTCAACAGACAGTATATTTGATGATACTTTTCTTTTTTTTTTTTTTCTTTTTTTTTTTTTTTTTTTCTTTTTTTTTCCAACCAACAGAATTTGACATTTCATTCAAACTGTCTCTTTTGGAGACAATTTGCATAACGTCAAATCCAGTTTCCTGAGAAAAAAATAAGAAATTCTTTCAAAATGACATCTGTTGAAAACTGATGGTTAGCACTCATTTGGCAATTTCAGCAGACAACATATTGATGATACGTTTATTTTTTCCAGAAAACAATTTGACATTTAGAGACAATTAGCATGAAATGTCAAATCCTATTTCAAGGGAAAAACAAGAAAATATTTCAAAATGTCTCCTGTAAATGGATGCTTTGCCATTTTGAAATATTTTTCTTATTTTTCCCAGAAAACAAAAACCTATTTTTTGGGGAAATTATCATCAGTTTGGCATCGTCTGGGGAATTAGCCCAGAGAGTGATAAAGGTTAAAGGTGCAGGGATGTTTGACAGTCATTCTAAAGAACACCTGTGAGATCTATAAATAAACCATGGGATAATTTTCAAAACTGAATATTATCCCATGGTCCAGCTATGGTATAAGCTTCAAATAATTGACAAATACTTTTAAGTTTCCCACTTTTCATTGCTTGTCGTCTTATCGGGCAGGCATTTCAAAATGACAGCAGTACTCCTGACCAAGCTGTTTCCTTGAATATAATAATCAGCATATCAGTACTTAAAGATTGTTTATGGGAGTATACTTAGTAATGCTTGTCACACTTGTAGGACTGTTTTACACATGAAATTTCTTCTTAGTGTTTCATCATAAGTAATGACTGAACTTAACATTTGTTTTGGAAATTAGCAATATGCCAATGAAAGAAAATCACCATAATGTGTTATATTTGTAACATATGTTACATATTGCAAACATAATGCAGGATGATTATGTGCCCCCTACTCCCTCCCACTCTACCCAAGGGTGGGGGGACATATCATATTGTTTTTGGGACGGATTCAGTCAGCATCGGTGTAAAACTTCTTATCCGCTCTGTACATGTAACTTGAATACCCTTTGGAATATTTTGATGATTCTTGGTAGAAATGTAGAACAGGACAAGACAACGTCTCTTATACAAGAATGACAACTCTGGCTTTCTTACTTTCAGAGTTATTTCCCTTTGTTTTATTTGAAATAGATTTTGTGTCTGCTCTGCTAACTCGAATACCCGTTAGAATATTTTGATGGTACTTGGTAGAAATGTAGAACAAGACGAGACGACGTGTCGCATACAAGAATGACAACTCTGCCTTTCTTACTTTTGCTGTGGGAGGGACATTTGCTTGTTTTTTGTTGTTGTTTTTTTTATTTTCTAAAAAAAAACCTTTTCTAGTTCAATAAATAACTTATTTCAAAAAAGTCATAAACCAAATCTTTTATTTTGTTTTAACTTTTTTATATAAGTACTAGGGCGAGTCAATAAAAAAACAGCCTAACTTATTTCTGGGTGAGATCGATCTCTTCTTTTTTGATGTAATTGCCGTCTAGAATGATGCACTTGGATGAACGGTGTTCCAGTGCTATCAGCCCAGAACTGAAGAAGCCAGGGTCCTTGTCTCTGACCCACTCCTCGACTGCCGCCACGACTTCTTCGTTGGACCAGAAATGACGTCCACGGATATCCTTTTTCAAGTTTGGGAATAGGAAATACTCACTAGGAGCTAAGTCCGGAGAATAGGCGGGGTGCAGTATTAGCTCGTACCCATTCCGCTCAACAGCATCCATTGCAATTTTGCAAGTGTGGACTCTCGCATTATTCTGTTGGAGCAGAATCCCTTTGGAGAGTTTACCTCGGTGTTTTTCATGGATCACAATTCTCAGTTAGTCGAGCAAATTTGAATAATACGCACCTGTTATTGTACTTTTCTTTGCTAGAAAGTCCAACATAATAACACCTTGTGCATCCCAGAATACAGTTGCCATCACCTTGCCAGCAGAGGGTTGCGTTTTGAACTTCTTTGGCCTCAGAGACCCCGGTCCTACACTCTGACAACTTTGAGCTTTATTCTCTGGCTCATAATAATGCACCCAGGTCTCATCTACAATGTACAGTCACCAGACGTGAAAGGAAATCATCTTCCTTTGACCTAAACCGCTTCAACAATGTGCTGTATACTGATGCTCTGGTTGCCATTTGCTCGTCGCTAAGGGATTTTGGGACCCAACGGGCTGTAAGCTTGTGCATACCCAAGCGATCATGTAAAGTTGTTAAAATGCTACCATGTGAAAAGTCTAATGCTTTCGCTATTTCTTCCACCTTAATTCGCCTATCAGAGTACACCAGATCCTGTACTTTGTTACACATTTCTTCATCGGTGGCATCTGATGGGCGTCCAGACCTGGTTTCATCTTCTAAAGACGTTCTACTGCGTTTGAATTCCCCAAACCAGAATTTAACGTGCATAAGATGGTGCAGAAGACCCATAAACATTGGTCAACTCGCAATGTATTTCCTGACCTGTTTTCCCTTTCAAATACAAGTACCGAATTACAGCACGGTACTCAACTTTTGACGAAAAGCTTACTTTTGCATCGCTGGCCATGTTTGACATTCAATATCTTATGAGTGAATGACACGATAAGGGTGCAATTTTACCCTCAGGCCTAAAACGTATTGAAACAAGGCATGAAAATCTTGGGTGTCTTGGTCGATTGGAATTGGGATAGGCTGGTTACTTATTGACTTGCCCTCGTACATTTTGAAATTATCCATTTCGAGGTTGTTTGGCACATTTTTGATACAATGCATCATTCATACGCTATCAAAATAGATGAATAATAAAGATGCTTAAAATTGTAGTCAAGAACATATATGTCTAAAACCAAGATATAGAACCCGATTGTTTTGTTAGTTGCACCTTCTATTAGATGCTTTGAAAATTGACAAACAAAATATTTGAAAGATTCTAATTTGCAGACCGGTCATATTTACAGGTGCAGCCAGAATTAAACGCAAAACAAAATGGCTATGGTGGATTTAAAAGCAATTCTACTATGAAAACAGTTTCTTCTCTTCGTTGTTTATAACTGGGTGTAAACTTGATTAACAGAATACATGTATACGGCCATACTAAAGCAAGTTGGGTTATAAAAATCACTTTATCTGAAAGAACTATAAACTGCAATTATATTAAACTTTAAATGCTGTCCAGGGAAGGTTTAAAATCTGATGATGTTAAGTAATTTTGCAATTTTGGAGAAAATCTTTATTTGATAACGTCCCTTTCATTCTGGAAGATAGGTTTGCCATCCAAAGATTTTCTATTTTAGCTAACATATTTAGCTTGCAGAAAATATGCATATTTATTACATTTTAGTAAGATCAATGCTTCTTCTTAGGTCACAAACTTTGTCTCTTTTTTCAGTGAAATTAGTGGGGAAACATTCGTAACAGACTGTTACACACATAGGCCACTAGATACAGGGTGCAAACAACTTTTAATTTACACAATAAGAATTCCCTTTAAGATAGGATATGTCTGTGAAAATTCCCTAGGGTTGGGGAGGTGATCGCTATCTGGCCACGAGAAATGAACAATTTCAAATTCCAGAAAAAAAAGTATGGTAAGAAGAAGCACTGCAGACTGTGTACGAGATACAAGCAAGAAGTTCTCGGCCCGATATACTTTGAATAAATGGATTGAAATGAACCACCAGTCATTTGATAATTTTTCCTATTCAACATCTTAGTAGAAAAAATAAATTTTCAAAGCTATTGATTACAGTAGGAATTCGCTGCAAATAGGGAAGGGTATGTTGAACTGAGAAAATGGACAAAGTTGAAGTTAGAGCAGTCAGAAAGTACTTCTGTAAGAAGAGCATGTCTCCAAAATAAATTCATGAGGACTTAATCAGTACCCTTGGGAATGAGTCTCCTTCTTAGGGCACAGTGAATAAATTGGCTGCTGAATTTAGGAGAGGGAGAGCATGGAGGATTATGAACTATCTGGGCGCCCTAAAGAGGCTACTACAGATGTAAACATTGAGCTTGTGCAGTCTGATCATGTGTAACAGGAGAAACAGGAGAAGAAGCCTGTGTGATATAGCTAGACAAATAGACATAAGTTTTAGGGGCAGTTCAGTCTATCTTGACCGATATCTTAGGGACGTCCAAGGTCTCAGATGGGTGCCCAGAATGTTGACTTAAGATGGGAAGAAGCGCAGGTTTGATATTTCTAAGAATCTCTCTTTGAAGATGACCCTCAGGAATCTATACGTCGAGTTGTGACCTAAGATGAGACTTGGGTCCATCAGATTGATTCTGAGACCAAAAAGCAGCGTATATGATGGAAGCACCCAGGCTTAACCCCTCCAAAGAAATTTAATATGAGAGTTTCTTCAATGGGTTGATGATGCACGGTTGCCACGGTTAGGGAAAAAAGTCTGAAAATTTGTCCAGGTCAGGGAAAAGTCAGGGAATTTTGGTTTGTGTCAGGGAAATCGAAAAAAAACTGACAAAAGTCAGGGAAAAGTCGGGGAATTTCAAAATTTGCTAAAAACTGAGATGGCTATGGCAGTCTCTTTAATTTTCAGAAACATAAATTTGCAGAATTGGCCTCATTCTTTTGTTAATTGAATGTTTTATTCTCTGAAAGTAAGTGCGCTGTTGGAAGATTTTTGTGGCAGAGGACAGCTGTAAGGGGAGCCAGGAGGCCGTCAAAAATGTCTGGAAAATGGTGAAAAGTCAGGGAAAAGTAGGAAAAAAGTCATGGAATTTTGAAATAGAAAATGAGTGGCAACCCTGTAATGGCCTCTATCTGTTTAGATAGTTGACTCGAGGTGTTATACTCTTGCAAGATAATGCAACAGCCCACACTTCTCAAGTTGCTATAGCTGTTGCATTTAAATGCAGCTTCGAGGTCCTTCCTAATTTTCCATATTCTCCAGATTTAGCTCCTTCAGATTTCTGTTTCCAAATCTGAAAACTAACCTTTGTGGTAGAAATTTGGGAAGCAGTGAAGGCGTCATAGATGCTGCTGATGATAACTTGGGGAACGAGGAAGAAGGCTTCTATTGTGAAAGGATAAGCAAACCTGGAACAGCGTTGGAGAAAGTGCATCGATGCAAAGGGAGATTATATTGAGAAATAATGACACAATTTCTGCTCTTGGTCATTCCCCAAAGTACAGAGGCCAAGAACTTTTCAGTCGTCTGTCGTATACCCTCACTGTTCCTTGACAGTAGTGCGATCCAAAGAGTAGTTTGCTTTGGGCCTGATTCATTTTCAGACAGGTTTCTTTGCAATTTTCACTGATATGTGTGTGTGTGTTTCAGAAAAATTGCTTTTATTGTACATATACACTAAATAAAATAAAACCATCATTTATATCATGTTTATGTGTGAATCATCATTTCATTCATACAGGTGCAGTGACTTGGTGGTAGAGTGGTAGAGCATCCACTTCATAAGTAATAAACTAATCTAGAGTCTACATCATGAAATAGCAACATAAGATTTTCTGCCATTTTTTCATGGAGACAACTTTTGTGACTTTCTGTTTGCCATCCAACACACTAACACACCAAGCCCTTTCTGAAAAAGGGCCTTTTCCAAAAGGAAAAGCATTTTCTTGTTTTAGATTAGACTCCTTTTTCAGAAGGTGGGCTAAACAATTTTGACAGAGTTGTCTACCTTGAAAGTTTATTCTATAAGGGGTCTTTATGGAACATTCCTCTATAAAATAACATGAACATACCAGTAGGTATATAACGATCTTTGTAACTGCAGGACTTGTGTTCAGCAGGTTTAGCCCAGAGGTTATAAAACATTTTTTATGCTCATCTCATGCTTAGCTGAGCATGAAATTTTCTTTGCTAATAAATTTGAAAATGCCAACAATAGTTGGCATTTTCATATTTTATTAGCAGAGAAATTTTGATGCTCAGTTACGTTTAATAAGAAACAATTTGCAATTGTTAGTTATTTGAGATTTATTAGAATGACAAATTTCAGGCTTTGCAGAGTTGAGCATGAAAAAAGTTTTATAACTGTGGCATGTATCTTAGAGGGCTTGGTAGATTTTTATACTTCGCCATAGCATAGTGGACATCCGTCAGTCTGTCCATTGGTCCATCAGTCCGTCCGTATTTCATTTCCAGATGCTAACTTGAGTAAACTTCAATTGATTTTCACCAAATTTGGTTTGTGCACTGATATTTTTTAAATCTGGTTTGGGATTGCTGATGGGCAAATTTCATCAAATTTTGATAGAGTTATCTGCCCAAGACACACCCATAATTTCATTTCCAGATGATAACTTGAGTAAACATCAATGGATTTTCACCAAACTTGGTATGTGCATTGATATTGTGGAGATCTGCATTGGTATTGCTAATGGGCAAACTTTGTCAAATTTTGACGGAGTTTTCTGCCCATATTTTCGTTTCCGGACGATAACTTGGGTAAATGTCAAGGGATTTCAACCAAACTTGGTACATACATTGATATGAAGGAGATCTGGTTTGGGATTGCTAATGGGCAAATTTCACCTAACAAACAATATTTTAAATCGAGAAAAAATATTTTTTTCCTGATTGCGAAATTTACATTTGAAATATTTCTGGTAATATATCAATAATTTTCTGGCAAAAAATACAAAAAACACGTGAATATTAGAAATGTATATTAACAAACACTTTCCTAATCGCTATATTTTGGGCACGATCCCCTGTTTACAGTATGTTTGAATCATAAATACATGTATTATAGACTGTGTAAAGTGTATATAATATGCGTTTCGGGATCGATCCCAAAATATTGAAGTCTATTGAAATACCTTCCGATTAAAAGTTCATGTTTTGGGATCGATCCCAAATAGCAATTGTTTCAGATTTTGATAAGGAATACATTTTATATTGTGTTAACCTAGTTTTTGGGCACGATCCCAAAAGCATCATTTGTCGAAGTTCCTGAGATTTTATTTGGGCACAATCCCAAATGATCATTTGGGACCGATCCCGAGAATAATTCAAAGTTGCTTTCGGGCACGATCCCAAACATTTTCCTCGGGAACTTTTTAAACTAGTTTTGGGCATGATCCCCATTTTCGTTTTGTATCCATCCTGTGAAGTTTTCAAATTATTTTTGGGCAGGATCTCAACACAACTTCTTCGGTCTGTTCCTTTAACTTTACAAACTAACTTTTGTGCACAGTCCCAAACATTTTCTTGGATAAGCACAAAAAACTTGGAACAAGTTTTTTGACACTGTCGAAGGTCACTTTATCTTTTAATATAGGGAAATTGTGGATTTGCATGAATATACATTATGTTTTGAGGATATATCCGTATTTTTGTTTCCGGACGATAACTTGAGTAAATGTCAATGGATTTTCACCAAATTCGGTCTGAACATTGATATTGTAAAGACCTGGTTTGGGAATTTTAATAGACAAATTTCGTTATTTTTTGACAGATTTATATGCAAGCAGTACGTCCGTATTTTCATTTCCGGATGATAACTTAAGTAAAATTCAATGAATTTTCACAAAACTTGGTGTGTGCATTGGTATTGCGGAGGCCTGGTTTGGGGTTGCTGATGGGCAAATTTCGTCCATTTTTGACAGACTTATCTGCCCGAAACATGATAGTGGCGGGGTATTATCGTTTCACGTTTTGTTGTTTTATAAGTTCATCGCTATATAAGTAGGTTCTGAATAAGCGAGGGCATTTTGAAATATGAAATCACTTATTTTTTTTTAATAATCCCTGTTCCATGCCAGTCCATTACCGTTAAAATTGATGATCACTATAAACAATAAGCTAACAACATTCAGAAGTCGTTCCCCTTAAACTGCTCTAAGAAGGTTAATATGTTTTCTGACTGCAGATATTGCGGCTGCTCTCGACTAGCACTCGGAAAAGCCGTTATTATTGGACGAGCGAATCCCAGTTCATTAGTTTTAAGGGGAATTTAAACCAGTTATAAACCCATCACCACATTGTTGCAGCAATATGAATCAAAGTTTATTCAACGTAATGGCGTCAACGTCTATTCAATGTTGTCGACATTAATTCGAATTTGTTCGTAAATGCGTATCCACTGTGACTAAAGTATTTATTATAATAGCAAGAAATGCTCCTTCCTAGTACATTTTGCAAAGGTGTGTGTGTGTGTGTGTGTGTGTTTGTGCTTGTGTGTATGTGTGTGTGTTCAATTTTACACGTGTTAGTGTGTGTGTATGTGTTCAATTTTACACATGTGTGTGTTTTGTGTGTGTGTGTGTGTGTGTGTGTGTGTTAAATTTTATACATATTTGTGTGTGTGTGGGGGGGGGGGGTGTACATGGTTAATGTAAATGAAGAATAACAAAACATGAAGTTATATGTGCTCTTACAACTTGATTATCAAGTCATCGATAGCATCGATAGTATTGTACAGAGGGCAAACGAAATTTCAATGCAGATTTAACATCTTAGGGCGATATGTAGGGCCCAGGCGTTAAATGTATCGTTCTTTCATTACGAAACTAGCAGTACACGCTATTCTAATAGTGTGGATGGAACAAATACATGTATGAACCACAGTGAAAGTAAGGGTGACAACTGAGATATTTAATTTTCCTTTTATCTATGTAACTTTTATTCAGTTACGTCCAGGTTCCTCACCTTGACTATGGTTCAAAACATGTATGTGTTCCGTTCATGTGGATATTTTGTAACACCAAATAAATAAACATTGGTAACCAGTTAATCACAGATAAAGCCATAATAAAGATAAAATGATTCAGAACCACTGCCAGCTATGTCAAATATTACAAAACACGCTTATTCGATATCATAGGGTCTTTATGGCTGTAATTTTCTCATGAATAATAGCGATATCTTTCCTATTTCTGCTCAAAAGATACATTGTTGTTTCCAGGACCCACAATCTAAGTTTTAGAGCAGAATTAGAAGAATAACGTTTACCCCTTCTCGCTTCAGTTTTACTATATAAAATTGTGCTGTGATGGGCACAAAGTCGCATAAGTGTGTTTTTGTGAAGACCCTGAATGCCCTTCTACACATATGATACAGACATTGAATTTTGATGATCTGCCACATAAACAATATGTCGTATCAAGTTCCAACGAATGTAAAAAGTCAGTATGTATGAAAATTTAAAACTGGACATCTGAGGACTAAAAGGCAATGTTATTAATTTAGCATATTAATAGAAGAACAACTTTAGTCCATCTTACTGCAGATAGTATAGAAGCCTCTGTGACATTGTGTTTTTTGTGATGGTGTTTGGACTTTTCTGGCCTTAATTTGTGACTTGTGTATTTTGACATTTTAATTTTGCGTTCTGCGTGTATAAGTATAGAATTTTGAAAAAAAAAAGCTTTAAGGTTATCTTGATTACAATGCGAAATAATCGAGAAATGCACATTTACTTTCAAAGAATTACAAAATAAAAAAACAAAACAAAAAACGTTGCTATAATGTACCATTACTACTAGCGTATAAGTATACAGTAGCTTCTTAATTATCTTTTCCTTTTTTTTTCGAAAAACAAACTTAACATAAAACTGAAAACACAAATTTAAAGCTAAAGTCAAAATACCAAACGAAACCCAAACCCCAAATTATCTTTGTACGATAGGCTGGTGCAATATGGTTCATATGCCAGGAGTATAAGTAGAAGACGAGTTAGTCATATTATCAGCTAATTGTTCAAACTAATAACTGTACATGTAATGGTTCAGCTTTGGTGTGATGATTTACGGCGACGAGCAGATTAGCTGAAAAACTTGGCTTCTATTTATACCCCTGACGTACAAACCATATTGCACTAGCCCATCGTACAAAGATAATTCAGATACCATGAGAGAAATAAACATTTCTGAATTTCATGTTTTGTATTTTGAGTTTTGGGTTCTGTGTTTCTCTTATTCTTTTGTTTGAAACAAAATGCCAGTGAATAGTCTTGCGTCCTACTAGTAATGTGACGTATGTCACGAGAGCCATATTTGTTCATTTTTTTTTTTTTTTTTTTTTTTTGAAAATAAAATTATTTGTCTGCAATATTTACTTTATAAGAAAGGTAAAATCAAGGCCAACACTTTTTTTTCAAAATCCAAAATATTTATTCATAAATGCAGCGAAAACTCAAAACTCAGTAGTCAAAACACACAAGTAACAAGTTATAGACGCAAAATTCAACACAGCATTTCACATAACAGAAATGCCTCATATAGGCGTCCGTAAGATAGACGCCATCTTCTTTTATTTGGGTGTTTCGGCCCTTCATGTTAATAAAGATATCTTATATGCTATATAAGATATCTGAATATCTTAAATAGGATATGGATATAAGATATCTTATTTACTAAAGAAGATAAAGAAGAAATATCTTATATCCTATATAAGTTATCTGATATAATATATATCTACATTGCATAATAAATAGTAAAACAGCTTGCCATACAAAACGGTACAATTTCGCAAGCAGTAAAATGTTCATTTCATTTAGTTAGGTATCATGTTGACAGTTAAACATGTGATTGTATGCTTTACAGGTAGTCCTTTTGTATACTTGAAGTACTAATCAAATGCAAAGTTTATGTCTTTTAAAAACAAAATTCTGATCTTAATATAGTAATGGTCAGTAGAAATTGATGATGTTTAATTGTGTCCATTAAATTGTACACGACATAGCCGTTTTACAAAATTATTTCTAGGTTTGTCACAGGTTCGTGCCCACTTGTGGTGACGCAATGTCTTTCATCCATTATCATGCTTTGATACTTATTGGAATCTAGCACCATTTTACATATTAAAGAAGGCTTCGAATCTGGTCTTGTATTAAAGATGGCTTCTAAACCAAGTTCTATACAAGCAATGTAGAGCCACAATGTGCTCCTTTAAACAATACACTACGTCGAGGACACATGGCATGTAATCATATCATGGTAGCGCATGGAAACTCATCAGCTAGGGGACATATATGGAAGCGTATTGGTACCCCCCATATATTTTTTTCTCGCTGCAATTTTTTTGTCATGAAAATGCAAAAATATCGAGGTTTTACTATATACTGTTTCCATAAAAGTTAGATAAAAACAATGTTTTCACGTGTTCGTTATTTCATTTTAATTTTATTTCGTTATAGATATTCTCGTAATTAAATAAAAACGACAACATTATGTGGTAATCTGTGTTGTTTGAATATTTTGTAATGCACATTACAACATATGTTTTACGAAACAACGCTATGTTTTTTGTGGAATTGAAGTTAAAGATCTTGATATCTGTATTGTTTTATCGCCATACGCACGATCAAAAATCAAAAGGGGAACACTGACATCATTTGCCAATCAAAAGAGGCTACCAGGGGGACCGAATGCTTAGTGTCGGCGAGAAAATCCTGCAAGTGTCCCAATACCCCAAGTAATTTAAGCGGTCTCATCTATTGCGGTATATTTGTTGCGGCTCAGCTCTGTTAAATGGTTTTTCTCTTCGTCAGTATCAAGTTTTAGCCAGTGTAACAGTTTATCTTGCCCAAGCCCCACACCAAACCCGGGCAGCTTGTCTCCCCGGGGGCAAGATAACCCGGGGTATTTTGCCCCCCCTACCCTGGGCAGCTCCCCCCCCCCCCCCCACACACACACACACACACAGAGGAAAACCTCGCAAACTCAGTTCAAAACAATATTTATATTTCATAACAAATTTATAACGCTCAATTATCAGAACAGTGCTAATGTATGTTTTTCATTATTTTTTTTTTATATTTCTGCATTAAGTTCTGTCAGGTGTTCTCAGGTGGGGGACAAGCTCCTCAGGCCAGGGTAGCTTCACCCCCTGGGGGGAAGGGGCAAGCTGCCCAGGGTGTGGGGCATACCCCAGGGTATCTTCACCCCGGAGGGGTGACAAACTGCATAAAGGCAGCTTCATTCCCCGTGTGGGGAGAGAGGAGGGGCAAGCTACCCAAGTTTCAAGAGAAACCGATACACCGGTTCGGTATGTTTATTTGTACACATTGTATCTTGGTACACGCGAGGGTACATGTACATTTTTACATCTTAGTTTTGAAAAAGGGATAATCATTCGGCCGACATGTTCATAAAAATTGTGTATATGTATTTTAAAGCAAGGTTGAGCATGTAAGCCAGACATTTTTCTTTCCGTTATGGTGACTGAGTACCGATGAAAGCCCCGTGTCTTTTAATTGCTTTTTAACCTATTTTGTTCGGCCAAGTTTTCCCTTCAGTGGCCTATGTGACATTACTTATTTCTACCAATAGATATTATGACGACAAAATGGTCTGCGATAATGAAATAACTCTTTGAAGTGCACAAAAAAACCTACTGGTATTGCGTATAAAAATATAGCGTGATAAACATTCTACGCAGTAAAGAAAATGTCATACACGATCAAATATTTCGTGAACAATGATATGTTATAACATTATAATATTGACTTATCACGATTTGTCGACAAAATTTTGTCGCCATATCATGTTATTATTATGTTTCTCTACATAAATTTATGTTGTGAAAAAAATATAAGAAGGTACCAATACGCTTCCATAGACATATTGTTTAAGTAGCATGCATAATAGACCCAAATATATGCAAAGAACGCAAAATGTTCCTCGAGAGAGCACAATGTAGACGGAGCACAATGTGGCTCTATTATACACATAATTGGTATATTGTTTGTATACTAGTCTAAGCCAAAGTAAATATCTTATGGCAGGGCAGCTGATGAATTTAACCACATTTTTCCTGGGCTAATTTAGGTTGTCTAAGCGCATAACCAGCACTCAGTACCCATCATTTCGTTCAGGACCATGAGCATGGTGGGCGAAGCTTGCTTACCAAGTAATGCTTACTATCCGCGGACGCCTGATTACACCCTTTGTTCTGGGGTCCATGTCTGTTGGTCTGAACATTCTGATTCGTCATTCGTTTATGGATTTATGATTTTGGATTACGGCTTTGGTACCATGACCGCAACTACTTCCCAAGCCACGAGCATCTGCCAGACTTGCTAGAAGGACGTATAATAATTCATGATTTCAAAGTAAGGAAGTTGCTAAACCAGATGATCGAACCACACATCGATTCGCAGAACGTACGTAGGTATGATACTTAAAACAACGATGCGTATCTGCCGCCTTTCTGAATATTCACGGAAAGATGGTCACGGTATTTCAGTTTCTCTTCTTCAGTCGGATCTCGTATGCCTTTCTTCCAAGGGTATTTTTCTCCCACAAAACACGAAGGTCGCATGGTGAGCTGGCAAAAAAAGAATGACACAGTTTCAAAGTGTAGATTGAATTCAAAAGATACAAACAAAAAATTACTTAAAGCAATAAAAATTGAGCCTTGCCACAGGAAAACAGCCGTTATTGCATTAGCGTACAGCATAGGTTCTGGCGAAACTTCACTTCCGCGCCGTCTCGCCTGAATCTGCGCTATTCACCAATATAAACTGCAGGCAAAGGGCACTGTTTGCTCAAATAATCACAGTGTTAGACTCACTAAGGGCCTGAGAATGTGCACTGAAACATTGGAAGATAGATGGCAATTATATTAGTGATCCTAGATAACTATATATTAAAGTAAATGTTTAATGTTGAAGCTCACAGAATTTTGCATAATTGAGTCAAAAAATGTGCAGCTACTGTATAAATGCTTTACGTATCTATCTGATTAGACAGTAGTTTCTACATTCGGCTAGTACAAACACCCTTTGTATGCCTTCGCACCGTATGACTTATTTTGCAATAGCCATGGCTTGTTTAAGTACTCAACACAAATAAACATCAAACTATTCATCTGTTTTAACACATAATTATTGATACGTGTTAAAACAACAACATCATTTAAGCTTTAAAATCGAAACCACTGTTTTAAAAATTACATTCATTTGATTTGTGCATAAATCATGCAAATTTGGTTAAGTTAAAAAGTTCCGTCTGCTAGCTATGGAAGCGTATTGGTACCCCCATATATTTTTTTCTCGTGGCAATATTTTTGTCATAAAAATGCAAAAGATATCGAGTTTTTACTATATACTGTTTTCCATAAAAGTTAGATAAAAACAATGTTTTCACGTGTTCATTATTTCATTTTAATTTTATTTCGTTATAGATATTCTCGTAATTATATAAAACCGACAACATTATGCGGTAATCTGTATTGTTTGAATATTTTGTATTGCACATTACAACATATGTTTTACGAAACAACGCTATGTTTTTTGCGGAACTGAAGTTAAAGATTTTGATATCTGTATTGTTTTAACGCCATACGCACGATCAAAAATCAAAAGCGGAACACTGACGTCATTTGTCAATCAAAAGAGGCTACCAGGGGGACCGAATGCTTAGTGTCGGCGAGAAAATCCTGCAAGTGTCCCAATACCCCAAGTAATTTAAGCGGTCTCATCTATTGCGGTATATTTGTTGCGGCTCAGCTCTGTTAAATGGTTTTTCTCTTCGTCAGTATCAAGTTTTAGCCGGTGTAACAGATTATCTTGCCCCACCCCACACTATCCGGGCAGCTTGTCCCCCGGGGGTAAGATAACTATTTGCCCCCTACCCTGGGCAGTTCCCTCCTCCCCCCTACACAAACTCACACCCAGGAAAACCTTGCAAACACAGTACAAATTTATAACGCTCAATTATCAAAACAGTACTAGTTTTCATTATTTTTTTTCTTTCCGCATTAAGTTCTGTCAGGTGTTTTACGATGGGGGCAAACTCCACAGGCCAGGGTATCTTCACCCCCTGGGCGGAGGGGGCAAGCTGCCCAGGGTGATGTGCATACCCAGGGGTATCTTCCACCCGGAGGGGAGACAAACTGCACAAAGGCAGCTTCACTCCCCCTGTGAGGAGGGGGAGGGGCAAGCTACCCAGGATTCAAGATAAACCGGTACACCGGTTCGGTATGTTTATTTGTACACATTGTATCTTGGTACACGCGAGGGTACACGTACATTTTTACATCTTAGTTTTGATAAAGGGATAATCATTCGGCCCACTTGTTCATAAAAATTGTGTATATGTATTACAAAGCAAGGTTTAGCATGTGTGCTAGACATTTTTCTTTCCGTTATGGTGACTGAGTACCGATGAAAGCCCCGTTTCTTTTAACCTTTTTTGTTCGGCCAAGTTTTCCCTTTAGTGGCCCATGTGACGTCACTTATTCCAGCCAAGAGATATTATGACGACAAAATGGTCTCCGACAATGAAATAACTCTTTGAAGTGCACAGAAAAACCTACTGGTATAGCGTATAAGAATATAGCATGATAAAAATTCTATGTAGTAAAGAGAATGTCAAACACGATCAAATATTCCGTGAACAATATACAGATATGTAGCGAATACGATATGTTATAACATTATAGCATAAAATTTTGTCGCAATATTATGATATTATTATGTTTCTCTACATAAATTAAGTTGTGAAAAAAAATATAAGGGGGGTACCAATATGCTTCTATATTTTACAACTCAAAACTCGCTTTTGATAACTGGAAACTCGCTTTTTATAACTCGAAACTCGCTTTTTACAACTCGAAACTCGCTTTTCATAACTCGAAACTCGCTTTTCATAACTCGAAACTCGCTTTTCATAACTACTCGCTTTTCAAAACTCGAAACTCGCTTTTCTCAACTCCAAACTCGCTTTTAACAACTCGAAAGTCGCTTTTCTCAACTCGAAACTCGCTTTTTACAACTCGAAACTCGCTTTTTACAACTCGAAACTCGCTTTTCTCAGCTCGAAACTGTAAAAAAAGAATTCCTCATCATAATGACGATATTCCTAATGTATTGTACATATATAAGCAAAGGACCACATGTTCTATCAAGACATTTATATACGCATGTGTTTGCACAAATACTGATTAAAATGTACATTGGCGCAAGGATACGTCATTTTTATTAGTCTGTTTTTCCGAGACACATTTAAATACCTGTGTGAAATTTCTTCCTTTGATAACTTGCTACAAGGAAGTTATGTATATATGTAATAGTTGTCTTCGTGTTTGTTTTCTTTCTGTTTCTCACTCATATGCCATATAATATGCGACCTGAGATTGTAGAACAGAACATAATTTTATTACAAAATTCATGTCACATAATCATACGAGTATGTCATACAGCTATATTCTAATCTGGCTATATAGAGGTTTCGTGTACATGAGAGGAAAATGAATTCTTCAAAAGACTGAGCTAGTGCTGATTAATGACGCATTAAGCGAATTCCTACCTAGTTTAAAGTCAATAAGTCATTCGGTTCAGGAGAAGAAGTGAAAAATAGATTTTCAAGATGGTCGCCATGGCGGCCATCTTGGATTTCTAGTCAGAAGGATTTTAGCCATTTTTGATCTATAAGGCACCCCGATGCTTCCTACCAAGTTTAAAAAGTCAATTGGCTTTTGGGTTTAGGAGAAGCGAAAAATAGATTTTCAAGATGGACACCATGTCGACCATCTTGAATTTCCGATCAGCGCTATTTTTGATCTACAAGTCACCCTGATGCTTTCTAACAAGTTTGGAGTCAATTGGCTTTTAGTTCAGGAGAAGAAGTGAAAAATATATTTTCAAGATAGCAGCCATGTCGGCCATCTTGTACATCTTGTACTCATCATGGCGGCCATCTTAGCCATGAGTACTCGTCTTTGTTTATTACAGTGATTAATTTGATTTTTATGTTTTCGCTTTGATGCATTGACTGAGTTGGGAGCCTTTATGTGAACCGAATTTTTATGTATTTCTGTATTAAGAGTAGCATCGGGACCCAGGGTGAAGTTAGTTAGCTGTAAAAGTGCTTTAACCCCCCTCCCCCCCCCCCCCCCCCCCCCGGTGGTTTGCTCTACCGACCGTTCTAAGGCGGTGGTCCCGGTGTTAGTCTTACTCTTTGTTGCTTTGTGGTTTATTCTATGAGGCGATTTGTTGTATGTCTTTCCGTATGTCATTCTTGTGTTTTTCAGTCCTTTTAGTATTGCGATTACCTCGCTTGGGGAAGAGAGAGCTAATCTTAGTGCTTTTCGTACGTTTGTTCGGTTTGTGCTTGTTTAGATTTGTCGGTTTCCTCTTCCTCTTGGGGTCTGGGAAGGGCTGCGGTTTATGATTGTGGCACTCCCTGGACTTTTCTCTTACCTTTTTTGGATTTCCGATCGGAACGATTTTAGCTGTTTTTGATCTACAAGTCATACCGATGCTTCCTACTAAGTTTCGAATCAATTGGCTTTTGGGTTTAGGAGAAGAAGTGAAAAATAGATTTTTAAGATGGCGGCCATCTTTGATTTCCGATTGGAACGATTTTAACTATTTTTGATCCCCAAGTCACCTACCAAGTTTCGAGTCAATTGGCCTTTCGGTTCAGGAGAAGCAGCGAAAATTAGATTTTCAAGATGGCGGCCATGGCCGCCATCTTGGATCTCTAATCGGAACGATTTTAGCTATTTTGGATCTACAAGTCACCCTGATGCTTCCTTCTAAGTTTCGAGTCAATTGGCTTTTGGGTTTAAGAGAAGAAGCGAAAAATAGATGGCGGCCATCTTGGATTTCCTATCGGAACGATTTTCGCTAGTTTTGATCTACAAGTCACCCCAATGCTTCCTACCAAGTTTCAAGTCAATTGGCTTTCCGGTTCTAGAGAAGAAGCGGAAAATAGATTTTCAAGATGGCGGCCATGGCGGTCATCTTGGATTTGCGATCGGCACGATGTTAGCTATTTTTTTTATCTTCAAGTCACCCCGGTGCTTCCTACCAAGTTTGGAGTCTATTGCCTTTTGATTCAGGAGAAGAAGCGAAAAATAGATTTTCAAGATGGCGGCCATGGCCGCTATCTTGGATTTCCGATCGGAACTACCAAAATTTTAGCTGTTTTTGACCTACAAGTCACCCCGATGCTTCCTACTAAGTACCGAGTCAATAGGCCCAGTGTTGTAGGAGGAGTAGGCTTTTAAAGCAATTGTTGACGCCGCAACAATAATTCCAAAACCTATATTTGAGCTTAAAGAAAGAAAAAAAAAGTTTATTCCATGTGTTTTATTGTCACGTAACAAACCGGAGATTACGAATGAATGCTTCCAATGTTCCAGTGAACCCTCAAAACCTACCAGGCCTCCAACGCTGAACACAGAGAGAAAAAAAAAACACACACAAAAAAAAAACAAAAAAAAAACAAATGGCATGGCCTAATTACGGTTTCGAAGAAATTTGTTAATAATTAAATTGGTCTGAAAAAGCAGACAGGTATGTTATATATCAATTAGATTGGCTCCAGTCGTTCTTGTTTTACATCTATTTCTCTCTTTATATTATTTTTTTTAACAAAATCCTCTTAAATCCAACTTCAAATTACCTAAGGCTGAAGAAAAACGACTGGTCACAATTGTAGAAGCTCCTATAAAGTGAGATAAGATCTGCAAGCAATTAGGATGCTATAAAACAGCCATTTAGTAAACACAGGTCATTATCTCTAACAGTTAGTTCCTTAAAATCAATTTGTTCTGGTTACTTCAAATCCTTTTGCAGTTGTATTTACTGCCCCATAATAAGAACGTAATGATCGAGAGTGCATTTCTTTTTTTTTTTTTTTTTTTTTTGTTTTCATTTTCATTTTTTACCGTGAGTTTGCAGTCTTAAAGTGTTTCTAGTTTTGTTGTCTGATGGTAGTATTCGGAATACAAAGGACATTTTGTTGTTTTATTGTTCAGAAATAGAACCCCTTGCATAGGTATAAGCAGATAAGGGATATCCACTACTTTCCAACATTTTACTAATTTTTCCTTGTGTAGCTTCCTTAAAGTCTCCGTATACCTTATTATCGAAGATATATAGGTTCTTGCGTGTCTGGGAACAGCAGACTGCTCTTATGTACATGTTTTTGCCTGTTCAATATATTTTTGTCTAAATGAAGTAAATTACCTTTTCTCATGTGTTGGCTTACAGTGGTATTCTTAGTAATTTCATTCTCAAGCTTATTAATTGAACCAAAACGAGATTTAGCACTGCTCAGCCAGAATTTGCCTTTCAAGTGAACATTATATCTGGGTAAAATTTTCAGTAGACGATATAATGAAATTTTTTCTTATTTTTCACTGTAATTAGGTTTTGACATTTCAGGCAAATTATCTCAAATGGAGAAATATGCATGAAATGTCAATTAACTCCTGTTTTCTACAAACAAATAAGAAAACATATGGTCAGTTTGTCGTTCGCTGAACTTACCAAGAGTGTGGTAGAGTTTAACCCTTAATTACAGCGCCAATAAAAACTGCAGCGGACGGCCTATTAAAATATTTCTTTTGTTTTGTATATAAAGTCAGTTCTTTTATGACAAAATTTTCCTCAATGCTGAGGAATCAGGTACCGTCAGTTTTATAGCTCTCATCAGGATATCAGTTACCCCCTATAGGTCATGACCTACCAGTTTGTGCTGACTTATGCAAAGATGCAATAAAATAGCCTGTAAACATACTTGCATTTACAGAACAGAACAGAACTTTATTTAAGAACAAATTCTCAGGCCACTCACAGGTGGCGTAAGAGAAAATACAAGCAAACAGACAATAAACAAAGGAACAGGCAATGTTACAATAATAAGACATATACAGACTATGTGGAAAATGTAGTCGCACATTTGTTCATTATTATCTGAACAAACTCGGAAAGCTTTTTAAGTGTCGCTAAATTATCTGAGGCAAGTAGCTCTTTCTGTTTTATTATATTGGGCCTTTTTATAAAAATAAGGTTTCAAATGGCGTTTTCTCTCTGTTTCAAAATAGTTACAACAAAACAGATAATGAAATTCATCACCTAATTCGTCTTTGTGACAAAGTTGACACTTTCTATCGTCGAAGGGTACATTTTCTCAACGGCCTGTCTCAATCGGAAGTCTGTGATTACTTGTTCTGAACTTTACATTGTATGAGAGGCAAATATTGTTTACGATCAAGTTTTATCAAATACTTTTCGAAATTAAGGTCTTATTTAAAACTATAAAAAATTCTACCTTTTGATGAAGAATTAACATTCTGGACCCATTCTTGAATGTGTAAATCAAATAGAACCCTAGACATTGACAGCTTGACTGACCTGGGGTTATCAATGACTTCTTTGTTCAAAAGGTCAATTTGACCAACTGAAACAAGTATATCTTTTATATAGCTTACCCATGTATGCTCACAACCAGCATTGTATTCGTGTTACAGTTTTTTGTATAACAATGTGGATAGTTTCTTTTCCGTTTACCAGTGATAACCAATATCCAATCATTCGGCTCTTTACAGTCACTTCCACTGGCATTCGTCCAAGTTCAGCATATAGCATGTAAATAGGCGTACTCTTTTTCAAATTAGTAATTCGCCTTAAAAATTCATTTTGAAGATTTTCGATAAGTTTAATATTTTCAAACCCCCACAGTTCACAACCAAATAATGCTATGGGTAAGATGGTATGATCAAATAAATGCAATTGTAAATCAAGGGACAAATTCAAATTACGTATTCTTTTATAAAGGAGGTGCATTGCCTTTTTTGCTTGGTCAACATTATGCTTCCTCGCCTTATAAAAGCTTCTGTTTTTAGAGAAAATTACACCCAAATATTTAAACTCTTTACATATTGAGATCTTATTCTCGCCAAGTTTTGAAGTTATACTTTTCTTCGTTACGGGTTCCGAAAATCATTATCTTAGTTTTATCAAAATTGATATCAAGTTTCCATGCTTTTGAATACTCATAGAAAACATTCAAATTATACTGAAAGCTAACTTCGTCTGTTCCAAAAATAACAGTATCATCTGCATATAACAAAACGAACAATTTTATGTATGTGCTGATATTATCAGTGGGCATTTCTAGATTAATGCCAGTACATTTTTTCTCTTCGAGGAATGTTTCTAAGTCATTCAAAAATAATGCAAATAAAACTGGTGACAAATTTTCCCCTTCACGAACCCCTCTGAAACTTCGGAAGAAAGTAGACTGTACCCCACCGTGAGAGACACAGGACTTTATTCCTTGATACATGTTATAAATAATACGAAAGAAATTACCATTAATATTATATTTCAAAATTTTAGTCCATAAACCGACCCGCCAAACTGAATCAAAAGCTTTACTAAAGTCAATAAATGAGCAGAAAACTTTGGTCTTTTTAGATTTAAGGATTTCAAGAAGAGCATGAAGGACGAATATATGATCCGTAGTAGAATACCCAGATCTGAAGCCTGCCTGGTTTTCTTCTAAAATATTGTGTTCATTAAGGAATTTGTTAAGCCTTGAATTTAGGACAGAAGTGAAAAGTTTTCCAAAACAGCTTAAAATCGTTATCGGTCTGTAGTTTTCAGGTTGGCTGGGATCACCTTTGTTCTTGAAAATAGGTTTAATGACGCCCTCAAGCCATGAATCTGGTAAAATGCCCGATTTAAGAACCAAATTAAAGAAACCTTTGTATAGTGGTAACATTTTGTCTGATGTACTTTTGATATATTCATTGATTATATTATCATTGGAGCACGCTTTATTATTTTTCAGTGACCTGATACATCTTAAAATTTCGCTGTCCGTTATATTTGAATTTAAAATTTCGTCATTGTTACTTGATGAAAAATTTAAGTCTTCAAGCGTCTGGCAACCGCTGGACTCGTCTTGATAATTAAAATCTTTGAAAAGGTCGTAAAGTGAGTCAAGCTCAATTTTATTTTTTCTACTATTTCCCTGTTTTTTATCAACGTCATTCAAAATTTTCCAGTAATCTTTGGGGTTCTAGATTTCAAAACTCTCAATTTCGTTTGCATAGTTTTATTGTATTTGGCAATAAAAAAAGTTCATTTTTCTTTTATATGTTTTGCTAGCTTGTAAAAGGTCTAATTTAGATGACGGCATATGGAATTTGGCATGTTTCTTCTTTGCAATATGATATTTTTTCCGAGCACGTTCACACTGTTTTCCAAACCAGGGCTTCTTACCTTTCTTATACATAATGTTATTGTTTTCATTTATGCAAGAATCTGCAGATTCTTTAAATATCTCAGAAAATTTAGAGCACAAATCATTTATGTTTTCTTTGTTTACGGACGGAACGTTTTTATTTAACTGAGCTAAATGAACTGTTAAATCGTGTACATTAGTCAAATTTATATTTTGAGCAAAAATAAGCTTTTTGTCGGCTGGTAACTTTGGTCTGGGTTTTTACATTATGCTTAGGTTGAAATGATTTCGTGCCGAAATTATATCCAGTGTCTCAAAGAAACTTACTGTGTGTAAGTTTTTTTGTTTTTTTTTTTCTGAGAATACAGATTTCAGGCAGTTTCTGTATTCTGTTAAAAATGGAACGTTCAGTTTGAACACCATTGGGCTGAGTGAGGCTACGACGGCTGCGCCTAGCCCTTCAGAGTCAGGAGACATAACCACTGCACCACTACGCTTGTTAAAAAACAAGTTTCATGGAACAGTATTATGCTTGATTTCTCTGAATGACCCGTCGGATAGGGTATATTTTTGGTGTGCTAGCGGACTCATTATGTACAAGGAACTCTCTGGATCCATAGGATACTGAAGCTTGAAAATATTATTATAATTTAAGATTTAAACAAACTTCAACAAAGAATTCCAACCCAGGATCAATACTGATGCAAGTACTTCAGAAAAAAGTGTATGGGGTGAAATATGAAATACCACTTGGCTGAGTGAGGCTCGAACCCACGCCTGCTACGATGGCTGTAGACGGCTGCGCCTAGCCCATCAGAGTCAGGAGGCATTACCACTGCACCATTACGCTTGTTAAAAAACAAGTTTCATGGAACAGTATTATGCTTGATTTCTCTGAAGGACTCGTCGGATAGGGTATATTTTTGGTGCGCTAACGCACTTATTATATACAAGGAACTCTCTGTATCCATAGGATACTGAAGCTTGAAAATATTATTATAATTTAAGATATATAAATATATATATATATATAAACGAAAGAGGGGCTCAAATATACCATATGAATATGTGCGTTCAATAAGCATTGCAAAAACACAAGATAAAAGCAAAAGAATCAGGATTTAAAACAGCATATTCATGGATATGGCTCCCCACACCACCTCCCCTTCAAACTGCTATTGCAAGACATATGTTGATCAAGTGATGCTCAAGTATCTCTAGATTGCTGGCCATCACCAGTACAGTTTGCCAAACTTTCTAGGACGTAAATGCAGAAAAACACAAGCGGAGAAATTGAATATGACTTTGGAGAAGAGTCATATCAGATCTATCCTGTGTAAATGTCAAAAGAAAAAAAGTCATTTTGAGGACACACCTCAAAGTGGTGCTCGCAGGAAAAGACAATGAACTTCGACTCCAAAAGGCAAAATGGATTTAAATGTCTAGTTTTCAATGATTAACTGAATTAAATATACAAAAAAATAGAGTTTAAGATAGTTTTCAAAGCAAATAAGAGAACTTAAACTTGTTCATGGTAACTAAGACTTCAGTATGTTATCATGATCTTAAAATCATGCCAGTGACATGGATGGAAATGAAACACTTTGCTTTTAACTCTTAAAGCGCCATATATATATATATATATATATATATATATATATATATATATATATATATATATATATTTCCTTAGTAAATAAGTCTTGACATTTCATGTGAATCGTCTGCTAGACGATTCACATGAAATATCAAGACTTATTTTCTACGAAAAATACATTTTTAGAATGTCGTCTGCTGCAAATTTTGCTTGGCGCTTTAAGGGGGTGTGCGGTAAAAATGCCAGAGGAAAAATGCCATAGGTAAATATGCCAGAAGCTACCTAGTAAAAGGGCCATAGGAAATAATGCCACAGGGTAAAACTACCAGAGATAAAAACTTATTATGCAAGTTTAATTCTTTATTTGTCTCCCATGTAACACAATTTGACAGCATTATGAGAAAAGGTGAAAAGATGCAACAAGAGTACAATGTATGACCAAATAAAATCCTCCACACTAAGTATTAGAAGAGTCTAATTCAATTTTAGGCATGTTAGGCTATGTGATTTTAGATACTCCTAGAGAAAAATGGCTAAACTTTGCAAACAATGGCTGCCCTTATCAAATGCTGCATTCCGCAGTGACTGATCTGGATCTGCACTGTTTTCCAATAACCCTTTTGGGGTCTCCAGACAAAAGTGAGTTAATCTGTTTCGCATCGCTTCAAACAAACAATGAATTTTGACAAAAAGTTGATCAGAATCGGTGGACAATCAAGTAAGTTATAGACAATGGAATATTTTAGCATTGGTAGAATGGGCGCCACCATTTTGAATATTCAATGAGGTTTCATAAAAAAATAAATTCCTTTCATAAAGGTAGTTATTCTTCTAAAGTTGGTTTATTTTGGGGAAAATGATTGCTTGTCACTAGAATTAAAAGATTATAAAAAAGCTGTAGCAAAATTATTCTTTAAAACCCTTTATAATTTGGTTTTGCATGTTTAATTTGGGCTGTATGACGTCACAAAGCCTACAATATGGTGGCATCTATCACAGCCATTTTAAAGATATTCAAACCAGCATGACCTCTTTATTTCTAGGCCGATTTTGAAAACTCTTGCATCAAAACAAATGGTTTGTTTAGCACTTTACTCCAAGATATACTTACAACTTATATTGCGTTCCCCTTTAAATGTTAACCTTTACCACTCTCTGGGCTTATTCAGCAGACAAAAAAGTGATGAGATTTGTTTCTTTTTTTTTCTTCCAGAAAACAGGATTTGACATTTCATACCGATTGTCTCTTTTGGAGACAATGTGAAATGTTAAAACTTTTTTTTTTTTTTTTTTTTTTTTTTGGGGGGGGGGGGAGGGGGGAGTGGGGGGGGGGAATAAGAAATAAAATTCATCAGTTTGTCATCTGCTGAATTAGCCCAGACAATGATCAAGGTTTTAAAATGTTAATAAATGATCCCTACCATAAAATGGAATGAATGGCATGTGAGAAAATTAACCTTCTTACACATGTTCAGTGGAAACTAGGATCAAGGTGTCCTTTCACACTCTGAACAGTCGTCTGTGGGCACTCTGTTGACATACAACGACCTCGGATTCAAGTGAAGACTGACCAGATTGTGCATATTTTCTGTCTGATCTTTGTCTTTGTTGAGCACGTCATAAAGTATATTGGCTGCGTGATGCAAAAACATGTCTTCCAGCATATGTAGTCAGCAAAGTCCTAGGTCAGCCTGCACAACCATGCAGTCTGATCAGGACCTTATATGTCTGCTAACAGAAGATTGGATACTACAGAATGTATGAGTGAAGAGCAAATGCCTAGTTGATTCTTTGTTCGTGCACAGGATGATTTGAATCTGTGTACATGTATTTTGTACATGTTTGAAGAGACTTTTTCCCTGCCAAAAAATATTCAGATTCCATATTAAACTTTAATTTTTGCCTTATGAAACTATATATCTATGGCATTTTTTCAGGTAGCCTCCGACATTTTTACCTCTGGCATTTTTTCCTATGGCATTTTTTCCTCTGGCATTTTTCCCTTCAATCCTTTAAGGGTTAAGTAAACTATTATTACCTTATTGTGGCACAATTCATTCTGAGAAAGATCAAAATTAAAATATAATTCAGACCCTGTATAATATCTCGTTATTTCCACCACTGGCTGAAGTAATTATTATTCATTACCATGATTTTTTGCGGCTGCATGTTTTCTCAACCCTTATCCTATATATGAGGGCATCCCTGGGGAAACAGTTTAGATCCAGATTGAAGCTGGAGCAGTTTGATCAGAGTGTGCTGTACACTGTTGGGAATTCACCCATTCTGTGGCTTTAGTTTTGAGTAATAACAGCAGTCTTCTTGCTTTCTGACCATCAGAAAGCCAAAGGCCAAAGTGCAAAAAAGATTTGACATTTCATGCATACTCAGGAGATAATTTGCATGAAATGAAAATTTTTTTTTCTGAGAAAATTATGAAAAATGTCTTCTGTTTTTTTTTTTTTTTTTTTTTTTTTTTTTTCAGGATTAGACATTTCATTTAAACTGTCTCCTATGGAGACAATTTGCTAGAAATGTCAAGACCTGTTTTCTTGGAAAAATAAGAAAAATATTTCAAAATGTCGTCTGCTGATTTTTTTACCCAGCAGGCAAAGAGTTACAATCAGGGTTTTGTGGCTATTCAAAGGTAAAGGCATTGGTTTTCTTAACCTTAACCAACCTCGGAGCAAATTCAGCAGACGACAAATTGATATTTTTTCTCATATTTCCCAGAGCGTTCATGCAAACGTCTCCATATGAGATAGTTTGCATGATATTGCCAATTTCTTATTTCTGGGAAAAATAAGAAATATGTTTCATTATGTTGTCTGGTGAAAAGTTTATCCAGAGTGATAAGCGTTGTGGAGATATATTGATGATCACATTTATCTAATTCCGCATAAAAAATTTGACACTTTGAAATGTTTTTTTTTTTTTTTTTCAAACAATAGATTTCGAGGTGTCATGTAAATTCTCTCCTATGGAAACTTACTATACCAAAAGATGGGCTGTTCAATGTTGTGATTGTATTGTTTGCATGCTGTCATTTTGTGTGGGTTTGCGGGGGGGGGGGGGGGGGGGGGGTGGGGCGGGGGCAATATATTGGTTATGTAGGAACCATCTGTGAACAGGAGTAAACTAAGGTCAGAGTCAGGGATAATTACACCTCATGCTGAGAGGGTTATTTTATGTACGGTTACAGGTTCCCTGATATTTTTGGAGAAACCTGGCATATTGGAATAGACTGTATACATTTTTCGAAGAAAACAAATCTTGATATTTCGTTGGAATTGTCTGTGACGATTCACATGAAATATCAAGACTCGTTTTTTTTTTTTTTTTTTTTTTTTTTTTGTTTGTTTGTTTGTTTTAAAAGGCTGTTCAGTTAGTTCGGACAATTGACCTGATAATTTACCTGATAATATATAATTGTCGTCTCCCGAGATTTCCAACAATGTGTCATGCTGAACAGTGTAAACTCAGATCAGCTAATGCAGCCTCTCTTTAAGCTTAGCGACTCAGGTTCTTAATCTATGGGTAGCCGAAGATCTATAGAAGGTTCATGCGAACAGGTAAGGCTCTGATCAGACTGCGTGTATGCACAGGCTGATATGAGCCTTCGCTAGTCGCACATGCCACATACTTTGTCGGAACTCTCATGAGGTGGCTGTATTATTTGCGAAACAAAATGGCATTTCTTTTGTTAAGCACAACACATATTATCAGCTGACATGATCTAACTCTAAGCCCTCCAGGTAAAAAATTCAGCAGACGTGAATTAGAACTATTTTTCTTTTTTTTCTCATGAAATAAGATTAAAAAATGTCAAAACCCATTTTTTTTTTTTTTTGGGGGGGGGGGGGTGGGGGGGGGGGGGGGGGCGGGGGAAGAAGAAATATATCACTAATTTGTCGTCTGCTGAATTAGCCCAGATCTTGGCAAAAGTTAAACAATTTCATGATATTGCATGAGTGCGATAACTTTTAATAGATCGTTAAACATTGTTAAATGAAGGCAAGTAGTCTTATGTCCCACTTGATGAAGGGTGTTCTTTCTGTTAGAATATTATATCCACATCTCATATCCAGTGGTAATAATTCCGTTAAATGGACTCTTCTACCTCATATCTGGTCCATTACGGGTTTAAAAGGTGGCAGATTGTGTTTTAAGGGAGAAACTAGGAGTTTTATATTTTATCATTTACAACTTGATGTCGCTTATGTTTTCAGCAAGACATTTTTTCCCGATAAGCTTCAATAATTCAATAATTAATATACTACTTACGTTCGTAATCTTTGTCTTTCTGTTTTGTAATGCTGTCACTACACCAAGAGTTCCTGGATCGTAAACAGATTCGTGTTCTTTGTCTTTTAACACCAGGGAATTTGAATCTGATCCTTCATCTTCATTTTGTAGTACGGATAATTTCTTCGCGAATCAAAGTAGCAGAATACTCAGGGTTCATTAAAGAAGCTGTACTTGTGTTTTCATGGAATTCCTTTTCGCATTTCTGATCGGTGAAAGGCTGTCTGTTTCTTCACAAAATGAATGATTTGATTTATTTTTGGCATCCTCGTGGTGTATGAAACATAAACAGTCTGTAAAATCAAATCCACTTTGACCGTTTGAATCGTACGATTCATTCATTAACTTTCTCCTAAATTAGGACAACTGTGATCCCTACAAATGAAGTTTGAACTTCATATATACCATAAACTTGTAAGTAGTCAACCTGAAAGGAGAAGTAACACAACAATCAACTTTCAGCATTAGTGCACGACCCGCCCAGAAACATACATTGACAAGTGCCCAAATGCCCTTAGTGTCTAGCAATGCCAATACGATGTGGTTTAAGTGTCATGACCATTTTCATATTTTTTATACGTTTGCCTCGGCGAGACTGTTCTAAAAGATAATTGCATTAAGTACGTACATTAGTAAGATATTGTCGGGATCTGTCAGTACAACAAACTTATCAAAATACTCACAAAGGTTTGAGTATTATGGCCATTTTCAATTTTGCACTTTTTTGCCTCGGCAAGGGCTAACATTTTCCAAGTTCATTAGCCTTGCCCAAGGCTTAGAAATATACATATATATTTTGGCTTATTGAGCTCTGTGGCTAGTCTACAAATAATATGGTCTGGATTTCTAATATTTCAGAGACAACCACAGAAGAAAAGTTCACCCATAGACTAGCTAAACATTGAATCAAAAAGTAGAATATAAATGAAAAAAAAAAAGTAAAAAAAAAAAAGTGACAAACATACTTATATATTGGCCTAGTAGCTAGGCTACAAGTTCATTAGTTATGAACCAGTCATTTGTAGTCCCGGCCCTTACAGGGCCGGGGAATAGCAGGGCTTTTAACTTTCAGTGATAAAACCCTGGTAAATGCCCTGCACTGCGGAAAATAATTTATGGTAAACTCCCCCTTCCACTACTCTCGGAGGTTGATAAAATTAATGAAGAACAACAATGACTTGGACCATTGAAAAAAAAAAAAAAAAACTTTCTTCGACCATCCCATGGAGGTTCCACGTGAAATGTGGCTTCAGTTGGCCAAGTGGTTTCACACACACACACACACACACACACACACACACACACACACACACACACACACACGAACCTTTAACCGGGAGCCTTTAAATAAACTGTACATGTATTAAAACTCTGGCACATCGGCACAGCCGGGACTCATCGGAGGTTAAATCCCGGCAGCTAAGCCCCGCTATATCCCCGCTATCCGAGGCCCCGTAGGGATCGTGGTTTCAAATGACTGGTACATTACACCTTGTCGGTGTTTTTGAGTACGCCAAAATTATTCTGAATAGTTTAGGCGCCATGGCCATTTGTGCTATAGATACTCGTAGATAGACGCCCTGATGGATGGACAGACAAATGGACATACCTCGTACATGGCCATAACAGGGTACTCTCCGAAAGCTTACGGACCTCAGTCAGTTAACTTTTCTACAGGTTGTGCGGGTCGTGCAATCATATGCTAACGGTCCATGTCGCCCATGCATTTTCTGTTGCAGAACTGTCAATTTTAAAGGCGATAGAGTCCGAATTAACATGGTCATATGGAAAACAGAATCTTATACTCGTGGTCATTTCATATGAAATTAATGAATCTCGCTGTAGGCTTTCATAAATTTCATTTGAAATGACCACTCGTGTAAGATCCTCTATTCCTTGATGTCGCGCACAGAGCGGCGTGGTAACGTAACGCCAGATGTCCATTTTGACATTTAACTACAATCTCAACAATGAAAATTAATGTCATTTATTGGATGGTAAAATACCTGAAACATAGATTGTGCGTACTCTTTAGAACCGCCTCTTACGAGTACGATATGTTCTTTCTAATTTTCAGCAGAAACTAGAATAATGTCGCGTTCTTTCGTCTGAAGCACATGAGATAATGATACTTATCGCATGTATGCGAACAGCGATGGCTCGGGCGCGACTGCGCATCCGCGCAATTCAGCCTGTACCTTTGCTGTTCGCACTTATGTTGTATTGAACTAGATGAAGGTTTAGAACAAGAATCAGACATATAACCCCACTAGATGGCTACGCATGCGCCTTTGACGAATGTATTTAGTATCATTATCAAATTGTAAAATATTAAACTTATGGGAAATTGACAAATATTCAATTTTGTATATGAGAGTTTTGCAAAATGGAATAGTAATAATAATAATAATAATAATAATAATAATAATAAAACAAGAAAAAAAAATGTTTGTGAAACTTGGATCTTAATTCGTGATATAAGATAGTACCCATCCCCCAAAATACAAGCCTTTTTAATAATACCAATATGCCACTTGTAATACTTATTATCTAGGTCTACACTGTTTGCCAATACCTTTTGTAATGAATGCAAGACATGTATACGTATACACTGCTGTTTACAATTGTTGCATTTTTTTTTTTTTTTTTTTTTTTGGTGAATACACGAGCAACATTTTATGGGTTTGTATCATGGTTTATGGTATTAGTAAAATAAAAGTCAAAATTAAGCACTTACCGATTTACTCTTTTTGCAGGAGACTTATCCATATTCAACGTCTGAATATTTATTTACACCTTTGTCGTTGTATCAATTCGTATTTACGCGTATTTTCACTTTGTCGACATTTGAAAATATCCAAAATACTCTAAATCAAGCTGCTCTATCCGCTCAAAGTGCAAAAGCAATACGATGAAAGATTCTTTCATTTGGAGGTCATGACCTTTTTATTTAGCCCAAGAAGTGTAGTAATGTTTATCTGGCGGATTGGATAAGCATATCTGGCTTATTCGTACATTACATTAGAACCATTTATAAATCAGAAAAAAAGACATATGGACCAGTCATTAACACCAGCTAACCGTGTGTTTATTTGTTTCACCGCAGAACGAAACGTGCACTTTTCTGGCATTCTGTCTAGTAAACGGTTCAAACCATATGACTGAATTTTATCGAGTTCGTTTGTGAGACTTTTTTTTTTTTGTAAAAATATGGATAAAAGGTGGCTTATTTGTGCAAAAGAAGACGTGTTTGTCTTTGTCGAAGAAGAAAAAAGAACTGGCGAAGATCAAAGCAATTATACCGGGGAGTGCGAGAAGACAGTTGAAGGTAAGATTAAATTAATTCTGTCCACAATGCCAAGTTGTCATGCATCACGATTTGTATGCGAGACGACATTTTTTTTTTTTTATTTCATTATTATTGATTGTGACAAGACTTTATATATACCCCCAGGGCGGGAACTCCATATATTTGCTTATAACATAGACTGAGACTTTTTTAAAGGGGGCTGGGATGGGGTGGGGTCGTGGGGGGTGGAGATTAAAATTTTACTATTTTGTGGGGACAAAAGTTGTTGTTTTTTTTTTCTTCTTCTTTTTTTTTTTTTTTTTTTTTGGCTGTGTATGTGTGTGTGTGTGGGGGGGGGGGGGGGGGGGGGTGAGGGGTGCATTTAGCAGATTTTTCTTGGGGCTCACTTCAAAAACTGACTATTTTGGACTACCAGAATCTTCTGTATATTTTTATACACAGGGTATAAATGAGTATATTAAATAAACGTCGCTGTAATACATTAGAAAATATTCGCCTGCCACTTTCAATACGTCAGCATCACTACGATTATCAGTTTTCTTGTCTCAATAAACATATTCCTTTTTATAGAAAATGTACATCAATTTATTGTTGTCTATCTCGTATATACATTAGCTATATATGTCTTTAACATACATTAGCGTTGCAATGCACATGTATGTCCTAAATTATACGTTATGCCTTACGGCACACTGAGGCAATCCGGATGCTCAAAGATGTAAAAAGTTGCATTATCTGTAAATGAAGACGGATACGTTCTTTCGAAAATGTGAAAGGGCAAAGTAATAAAACAAATCAGTTTTTTTTTTTCAGTTTGCATGTCTTTGTTTGATGGAAGAATCTGGCGCCAAAATTTATTTATTTCTTTTACAACGCAACAGGTGGGTTAATTATCGCTAACACGTATTTGATGGCACTACGAAGGCGTTATTTATTGCCCTATAATGTTCCCATTAGCCGGCACGATAACTTCATTAACCCTAATCTCATGGTTGAATCAAACTTACTGCTTAGGCAAATCGAAGAAAAATGTCTTAACAGGTACCTCACAGAACAGGAAATATCTGTGTTATAATACAAACCCAGACAAGAAAACGTTCTTATTTTGAAAAATGAAACCTTTCTGCATTATTTTTTACCTGTGGTCTATACCCATGTTTCTCTCAGAGAGGCCCTGTCTTATCATAAGTTATGGCCGAACTCCGCAAGTAATACAATTAACAGGTGTTGATACAATTATTAACACTTACCATGCAATGGGCAATTTTAGCAAACGACAAAGTGATAATATTTTACTTATTTTTTTTCCAGAAAACAGATTTTGACATTACATGCAAATTTGTCTCCGCTGGAGACAATTTGCTTGAAATATCAAAATCTGTTTTTTGGGAAAATAAGTAAAATATTTCTTATTGTCGTCTGCTGATTTTCCCAGCATGCTAAGCAATGAATAATCAATTCCAAAATGAAATGTCAAAATCTTATTTTCTGGGAAAATATATTCCTAAGTGTTATCTGCTGTAAATTTTTCCCAGCATCCTAAGCGATGAATGAACAATTTCAACATCTTAATTTTCCAGAAAATAGGATTTGACTTTTCATGCAAAACTTTCTCCTTTGGAGACAATTTGCACGTCAGAAACAAGCTACATGAAATGTCACATTCTATTTTCTGTGAAAAGTAAGAAAAACATCATCAATATTTCGTAAGCTGAATTTCCCCTAGATTGGTAAAGGTTAAGTAACCTGGTCATTTTATAGTGTCAACTGCTAAATTGAAATTTAGAATTCTGTTACAGAAAAAATAGGCAAAACGGAAGAAATAATAAAAAACCAGATAAAGAGATAAATCGGTTTCTTTTAAATAATAACAAAGTAACCAAATGCACAGTCATTATATATATATATATATATATATATATATATATATATATATATATATATATATATATATATATATATATATATATATATATGTATATATATATACTAGCGGAAAAAAGAAACGCAAGTATTAATTCTGGGGTTGTGTTTTTAAAGAAAATTGTGGATTTCATTTGATTGTTTAATTTTTTTAATTCTTTATTTCATTTTCTGTTAAATGCTATTGGTTTAGTGTCGTATAGCAGACGACGTTTGCAATAAATAGCGTTAGACACAGACACCCAACGTTATTGAATAATGGGTATCAATAGCGCGTGTGTCCACCACGGGCTGCTGTCGCGGCTCTCACTCTTCTAACCATAGACCCGACTAAGTTGTCAATGGTCCTTTGAGGGATATTATTCCACTCTTGAATAAGAGCTAGCTGGAGCTGTGCGACGTTGTTCGGTACGTTGACGCGCTTCCTGACCCTCCTGTCCAACGCATCCCAAAGGTGCTCGACTGGGTTTAAGTCTGGGCTGTATGGGGGCCAATCGAGCACTTGGACATCATTCTGGTTGAGGAAGTCGCGACAAACCCTGGCAACATGCGGTCTCGCGTTGTCATGCTGAAACGTGAGATTATGAGCAGTGACAAGCGGGAGGACGTGAGGCATAAGCACCTGATCCCGATAGCGTACGGCTGTAAGATTACCCTGAATAACCACTAGGGGCGTTTTCACCCCATGAGAAATCCAACCCCAAACCATTACGGACCCCCCTCCCCCAAAGCTGTCGACTTCTCGTACGCAAGCGTCAGAATATCGCTCACCAAGACGTCGATACACTCTTTGTCGCGTATCTGACCGCTGAAGCGGAAATCGCGAATCATCGCTGAACATTACACGCCGCCAGTCAGCCAGTCGAAACCGATTTGGTGCATGGGCACGCAGCCATTGCATGCGGCGTTGACGTCGCCTGGGCGTAAGGTTCGGGCCCACGTAAGGACGGCGTGGACGTAAATCGAACTCTCGCAAGCGATTTCTGACTGTCCTTGGACACACACGACGGCAATGTGTTCCGATAACTTCTCTTGCGGTCTCTGTCGCCGTCCTTAACCTGTTCCGAAGGTGTACAAGACGTATACGTCTATCTTGACGTTGCGTCGTAACGCGCGGACGTCCGCTCCTAGGACGGTCAGTTAACCTACCGGTAGCTCTAAGACGCTGAACTAAGCGCGATATCGTCGAATCGTGCACCCCAAATTGCTGCGCGACGTCACGTTGCGACCGACCCTGCAAAATTAGAGCAATAGCTCTACCCCTATCCAGTTGCGATAAGCGTACCATTTCTCTCAACAAACTAAAAAAACAAACGTTTTGTGCAACCGATACGAATGGAACGAAAGTTCGATTTGGTAATGTGTTAAAGTCTCTACCACGCTACACTACCCGTGCAGCACGGATATAACGAAATTCAGGTACAACGATATTGTGTAGCCTGTGTTCACGCTTCAGTGATTTTGTGTGATCCATACACGGGGAAGTACACTAATGTCACCAAATACAGAAAACTAGATCAGTTTGTTCACAAACAAACTTTCAGAATTTTAAAATTTGAACTTGCGTTTCTTTTTTCCCCAAGTATATATATGAACTCGCAATCATTATTAATTTAACTCTCTACGTATTTGTCTGCTAATATCAGTGCAAAAAAAAAAAAAAAATCTGCACGTTTTGTTTGTGTTGAGGTTTTACGGCCCAGTCAACCCAATGGGGTCATGTCGAGCGCGGTCAGTTTACCTAACCACACGTTTACTGGGCAGGCTTAGTCCTCTAAAGGAGGGAGAGAATGACCGCAGAAAATATTTCATGATCAGTCTCCACGAAAGAATGTTGCCGACCTCGGTGGGGGTTGAACCCGCGACCTCCTGGTCTCCAGTCGGACGGCGCATCCAACTGAGCCACCGAGGACGACTAAGATCTGCAAGTATATAGATCCATGTATATTTTATTTCGCAGATAATATTTTGAAATGTTTTTTTTGTCATTATTTTTTCCTGTAAATAGGGTCTGAGGTTTTACACAATTTGAATCTAATTTCATGGGCTGTAAATTTGTGGGGGACGGGGACGGGGGCGAGGGAAGGAAGCTATCACAGTTTGACATCCACCGAATCGGCCCAGAGAATGCTATATTTAAGGGCACTGAAAACAAACTTTCTGCCATCACTGAAAGAGAGGTAACTTTTGTGACTCCCCGTTTGCTTTTCTGAAACCACGCTTCTTCTGAAAGTAGTTCTACTCTAAAGTGTTTCCATTTATAATAGCATAACGCTGGATAAAAAGCATTTACAACCAAAAAGCATCTATATTTTCATCTCAGCTGAGTCGAAGTCGGAGGATGAGCTTGCCGACCGTCGTTTGTTCGTCCATGCATTTGAAGGACTTCTCCGCTGAAACCCCTGTGTCAATTTTCTTCAAACTTCATGTGGAATCTTCTGTTAAAAAAGGGGCTGTAAAATTATACAAACGGTCGCTGTCCATTATCTCGTAAGAAGGCCGCCATGCCAAAATATGGTAAAAACACCTAAAACACCTAAAAGTCTTCTCCAGAACCAAGTAAGCTTTGGGGCTGAATCTTGGTATACAGCATTTAGGGCACAGCGTCAACTGATGACCATAGGGTGACCTTTGACCTTTTTAGGTCAAGGTATAATTTGTGTCCCCATGTATTTGTACGAGGAAAATGTTGAAAAATTATTTTTCCAAAATAAATTGAAAACTTAATGCAGGTTAAGGAACAGCCATAGATTCTTGGCTCTTTCTGATTTATCATTAAATTGTAGTTAGCTAGGCTACTAATGAAGCTGAAACCATTAAACAGCAGGGAGCAACCGCTAGCCCTTTCTTAATTAGTTGAGTTCCCCGAAATTCAGTCAGATAAATTCCAACACATTGCAGTTTGTAAATCACACACAGAATAAACAGAATAAAAGAGTTCTCTATACAGTTTTTGGTTAGTCTTGTTATTAGCCATGAAGTGAAAGTACATACAGAGCAGAAGACCAAGTGTCAAAGGCTAGCTGATATTTTTTCTACTATTATCCCATTATTATTCTATATAGTCACCCATTTATGCCAAATGAATTCTTCTTCCTAACTGTCTGGGCAGGCCCATTTCCAGTTTAAGGGGAATCTGACAGCAGTAATACTTTTCAACTTTTATATCACAAATTCATACATTGTAGACTCTCTCAAATACTGCATTTAGCAACTATCGACCTGGGTTGACACTGTTTGCCAAGGTTACAAAAGAATAAGCAGAAAAATATGCTACATTACAAGCAACAATAAGCCGGGACATAGCAAAGTGCATATACAATATTGCAAGTTTGTTCAGTAAAAACTCAGATCAGCTTGTACATTGGCACAGTCCAAACAGGGTATTCATTGTTAGCATGAAGAAGTCAAGTGTATTTTTTTATTAGAACGTATGCATATGCAGGCTAGTCTCAATATTCACTGTGCACATGGAGTCGTGTAGGGGGTTGTGGGATGGTGGGGTGGGGGAGGGGGAGGGGGACATACTGTTTTCGGTGCATATATCATTATCATTTAAAGTTGATGTTGGTGTTAGTGTTGGCTTTGACATCAACGTCGGCGTCGGCATGGAGATTTTTAGCTTATAGGATGGCAGCCTCCATCGTCGTCCGTCATGCTCACTTTCAAAATGCAATATCTCTGCAGCCTGCTGGCAGATCTCAACTGAATTTTATCTGTAGCATGTCTTTTGTAGAGGATTGCTTGCATAATTATGCATTCTAGGAAAATTGCTTCAGAACTTTGGTTGCTATGGCAACTGATAGATCCCATAGACTTACTATAGGAAAATGCTTGTGAACAGTGTGGCTCCTTTATTTTTTGTTGGCTCTTCATGAAACTTGCAGACAACTAAGATTTGCATAAAATTTCGGAAAAGTTCGATAATGAATCAGATGGGACCGGCGATAGCAGAGTTACATCCCCTTGATTATCAAAAAAAAAAAAAAAAAAAAAAAAAAAAAAAAAAAAAAAAAAAAAAAAAACGGCCATAATCACCCTTGTGATCAGTGTAGCTCCATTTTTGTTGGATCTTCATGAAACTTGCAGATAACAATGACATGCATAAAATCTCAGACAAGTTTGAAAATGCATCAGATCAGACCATCCGTCGGTTAGTCCGTCACATCTTATAGGATGTATCATATCTAAGGCACCATATATGCTGGGGTTCTGAAATTTCATATGTGGATTGCTTATGAAAAAATAGCAAATCTGTATTGTTTTTTGGTCAGACCTCTCGATGCAGAGAAATGGCCCTTTGCGGACTTGGGCAATTCTGCATAGGAAATGTAAGCAAAACATTTCAAAAACTGCTTGGGCTAGGCTCTTTAAATTTTTTTCAGGCAGTTTGGGACCAGTGTGTTCCTGACCTGATTAAATTTTTATATAATTTTATGAAAAACTGACCAAATTATGGCCACTTGTGGACTTTGGCATTTTAGCATAGGCAAAGCTTGTAAGCAAAATATCTGAAAAAAAACTGCTCAGGTTAAGCTCTTCAGTTTTGGTATAATTTTATGAAAATTTGATCAAATTATGTCCCTTTGTGGACAGGCAGTTTAGCATAGGAAAAGCTTGTAAGCAATTTGTGCTAGGCACTTGAGATTTTGAAGGCAGTTTGGAACCAGTGTGTAGTTGACCTGGTTAAATTTTGATATAGTTTTTATAAATATTTGACCAAATTATGCCCCTTTGTGGACTCAGGCATTCTATCATAGGAAGAGCTTGTAAGCAAAATATCTCAAGAACTGCTAGGCTAGTCTCTTGAACTTTTGCAGGCTGTTTTGGACCAATGTAAGAAGACGATTAAATTTTGGTGCATTGATCAAATTATGCCACTTTATGGACTAAGGTATTTTAGCATAGGAAATGTTTGTGAGCAAAATATCTAAAGAATGGCTTAGGCTAGGCTTATGATATTTTTCAGGTAGTTTGGGACCAACGTGAAGATGATCTGATTTAATTTTGGTATAATTTTATGAAAATTTGACCAAATTATGCGCCTTTGTGGACTTAATTTTGCAGCAGACCCTTACATTTCCAGTTTTAGCTTTACAGTGTTGTGGAAAAAAACAACAAAAAAAAAAAAAAAAAAAAAAACAAGAGGGCCACGGGTCGCTCACCTGAGTGACATAGCCACTGCAGATATGCAGATGTTATGCAACATTTTTCCAATCCTGTCATCGCAACTAATGAAAAGATCATCATTTAAGCAGTTCTTTATTTTGAAGAAGAAGATATATGGCATGCCAGTCAATTGAGCGTGATCATTTGAACAAACTCTAAATGGCAGCCAGCTTGAATTTACGATCGGCACGATTTTAGCTATTTTTGATCTACGAGTCACCCCAATGCTTCCTTCCAAGTTTCGAGTCAACTGGCCTTTCAGTTCAGGAGAAGAGGCGAAAAATAGATTTTCAAGATGGCTGCAATGGCGGCCATCTTGGATATCCGACTGGCACGATTTTAGCTATTTTTTTATCTACAAGTCATCCCAATGTCTCCTACCAAGTTTGGAGTCAATTGGCCTTTTGGTGCAGGAGAAGAAGCTAAATATAGATTTTCAAGATGGCGGCCATGGTGGCCATCTGGGATTTCTGATCAGAACGATTTTAGCTATATTTGATCTACAAGTCACCCTGTTGCTCCCTACTAAGTTTCAAGTCAAGTGACTTTTGAGTTTAGGAGAAGTCAACTGGCCTTTCGGTTCAGGAGAAGAAGCGAAAAATAGATTTTCAAGATGGCTGCCATGGTGTCTATCCTGGTTTTACGATCGGCACGATTTTAGCTATTTTTGATCTACAAGTCACCCCGATGCTTCCTACCAAGTTTGGAGTCAAGTGGCCTTTCGGTTCAGGAGAAGAAGCAAAAAATAGATTTTCAAGATGGCGGCCATGGCGGCCATCTTGGATTTCCGATAGGCACGATTTTAGCTATTTTTAATCTATAAGTCACCCCAATGCCTCCTACCAAGTTTGGAGTCAATTGGCTTTTGGGTTTAGGAGTAGAAGCGAAAAATAGATTTTCAAGATGGCGGCCATGGCGGCCATCTTGGATTTCCGATCGGCATGATTTTAGCTATTTTTGATCTACAAGTCATCCTGATGCTTCCTAGCAAGTTTGGAGTCAATGGGCTTTTCGGTTCAGGAGAAGAAGCATAAAATAGATTTTCAAGATGGCCGCCATGGCGGCCATCTTGGATTTCCAATCGGCATGATTTTAGCTACTTTTGATCTACAAGTCACCCTGATGCTTCCTAGCAAGTTTGGAGTCACTTGGCCTTTCGGTTCAGGAGAAGAAGCGAAAAATCGATTTTCAAGATGGCGACCATGGCGGCCATCTTGGATTTCCGATCCGCACAATTTTAGCTATTTTTGATCTACAAGTCACCCTGATGCTTCCTAGCAAGTTTGGAGTCACTTGGCCTTTCGGTTCAGGAGAAGAAGCGAAACATAGATTTTCAAGATGGCGGCCATGGCAGCCATCTTGGATTCCCGATCGGCACGATTTTAGCTATTTTTGATCTACAAGTCACCCTGATGGTTCCTAGCAAGTTTGGAGTCAATTGGCCTTTCGGTTCAGGAGAAGAAGCGAAAAATAGATTTTTAAGATGGCGGCCATGGCGGCCATCTTGGATTTCCGATCGGAACAATTTTAGCTATTTTTGATCTACAAGTCACCCCGATGCTTCCTACCAAGTATCAAGTCAATTGGCCCAGGGATGTAGGAGGAGTAGGCTTTTAAAGCAATTGTTGACGCCGCACGACGGACGACGGACGATGGACATTGACTGACCACAATAGCTCACCATGAGCACTTCGTGCTCAGGTGAGCTAAAAAAAAAAAAAAAAAAAAACACACAAAAAAAAAACAAAAAAAAAAAAAAAAAAAAAAAAAAAATTTTTTTTTATTAAATTAGCCAAAAGTTTCTTTGAGTTTTGTTTCTGTGGCAATATGTAACTCAGTATTGACAAATTCATTCAAATTGGTAATGTTGATGATTGTCATAATTTCGATAATTTGTTAGACATGACAAGCTTTTAAATTTCAAACAAATATTTTTTGGGCGAATTGTGATAATTTGTGAGTTATGACACTTTTTAGCTCACATGTACGAAGTGCATGAAGAGTTATTGTACTACCCCCAGCATCAGCGGCGGTGTTGTCGGCGTTGAACCAATGCGGCCACAAAATGTTTAAAGTTTTATGGTAAAGTTTCTTTTTATATGATGACAAGCGCGTTCAGGTGGGCTACCCTGTCCGGTGACAGGTTTTGTTAAATGTCTAACAAAAAAAAAAAAAAAAAAAAAAAAAAAAAAAAATAATAATAATAATAATAATAACCGCAGGCTAGTAGTGCTTGGATTTCCATTGGCTCAATAAAGCATAATGCCAAAGTTCTTAGCAAACAGTGTATACCCAGATCAGATTTGGCAGAAGGCTCATGTAAAATTGCTATTTCTGAAAAAAAAAACCCAAAAAACATCCCTGTAGTAGTAAATGGACATGCCTGCTGTGTAAGATGAGATAAGTAAACAAAACATCTGATTGTCTGAAATGCTGGTAAGAATTAATGCTGGCTGAATATAGTCTGCATCTGATGTTCAACACAATGTTAATAGACTATCCGTTCTCTCCTGTGTAGGAAAATCTACAGGTGCCTTTGGGTCAGCTTCAGATTATGATGTTGGAGTTTTATTGCTTCTTAATGGCTCTTATCACTTCATGAAATAATCATTATCAATTAGAGTGAGAAATGCTCTTCCACAGAGAATCTATGGCTGTTCCCTAACCTGAATGCTGAAACTTACAATGTACCATAAGAGTAGTAAAACTTTTTTGTTACAATCAAAATTTTGTCCCCTGGGGGGCTATCGGCCCTTGCCCCCGGGCTGTATACATGTATAAAATTTGCAGTCCTTAAATGACTTCTTCTCTGAAACCGCATTTGTAATTCTTACCAGATTTTACATGGGACCTACTGGTGACAAATATTCTAATTTATTCGAATGGTTCTGAACCATTGAACAAGATGGCCTCCATGCCCACATATAGTAAACACTCTTCTCCAAAATCAAGAAAGCTTTGAGCTAAATCTTTTGTATACAGCATCGGGGACTCTTGGTCAACCAAGTTTGTTCAAATGATGATCGTAGGTTGACCTTTGATTTTTTTACAGCAAGGTCAAATTTTCACCCCTAAAATACATTTGTATGGGGATATAGCTGAAAAATCAGTTTTGCAATACATGTTCAAAGGTAAGAGAAAAGCCAAGGGATAGCCACAATCACAATAAAAGTCAAACAGGATTGTCTCTGGAAACAAAGAACACACAAAATCACAAAAATCGGAGACTCAGTTTCATTGAGTCTCTTCATATGCAACACTGTAGTTTGCACGTCTGCATACGCCACCCCCTACCCCCTCACCCTCGCCCCCACACACACAGCGCCGGCTTAAGTGGTATTCGATTTTCAAAATAACCAGGAATCAATGATGTCAAAGGAAATAGAATATAACTTGAACTATGATGATTAGACTGGCTCCAGTCGCTTTTGTTTTATATCTTTTTCTCTCTTTCTCTACATTATTTTTTTATCATGATCCTCTTTAATCCAACTTCAAGTTACCTATGGCTGAACAAAAAACTTTCCTTCTAGCCAAGGGACTGAAGTAAACAAAAAATCCAAGGACTAATGACTGAAACTGACATTTGTATGATTTTAAAGTAGTGAAACGTTCTAGGAACTGTCAAAATTTTGTCTCACGGGGGTTAAATGCCCTTATCCCTGGGCTATATACATTTATCAAATTGTGTAATTTTAAATGCCTTCTTCTCTGAAACTGCCTGTGCAATTTACGCAACATTTCACATGTGGCCTTCACTATCCCTTAGCCAATTCTATGGGGAGGGGGAGGGGCAAGGCACAGGGGGCTTCACTATTCTACTGAGGAAATGAGGGGGGGGGGGGGGGGGCAAGGGATATGCTGCCCTGAAAAGTACAGTACTGTTATTTGAAAAAGCCTCAATGAAACTGAGACTCATTTTTGTATTCCTTGATTCAAATGGTAATGGAGATACTGCGTTGCAGGTTGCAAGGAAAACTCGTATTTTATGACATGGTCTGTATGTATGAACAAGTGGCACATAAGAAGTATGCAAGTGGTATGAAATATTCAACACAGACTTTTTAAAAGCAGAATATGAACTAACCTTTACCACTTCCTTGTTAATTCAGCGGATGACATATTGGTGATAGTTCTCTTATTTTCCCGGGAAACAAGATTTGAGTTATTGTCTGAAATATCAAATCCTGTTTTCTGGGAAAATATTTCAAAATGTCATCTGAAAATTTTGGCCAAAGTGCTAAGAATAAATAAAGACAGTCCACTATGTTAAAGTTATTGTGGCAATATTGGAAAATGTTGCGTGTTATTGGCAGATAAGCAATGGCTGTTTCACTCAGATGAGCGAATTGTGGCGCATGGGCCTCTTGTTCTTATTTCTCAACGAAAATATATAATGTGGGTACTCATTTAGTCTGGCCCCAGACCCTTTCTTTATTTTTCTTTTCTTTCTTTTTCTTCTTTTTTTTTTTTTTTTTTTTTTTTTTTTTTTTTGGAGGGGACACAACACTTGTATAGCTTGTTTGTTTGTGTTGAGGTTTTACGGCCCAGTCAACCCAGTGGGTTCATGTCGAGCGCGGTCAGTTTACCTAACCACACGTTTACTGGGCAGGCTTAGTCCTCTAAGCGGTTAACCAGTATTGTGCACATTCTTTCGCCAGAAACTGACAACTGCCCTTCTTGAATCAGCGGAAGGGAGAGAATGACCGTAGTAAATATTTCATGATCAATCTCCACGAAAGAATGTTGCCGACCTCGGCGGGGGTTGAACCCGCGACCTCCTGGTCTCCAGTCGGACGGCGCATCCAACTGAGCCACCGAGGCCGGCTGTATAGCTTGTAGAATTTTCGTTTTCTTCAGTCCCTTGGCTAGAAAGAAAGGTTTTTGTTCAGCCATAGGTAACTTGAAGTTGGATTAAAGAGGATCATGATAAAAAAATAATGTAGAGAAAGAGAGAAATAGATATAAAACAAAAACGACTGGAGCCAGTCTAGTACTCATTAGAAGCACCATAGGGCGTTTCTCATAAGTACCCACAACATATGTTTAAGTGAAAAATTAAAGAGAGACCTAATTCTTCTAGGGTTCTTTCATCAAACTAACCTGTCAGATAACCAGGAGTGAAGTCGAAATTAACAGTAATATCAATGATGGTGTCCAGTTTGTAGCCACAGATTGGCTAAATTAAAGATGGCTCATTAGCTATTACATGCCAGTTTTAACACAAAGGTGTACTCCAGCAGCTGTATGGGCATAGAATTGAGAAAACAACATTTGAGTGTAGCAAACTTTGATCCTGAACAGTACTGGGGTTTATTCTTTGTAATATATGTCTTAAATTCATCATTTTAGAATTTAATTCGGTAACTTTTGTAAATGACTTCATTATAATTTATTTATCCAATTATGTTTAGATGGTATACTTGACAATTTAGCCGATAACCAATCTTATCTAGACTTATTGAATAGTCAGTCTACTCTACAAGACAATACGTTGATATTTGAGCATATCAGTTTTTACAAGGGAGACAAAAATTGTGACAGAGTTGTTTTCCCTGAAAGTGTACTCATTCACCTTAACCCATTGTAGACTGAAAAGGTTCCCCCAAACTATATAGTGGAAGAGTCCAGTTTCAATTACAGGTACGTCTAGCTATAATATTTAGATTAGATATCCACAGAGACAAATAGCTAAACTATTTTAAAACAGTTGAGACCCCGATCAGACGGCGCGTTTTTGCAGCATCTGATCTGGTTCTGCACTGTTTGCCAATTACTCTTTGGAGGTCTCCAGACTACAATGGGTTAAGATCCCATTAGAACACGGTCTCATTATTCGAACCAAATATCATAGCATCAGATACTCAACGTCAGAAATGTACTCTTGTGCCATATGCGAGCAGCAAAGTTCCAGCTAACCTTGCACATCCACACAGTATCAGCTGGACCATCTTCTTACAATCTAGTCTTACGATTCTAAACTACCGTATTGACCGAGTATTCAAATATTTTAACTCCTCTGTAAGCTGTTCTAAACTTTAAATAAGACCACTTGTATCTACAAATATACTAGATGGGTACAAACAATGTAGACCCTGATCAGACGCCGCATTAACCCACATTGTAGACGGGAGACCTGTAAAAGGGTAACTGGCAAACAGTGCAGACCCTGATAAAACGCCACAGAACGCGGCTTCTGATCAGGGTATCCACTTTTTGCTAATAGTATAGTCATTTGTCTCTATGAATATATAACTCACACAGCCTGACACACCTAAAATTAAATTGGACTCTTCCAATTTATAGTGTTGGAGTGTCTTATCGGTACAAAGTGGATTAAAGGGCCTATAACTGCAACAGACAGACATTTTGAGTTTTGTTTTATTTTTATGTCTTCTATAAATTTTGCTTGGTGCTTTAAGGGTTCAGCTACTTTGTGTCAAAACGTGTCTTCCGAACATTTGCAGACACTGTCCTGACCAGTCTGCGCAGTTTGATCAGGGCCTTCGCTGTTCTCTTACAGAAGCAACAAATTTGAAGGGGCTATGGAAATACCATGCCTTACTTGCCATCCCAACCACGCCTCTCCTACACACACACTTCCCTCAGCAGGGTTTTCCCTGACTCACAATTTGGCAGTTGTTAGCGTCAAATCCTTGTTCCGGACCCTTAAAAAATTAAGGGTAAGGTTCCTGAGTAAGGCACACAAAATTTCAGATATAAAATACATTGTAAAGCAACAGTAATCATAAAAAATAAATTTAAATTAATCCTAACACTATCAATCAGGACATTTGCAAACGTCTTTTCTCAATATGTTTCTCGTTTTTTTTTTTTTTGTTTTTTTTTTGTTTGTTTTTTTGTTTGTTTTTTTTTTTTGTTTTTTTTTTTTTGTTTTTTTTTTTTTGTTTTTTTATTTTGTCAGAGAGAATAAGGCTTGACATGACGTGAATCGTCTACCAGAAATGGCAAGCCTTATTTCCTTGAAAATATTTTTTTTTTTAAATATTGCTGTTCACCCGTTCGCTCTATACATCTAAACATTTATATGTGCTTTACGGGTTAAGATTGGTTTATGTGATAAAGTTACATTTGACATGGTGAGTGTGCGTGCGTGCGTGCGTGCGTGTGTGCAAAAACTGTTTATACCCATTACCCATTTCTGAATGTCATTATTTTTATTCCTTTGTTGAACGAATGAATTATTTGAGTCACCACTGTTTACAATACAAACAGCATTTGAAAGCTTATGAGACACTAAACAATGAATATACAGGTTTTAAGTCAGCAAGGCTTTTCAGTCTAACGGATATCACCTCGAGGAGAAAAGAATCTCCTGGCGAGCCTGCGCATCCGTGTAGTCCCACCAGGGCACCCGCTGCCAACTCTCTCAGGCGCTTCAAGTGTACATATCATCTTGAAGAGCAGCGAATGACCGGGCAAGCCTGCACATCTGTACAGCATCGCCAGGGCACTCACCGCTAGCTCGCTCAGGTGCTTATTAGACACCCAACACAAAAACATGCCTTTTCAATAAAATGGACCCTCCCACGGCTGCGAAAATGAAAATTTTCAGGTGAAAAATGTGATATTTTTTGCTATTTCTGCCTGAAACAGAGATCGCGGGCACCCGCTAGAAACGCCTCACTGAGGCGGCCCCAACGAGCTCACATAAGCCCCGTCCCGTGCAGAAACAACAACAATAATGTATATACCCCTGAAAACCCCACATTTTATATTAAATATGGTTCTAGGGGGCCAAAATCACACAGAAATGCTTCCTTGAGGTATAAACTAGAGATGCATCGAATGGTCGGGCAAATCTGCGCATCTGCACAGTCTGCGACAGTATTCTAATTAGTTCTTCAGTGTTCTGGTACTTTTTTCGGTTGCTGCAATTATAAAGTTTGCTACCAAATTAGCCACAGATATTTCAGATACCAGTAAGCGAAGTTTTTCAGGTAACGTTAGAATTTGAAAAATAACCCAGCGTTGAGTCGTTGAGTTTCGATTATGTTTCGAAATGGAGCCCTTGACTATTAATGTACAAAAATGTTAATGCACCCAGTGCTCGGCTCCAAGCATAACGCAGTACCTGTGCACTGTAAGTGTAACGGAACGTTTTGAGTTCTAACTCCAAGTCTGTACGTGTTCACTTAGTCGTTTTTGTTTTATATCTATTTTTCTTTTTCTCTGCATTATTTTTTTATCATGATCCTCTTTAATCCAACTTCAAGTTACCTTTGGCTGAACAAAAACTTTCTTTCTAGCCAAGGGACTGAAGTAAACAAAAATTCTACAAGCTATACAAGTGTTTTGTCCCCTCAAAAAAAAAAGAAGAAAAAGAAAGAAAAGAAAAATAAAGAAAGGGTCTGGGGCCAGACTAGTGTTCACTATTTCTGTGTGGTTTTTGCCAAGCTTAAAGTTAAAAATTGTACATGCACGGATCTTAGGGCCTTTCTGGAAGTGTACTACTTTCATCTTATCAGTATTGACCTGAGTTTGTCTTAAGTGAATAATAATGCATTGTGTTGTATTGTAACAGATAAGCGACATTTGTCTGACCATCTGTGCAGAGATTCTAACTGTTTCCATAATTCGTCAGGAGAATCAGATATTAAACAAATGTCATCAGCATACATTAGCAAGCTTACATCAGTTGGAACAGGAGCAACGTTTGTTGAAAGAATTTATGATTTTACAATGGTGGTTTAGCATACATAGTGATAACACGTGATAATCAGGGTCTTGACTGTTTGTTGCAGTCCCTTTATAAGACTACAGGCGCAAATGGATTAACACTCTTTATGCAAAAAACAAAAACTCAGGTAACATGCCAAACATAATCTCCTATCTGGTGGTATAAGAAAGTCTGTGGTTTCTATCAAACAATTTCCATCTTTATAGCAGAAAACTAACTATAGGGGGCTAGCAGACAGAACTTATGCACAGATCAAATGAATGTAATTTTTAAAACAGTGGTTTCGATTTTAAAGCTTAATTGATGCTGTTGTTTTAACACGTATACATATCAAGATTTGTTTTCTTCGAAAAATGTATACAGTCTATTTCAATATGCCAGGTATCTCCAAAAATATCAGAGAACCTGTAACGGTACACAAAATAAAACTCTCAGCATGAGGTGTAATTATCCCTGACTCTGATCTTATTTTACTCCTATTCACAGACGGTTCGTCCATAACCAATACGGTCATTCTCTCCCTTCCGCTAGTTGCCAGCTTCTGGCGAAAGAATGGGCACAATGCTATAGAGGACTAAGCCTGCCCAGTAAACGTGTGGTTAGGTAAACTGACCGCGCTCGACATGACCCCATTGGTTGACTGGACCGTAAAACCTCAACACAAACAAACATAATCAATGCATTGCTCCCCCTAATCCACACAAAATGACAGCACGCAAACAATACAATCAGAACATTGAACGGTCCATCTATTGGTGTAGTAAGTTTCCCTAGGACATCTCGAAACCTATTTTGTGAAAAAAAAAAAAAAAAAACATTTCAAAGAGTCAAATGTTTTATGCAGAATTAAGATAAATATCCCATGGTGATCATCAAATATATCTCCTAAGTGCCTATCACTCTGTATTAACTTTTCAGCAGACAATATAATGAAATATATTTCTTATTTTTTCCAGAAATAAGAAATTGACAATATCATGCAACCTCTCTCCGATGGAGACATTTTGCATGAACTGTCTGGGAAATATAAGAAAATATCATCAATTTGTCGTCTGCTGAATTTGCCCCGAGAATGGTAAAGGTTTAAAGAGGGACCTCGTTCTTCCAGGAAGAAACCCATTCAATCAAACTGACCTTTCAACTTTTACTCTATTGATTTTTTACCCCAATAAACATACATCAAGTTCTTTTACCTTTACAAAAAAAAAGCATTTATTTTTGCTATTATTTCTGAATATGTTCACTCACAAATTCAAAGTATTTGCAAATATAGAGTATCCTGTATAAATGACCACATCAGAAGTTACTATAAGATGATTTTGACAACAACAACAACAACAACAATAATTAATAATAATAATAATAATGATAATAATTAAATAACATGCAAAAATAAAATCATTAACAGTACACCTATTATTGTTTTCACTTATCATTTTGGTCACATTTCATACTATCTTTGCATCTTTTTACTTTGCTATGTTTTAATATTTCCATGATATCTGATTGAAAATCACCAAATTTAGAAATTGCGGTTTGGTCGGGGGATTTGCCATCTCTTCTGATGTTTATTTATTTTATTTATTTTTTTTTTTAATTTCGCATGCAAACTTCGTTTCAAATAAACCTACTGTTTCCTGTAGCCTTTATTAGAAGGTCTATAGAAATGGATAACCACCAAAAATGTTTTCATCCAATATGGCCACTACAATAAACCTGTAAGAAAACGTTTGCTTGCAAATTTTATGATACATTTTGAATGACACAATTTAAATTTTACCAGACATCTTGAGGGCATTCGTGCTTATGGTTTTTAATAAAAAAAAATATTCGTGCAGAACCCTGTATAATACTTACGTAAGTCTTAAACATGCATGTTGAGAGGAATCGCCGCGTATTTCTTCTTGTACATAATTTCATAACCTTTGTTGTCAAACTATTTTTTTTTTACAAGAATGTATGAAGACCAAACATAATATTTGACGTAGTTTCCGCAAACTTAGATGTTTACCAAATTTTTATAAAATACACGCCGTTTTACAAAATGCGACAAGAATTTTAAACATTGTCAAATTTATGTTCAGACATGAATTGTACAGATTAATGTATCGCGAGTTCGGTGTGTATTGGGTTAGACTAGCTTCTAGTCTGATACGAGTCTGATCTGTTTATTATTATTATTATTATTATTATTATTATTATTAAAAGAAAGTCAACTTCTTAATAATGGCTGTTTGATAGCCTCTCCAATACACATACTGGCTTAGTATTATCAGACTAGCCTTTTGCGAAGGTTGCAGCTAATTTGCTTATGAAATTGTGTTTTAATGATCTGCCTGCCAATAAATAGCTCCCCAAATCAGATTTCTTTCAGGATTTCAGCTACAGGATCAGTATAAACTAGACTTATAAAGTCTGATGAGATGTGAAATTTTTTATTCATAATGGTATCTTTAAATACATACTACAAATAAATATATCCTTCCTCTCAATCACTATATGTCTCTTCAGCTATCTCATCAGACTTACCAGATTTGGTCAATGGTTATGTAAGTGATATGTTTATTGCCTATCGATATAACGGTACACTAATGCCTCCACCATCAGCTGCTGATAATAGCAGTTCAACTTCAACCGCAAGACAAGATTAATATTAACCTCATAAAGTTCCCCCCATCAGGTTCCTTGCATTTACAGAGTGAAGAGTTCCCTTGTATTTTTTTTTTTTTTTTTTTTTAATTTGGGATATAGCTTCATGACTAATGTAAAATGAGTATTCTATATGGAATAAAACATACCGAAAATAACAACATATACTTGAATGCCTTATTGGCATTTTTAAATGTTAAGATACTGCATTCTTAAAGGGTCTATAAACAAATTCTGTATAATAGGTTGTAAATAGTGCCCTGGACGGACCATTTGATTTTCTGGATGGGTGGGTGACTGGGATGGGGGTGGAGGGAAAGGGAGGCTGGGTATTTTTCTCCAGCAAGATTTGTTTTTCACACTGACCAAGAAATACAATTTATTAATTTTACATGGCCAATTTATTATTATTACTATTATTTTTCTCTCACAAACTCCTCCAATACTTTTTTTACGTTTCTGTTAATCATTTTTAACCAACCTAACAGACTTTCAAGATCATAATGGCTTAAGATATAAATATCTTAAAGAATACAGTAATGTTCAATAAATATAAAATACATATTTAGATACTTACACACTTCTTAAAGCCAGTATTTTGCATACAAAATTATGCATCTGGCCTTCCGTCCTGGTCATTGTTCTATTGTTCTCAACTTAAGTGCTTAAGTTGAAAACAATAGAATGATAAGCAGGACGGAAATAAAGAGGAAATGGGTCATTCGTTCGATAATAGTCTGAACAGTTACCATCATATTATTAAGAGTGGGAAGAGAGTAGATATATACTACAAGATATTTTTGTAACCATATGTAAAGTAATATTTTAGAAGTTTCGTTTTCGTAACAAGAGTTTATGATGGAAATAAAATCCCAATTTATGATTATTAATTTTATTTCCGGACTTCAGACAAACTTATGAGAACTTGTCATACCATATGTAGCAAAAAAGAGTATACCGCATTCTTTTGACAGTCTGCTTCTACAACGAAATGCAACACAATAGACAGTAGTTTTAGGATATGGCATATTAAATTACTGATACTGTAAACATCCAAATTATTATAAGGTAAACAATGCATCTAGGCCAAACATGTAAACTATCATGTATTAATACTAGCAGACAACCTTGTATGACGTCATTCACAGATCAGATTCCGACTTTTAGCGGAAGAGACAAATACTGCTGCTGTAAGTGAAAATATCAGATATTATCTAAAGTACTGCCACTTGGAACTGATATACAGAGTTTGCAACACAGAAAAGGGTATCGTTTGCAGGACAAAAGGAACGCAACAAAATCAAATCGAATTTCAGTGTATTTTGAGACGTTTTGAGATTTTTATCATTATTATTTTACTTTTCACTACCAAGGATTGCAAGTCCGATCCTCGCCTGATAAAACACACACCAAGATTCTGCTCATAATGCGACGTTTCTGTTATAATCATTTTTTAACCAACCCACCAAGTAAGATTCAAACTAGTCTGTTCAAACCAGTTTGTTCAGCTAAAGAGTAGCAAGAATCTTCAATCTTTGGATATAGCAAGCATATACATAATACTATCTACGCAGCGAACAAACCTGTGTTGATCAGGTTGCACGGATGTTTCTTTAGTTGGGTATATGGTTGGCAATATTATCTTCTCGCACAACAAAGTTGTGGAGGGGATAAAGGTTTTGTCCCGTATGTAAGCACGTACGTACGTATGTCCACCTTTTGTCATCGCTCTAGCGTCTACATTTATTGATGGATTTTAATATAACTTCAAACAATTGTTGGATATGATAATAATTCGAGAAAGTTCAATTTTCAGGGTCCTGGGCTCAAGGTCAAGGTCACTGTAGCTATTTTTAGGAAAATCTAATGTGAGGCTTTTGTACGTTTGTTCGATTTGCGCCTGTTTAGTTTTGTCAGTTTCCTCTTCCGCTTGATGTCTGGGGCCTGTGATTGTGACAGTCCCTGGACTTTTCTCATTTTTTTTTCACACCAACGTTGGATATGACAATATCTCAAGCAAGTTCGACTTTCACGGTCCTGGGCTTCAGGTCAAGGTCACTGCGGCTACTTTTAGAAAAAAAAACTTTGTCGTCATTCTAGCGCCTAGATTTATTGATGGATTTTAATATAACTTCACAAAAATGCTGGGTATGTTAATATCTCGAAAAATTTTGACTTTCAGGATCCTGGGCTCAAGGTCAAGGTCACTCTAGCTATTTTTAGAAAAACGTCATCGCTCTAGTGCCTACATTTATTGATGGATTTTAATATTACGTCACACAGATGTTGGTTATGATAATATCTCGAGCAAGCGACTTTCAGGGTCCTGGGCTCAAGGTCAAGGTCACTGTGGCTATTTTTAGAACAAAAACTGTCATCGCTCTAGAGCCTACAATTATTGATGGATACAACTTCGCACAAATGTTTGGTATGAAATTATCTCGAGCAAGTTTAACTTTCAAGGTCATGTGCTGAAGGTCAAAGTCACTGTGGCTATTTTTATAAAAACAAAACAAAAAAAACATTGTCATCGCTCTAGCGCCTTCATTTCTTGATGGATTTTAATGCAACTTCACATAAATGCTGGATATGATAATATCTTGAGCATATCTGATTTTCAGGGTCCTGGGCTTAAGGTCAAGGTTACTGTAGCTATTTATTGAAAAAAAGTCTATGCTCTAGTGCCTACATTTATCACTAGATTTTAATATGATGTCACACAAATGTGGGTATGACAATATCTCTTCCAAGTTTGACTTTCACCCTGAAAGTCAAACTTGGAAGAGATATTGTCATACCCACATTTGGGCTCAAGGTCAAGGTTACTGTGGCTTTATTTTTTTAGTATAAACTTTGTCATCGCTCTAGCACCTACATTTATCGATGGAATTTAATATAGTTTCGCACAACTGGGTATGACAATATCTCGAGCAAGTTCGACTTTCGAGGTCCTGTGCTCAAGGTCAAGGTCATTGTGGCTATTTTTAGAAAAACATTTTCATCGCTCTAGAGCCTACATTTATTGACGGATTTAAATATAACTTCACATAAATATTGGGTATTATAATATCTCGAGCAAATTCAACTTTTAGGTTGGTAGACTCAAGATCAAGACAACCGGCTAAAAAAAAAGACAGAAAAAACTTTGTCATCGCTCTAGCCCCTACATTTATCAAAGTTCGTCATTGAGGTCCTGGGCTCAAGGTCAATGTTGAAGACTGCAATATTTTCTATCACGTAAGAGCTAATCTCTCCCAACCTGAAAATCTGAATGTTTACAATACAGTACCTTAATGTCAAGATCATATATGACCTTTACATTAAGAACATAGGATTTTTGTGTCTTCATTCGTGTAACTATTATATGTCATGAAATTTCCCAGTTCAGTGTTTGCCCACACAAAGTAGTCTTGTGCGAGGGGACTTGCATCGCCTGCGATGCCTTGTCTAAATAAAACTGAGCTGGAGCATGGTGAAACTAAAATTAATGACACATGCATTATGTGATTTGTAATAATGCCCCAGTTCAATTTCACAAAGACTTTGATCTTTCTCTCACAAATACAGCGTATGCAGCCTCGCAAACTACAAAGCTGCGTATGAAGAGACTTAATAAAACCGAGTCTCCAATTTCGTTCTTTTGTGTATTTTTTGTTCCAAAGGCAACCTTCTAGATTTAATATTCTTTTGCCTAACGAACGCATCTTTGTTCCTTGAGTTCTTATTAACGACATACGCGGGACACAACAATACAACACAAACTAGGCAATGGTGTTTTATCTTAAAAAAAAACTCATCCAAAGGACTCAATGCTAATTCAAATATAAATGATTTCCCTCTGTCAGTTGAACACATCCTTTCCACTAGCATATCCTGTTATAACCTTTCTCTGATTAGGGCGAAGCTCTGACTAGTTCAGTTTTGCAATTCCATATAATTTAGCAGCTTCCATTTTTAGTATCCATCAAGGTATATATATGGTATCCGTTTATTAAAAATATTGTCTCTCTAAGTATGTATGTATGTATGTATGTATGTACGTACGTACGTATCTATCTATCTATCTATCTGACTGGCTGGCTATGTATGTATGTATGTATGTATGTATGTATGTATGTATGTATGTATGTATGTATCGTTGCTCATGTTGAGGCTCATGTACATTTTGACGCCAAAATAAATAAATAAATAAAACATTTCATTTTATACAAAACACTCACAGATTACAGTTAAAGTATGTTTAAAGCTAAGAGGATTAAGCCTACCCAGGAAATGTGTGAGTAAAGTAACCGATGGGATCGACATGACCTTAACAGTGTTGATAGGGCCGCAGAACTCCTAAAAGAACAAACAAAGTCATAAGAATGTGGGATTTAGTGCATCTGCGAACTTTTCGCTGGTTTCGAACATGGGTAGTGTCTTTCTCTCTTCCTCTTGGTGTCATTGGTAGACTATTGGTAGACTGTGTGTGTGTGTGTGTGTGTGTGTGTGTGTGTGTGTGTGTGTGTGTGTGTGTGTGTGTGTGTGCTTTGACACACGATTTGTTAGAAAAAAACAATAGGTCTTAAACTGAAAGGCTGAATATCAAATAGCCTATATCCCGTCTCATCTGAATCTACATGAAAATGTTAAGCTGAGCCCTTTGTTGTGTTACTTGTTTTTTTTTGTTGTTGTTTTTTTCAAAACCGGAAGTCCTTAGAAATGCAATAAACTTAACAGAACAAAAATTTATCTTTCTATAAAAATCCATTTAAACTATTTCTTTGTCTGTCTTTTTTTTTTTTTTTTTTTTTTTTTTTTTTTTAAGCAGTGGACAAAAGAACAATGGAAGCATAATTGCGCCCTTCTTGATTTCAATTGTCTTCTGACGAGAGCACTTCTATCACAACGATTCATATTGCTGTACTTAAGTGTCGCCTTAACAAGTGGATATCAACATGAGATGCTTTTGGATATTACTTGAGTATTAAAGATACAAAAATCCTGATTGTAACTCTTTGTCTGCTGGGTAAAAAATTCAGCAGACGACATTTTGAAATATTTTTTCTTATTTTTCCAAGAAAACAGGTTTTGATATTTCAAGCAAATTGTCTCCATAGGAGACTGTTTGAATGAAATGTCAAATCTTGTTTTCATGGAAAAATAAGAAACACAGAAGACATTTTGTAATATTTGTCATAATTTTTCCAGAAAACAGGTTTTACATTTTATGCAAATTGTCTCCAAAGTATGCAAGAAATGTCAAATCTTTTTTTCTGGGAAAAATAAGAAAAAATATTTCAAAATGCAAAATGCCATCTGCTGAAAACTTTGCCCAGCGTGCTAAGCGGTAAACATGCACCAGGACAAGAAAACAAAATACTCATTTTTCATTTGCACTTTGGCCTTTGGCTTTCTAAAGGTCAGAAAGAAGACTACTGTGATTACTCCAAACTAAAGCCCATATTCTTACCATGAAACTGAAGCAGATTTATTTGGCAAGCTTGGCGGTGTATTTAAACAGACCTGGGTGAATTGCCAACAGTGTACAGAACCCCTGATCAAACTACTCCAACTTCAATCTGGGTCTAAACTGCTTCCTCAGAGATGCCATCATATATAGGATAAGGTTTGAGAAAACATGCAGCCGCAAGATATCATGGTAATGAATAATTACTTAGCCAGTGGTGGGAATAATGTGGGGTCTTATACAGACTGAATAATACTCTAATTTTGATCTTTCTAAGAATGAATTGTATCACAATAAGGTAATAATAGTTTACTTAACCCTTAAAGCGCCAAGCAAAATTTGCAATAGACGACATTCTAAAAAAAAAATTTTTTTTTCTTAGAAAATAAGTCTTGAAATTTCATGTGAATCGTCTGCCAAAATTCACATGAAATGTCAAGAGTTATTTTCTAAGAATGATTGGCGCTTTAAGGGTTAAAAGCACAGTGTTTCATCTCCATCCATGTCATTGGCATTGATTTTGAAATCATAATAACATACTGAAATCTTAATTCCCATGAACAAGTTTGAGTTCTCTTATTTACTTTGACAACTATTTTAAACTCTTATTTTTTAACATTAATTCAGTTAATCATTGAAAACTAGACATTTAAACCCATTTTGCCTTTTGGAGTCGAAGTTAACTGTCTTTTCCTGCGAGAACCACTCAAAATACCTCTTTTGTTTTTTTGACAGTTACACATGGATGATCTGTTAAGCTTTGAAAATGCGACTCTTCCCCAAAGTCATATTCAGTTTCTCCGTTTGTGTTTTTCTTTAAGCATTTACGTCCTAGAAAGTTTGGCATACTGTACTGGTGATGGCCAGCAATTTGGAGACACTCAATTTGCAACTTAATTAGATTAGCATATCTTGCAAAAGCAGGTTTTTTTTCGGGGTGGGGGGGGGGGGGAGGAGGGGGTGGAGGGGGGAGCCATTTCCGTGGATCTGCTGGGGGTGCGGAGGGGGGAGCCATTTCCGTGGATCTGCTGTTTTAAAGCCTGATTTTTTGCTTGTATCTTGTGTCTTTGCAATGCTTATTGAACACACTCCTCATATATATATATATAACCAAATCAGTGTTCAAACTGAACTTTCAATTTTTTAACACAATACAGAAACTGCCTGAAATATGTATTCTCAAAAAACAAAACAAAAACACTCACACACAGTATCATGAGACACTGAATATAACTTCGGCACAAAATCATTTCCACCAATGTCAGTATGTTTACAAGCTATTTTATTACTTCTTTGCAGACTTCAGCCCATACTGGCAGGTCGTGACCTATAGGGGGTAATAGATATCCTGATAAGAGCTATAAAACTAACAGTACCTAATTCCTCAACATTGAGGAAAATTTTGTCATAAAAGAACCGACTGTATATATAATTATGTGTTAAAACAGATGAATAGTTTAATGTTTATTTGTGTTCAGTGCTCTCTAGGCAGGTGCAGACGCTCAAAGATCTTTTATGACACAGTTATAAAAGAAACTTTTAAAACTTGCAAAACATTATGAACATAATTCACACACACACACACACACACAAATATATTTTGTAAATATTTAGATTATTTGTGTGTGTTCTATTACTCACACAAAAAATATATATTAGTTCAAAGATGATAGCCTTGATAAGGAGAAAGCCCTGAAACAATATGTTAGTTATTTCAAGATGGAAAGATGTTCATGTAAACTAAAGCAAGCGGCCAGTCAGCTGGACAGATCAGCCACATGTGGTAATAATGGCTTCTCAGTGAAGTATTTATCACCCTCACAAGTATTTAATGCCTATCACTGGAAAGTTCTCCAGGACTACCAAGTTCGGCCGGCTATTGCAAAATAAGTCATACGGTGCGAAGGCATACAAAAGGTGTTTGTACTAGCCGAATGTAGAAACTACTGTCTAATCAGATAGATACGTAAAGCATTTTATACAGCAGCTGCACATTATTTGACTCAATTATGCAAAATTCTGTGAGCTTCAACATTAAACATTTACTTTAATATATAGTTATCTAGGATCAGTAAACTAATTGCCATCTATCTATATTTTTTTTATATATATGTTTTGGCTCGATATGATGCCGGTAATTATTACACAGATCGGTATGTAGTTAAACATAACAAAGAGGGAAAATAATAAGAGCCCCGACGTAGGAAAAGTGTTATTCAGACAGTCAGTATCGCCAATGTTTCAGTGCACATTCTCATGCCCTTAGTGAGTCTAATACTGTGATTGAGTGAATAGTGCCCTTTGCCTGCAGTTTATATTGATGAATAGCGAAGGTTCAGGCGAGACGTATATAGATGTGTACTCTCGCCAGAACCTATGCTGTACGCTTATGCAATAACGGCTGTTTTCCTGTGACACGGCTCAATTTTTATTGCTTTAAGTAATGTTTATTGTTTGTATCTTTTGAAATCAATCTACATTTTAAAACTGTGTCATTCTTTTTTCAGTTCACCATGCGACCTTCGTGTTTTGTGGGGGAAAATACCCTTAAAAGAAAGGCATACGAGATCCGACTGAAGAAGAGAAACTGAAATACCGTGACATCTTTCAGTGACTATTCAGAAAGGCGGCAGATACGCATCCTTGTTTTAAGTATCATACCTACGTACGTTCTGCGAATCGATGTGTGGTTCGATCATCTGGTTTGGCAACTTCCTTACTTGGAAATCATGAATTATTATACGTCCTTCTAGCAAGTCTGGCAGATGCTCATGGCTTGGGAAATTATGGGTACTAAGTGCTGGTTATCCGCTTAGACAACCTAAATTAGCCCAGGAAAAATCTGGTTAAATTCATCAGCTGCCCCGCCATAAGATGTTTACTTTGGCTTAGACTAGTATACAAACAATATACAAATATGTGTATAATAGAGCCACATTGTGCTCCGTCTACATTGTGCTCTCTCGAGGAACCTCGACGTAGTATATTGTTTTATGGAGCACATTGTGGTTCTACATTGCTTGTATAGAACTTGGTTTCAAAGCCATCTTTAATACAAGACCAGATTCGAAGCCTTCTTAAATATGTAAAATGGTGCTAGATTTCAATAAGTATCAAAGGATGATAATGGATGAAAGACATTGTGTCACCACAGGTGGGCACGAAACTGTGACAAACCTGGAAATAATTTTGTAAAACGGCTATGTCATGTAGAATTTAATGGATGCAGTTAAATATCATAACTTCATTTCCTACTGACCATTGCTGTATTAAGATCAGAATTTTGTTTTTAAAAGACATAAACGTTGCATTTGATTAGTACTTCAAGTATATAAAAGGACTACCTGTAAATCATACAATCACATTTTGACTGTCAGCATGATATCTAACTAAATGAAATGAACATTTTACTGCTTGCGAAATTGTACCGTTTTGTATGGCGAGCTGTTTTACTATTTATTATGCAATGTAGATATATATTATATCAGATATCTAATATAGGGTATAAGATATTTCTTCTTTATCTTCTATCTTCTTTAGTAAATAAGATATCTTATATCCTATTTAAGATATTCAGATATCTTATATAGCATATAAGATATCTTTATTAACATATAAGATATCTAATTTATATTAGATATCTGATATATTACATATCTGATATATTAAATCAGATATCTGATTTAGAGAATAAACAGAAAAACTGTTTGCTGGGAAGCCGTTTTAGTAAGCCGTTAAGTATTTATCATACATTATATTAGATATCTTATATAGGATATAAGATATCAGAATTAGTTTATCAGATATCATATCTTATATTAGAGACCTTATATCCTATATAAGATATCTGATAAATGATATTAGATATCATTTTAATTCTACAAATAAGATATCTTATTTACCATATAAGATATCTTATTTGTTTAATAAGATATCATATCTTTATATAAATATCTGATTATACTAATAAAGATATCTGATATACTTAATTAGATATCATTCAATTGAATAAATGAGACATCTTCTTTGGTAAATAAGATATCTTATATCCTATATGAGGTATCTTATATACTTCATCAGATATCTCATATAGCATATAAGATATCTTAAATGTCAATTATGATATATATTTGTATAAGATATCTGATATATGATATATTAAATCAGCTATCTGATTTATAGAATAAATAGTAAAAAGGTTTGATATAGATTTGATCTCATAATGGGACGCCCGATTAGCTCAGTCAGTAGCGCCTCTAGTTCGCGACAGTGTAGATACCTCTGCAGCACAGGTTATAATCACTCTGACGGCGCTAGCAAAAATGTCGAGTGATAAAGATATGTTCAATTACTCCTGCGTCGAACTGTGTATATGTTTTGACTCTCGACTTCCGAGTCGCAGTAGTTTCATAGGGTATTTCCCGGCTGAATGCCGGGAACTATTCTGGCATTCACCCCACCATTAGATAGTTGGAGTCTGTAGTATCAGATATTCAGTTTAGTTTGACGTCTATCTTGCGGAGCCCCGTAGCCTAGTGGATAAGAGAGCTGACTCTTTTTCTATTTGGTTTCTCACCGCTGTGGTTCGAGCCTCGCTCAGGTCACACGTGGGAAAGCCAAGTTATGCTTCCGAATGGTCAGGTGGTTTTTACCCCGGGTTCTCCGGTTTTCGCCCACCTTTGATGAAGGATCGGCTCGATATAAATGAAATAGTCTTGAAAGGGCCGAAAACCCCAAATCAAATGGCGTTTATCTTACGGACGCCTATATGTGGCATTTCTGTTATGTGAAATGCTGTGTTGACTTTTGCGTCTATAACTTGTTGTTACTTGTGTGATTTTTGACTAATGAGTTTTGAGGTTTCGCTGCATGTACGAGTAAATCTTTTGGATTTTGAAAAAAAAAATGTTGGCTTTGATTTTACCTTTCTTATAAAGTAAATATTGCAGACACACGCTTTTATTTTCAAAAAAAAAAAAAAAAAAAAAAGAACAACAAATATGGCTCTCGTGACATACGTCACATTACTATTAGGACGCACGACTATTCACTGGCATTTTGTTTCAAACAAAAGAACAAGAGAAACACAGAACCCAAAACATAAAAGAAAGAAATCAAAATACAAAACACAAAACTCAAATTACAAAACATGAAATTCAGAAATGTTTATTTCTCTCATGGTATCTGAATTATCTTTGTACGATGGGCTAGTGCAATATGGTTTCCACGTCAGGGGTATAAATAGAAGCCAAGTTTTTTAGGTAATCTGCTCGTCGCCGTAACTCATCACACCAAAGCTGAACCATTACATGTACAGTTATTAGCTTGAACAATTAGCTGATAATATGAATAACTTGTCTTCTACTTATACTCCTGGCATATGAACCATATTGCACTAACCTGTCGTACAAAGATAATTTGAGGTTTGGGTTTCGTTTGGTATTTTGACTTTAGCTTTAAATTTGTGTTTTCAGTTTTATGTTAAGTTTGTTTTTCGAAAAAAAAAAGGAAAAGATAACTAAGAAGCTGCTGGATACTTATACGCTAGTAGTAAAGATACATTATAGCAACGTTTTTTTTTTGTTTTTTTTTTGTTTGTTTGTTGTTTTTTTTTTAGTAATTCTTTGAAAGTAAATGTGCATTTCTCGATTGCTTCGCATTGTAATCAAGGTAACCTTAAAGCTATTTTTTTTTTTCAAAATTCTATACTTCTACACGCAGAATGCAAAATTAAAATGTCAAAATACACAAGTCACAAATTAAGGCCACAAAAGTCCAAACACCATTACAAAAACACAATGTCACAGAGGCTTCTATACTATCTGCAGTAAGATGGACTAAAGTTGTTCTTCTATTAATATGCTAAATAAATAACATTGTCTTTTAGTCCACAGATGTCCAGTTTTAAATTTTCATACATACTGACTTTTTACATTCGTTGGAACTTGATACGACATATTGATTATGTAGCAGATCATCAAAATCCAATGTCTGTAGCATATGTGTAGAAGGGCATTCAGGGTCTTCACAAAAACACACTTATGCGACTTTGAGCCCATCACAGCACAATTTTATATAGTAAAACTGAAGTGAGACTGGGTAAACGTTATTCATCTATTTCTGCTCTAAGATTGTGTCCTGGAAACAACAATATATCTTTTGAGCAGAAATAGGAAAGATATCGCTATTATTCATGAGAAAATTACAGCCATAAAGACCCTATGATATCGAACAAGCGTGTTTTGTAATATTTGACATAGCTGGCAGTGGTTCTGAATCATTTTATCTTTATTATGGCTTTATCTGTGATTAACTGGTTACTAATGTTTATTCATTTGGTGTTACAAAATATCCACATGGACGGAACACACACATGTTTTGAACCATAGTGAAGGTGAGGAACCTGGACGTAACTGAATAAAAGTTACATAGATAAACGGAAAATTAAATATCTCAGTTGTCACCCTTACTTTCACTGTGGTTCATACATGTATTTGTTCAATCCACACTATTAGAATAACGTGTACTGCTAGTTCCGTAATGAAAGACCGATACATTTAACGCCTGGGTCCTACATACCGCCCACAGATGTTAAATCTGCATTGAAATTTCGTTTGCCCTCTGTTTGTACAATACTATCGATGACTTGATAATCAAGTTATAAGAGCACATATAACTTCATGTTATGTTATTCTTCATTTACATTAACCATGTGTATATACACACACACACACACACACACACACACACACACACACACACACACACACACACACGTGTAAAATTAAACACACACACACACACTAACACATGTGTAAAAAATGAACACACACACACCTTTGCAAAATGTACTAGGAAGGAGCATTTCTTGCTATTTTAATAACTCAATACTTTAGTCACAGTGGATACGCATTTACGAACAAATTCGAATTAATGTCGACAACATTGAATAGACGTTGACACCAATACTTTGAATAAACTTCGATTCATATTGCTGCAACAATGTGGTGATGGGTTTAACGGGTTTAAATTCCCCTTAAAACTAATGAACTGGGATTCGCTCGTCCAATAATAACGGCTTTTCCGAGTGCTAGTCGAGAGCAGCCGCAATATCTGCAGTCAGAAAACATATTAACCTTCTTAGAGCAGTTTAAGGGGAACGACTTCTGAATGTTGTTGGCTTATTGTTTATAGTGATCATCAATTTTAACGGTAATGGACTGGCATGGAACAGGGATTATTAAAAAAAATTAGTGATTTCATACTTCAAAATGCCCTCTCTTATTCAGAACCTACTTATATAGCGATGAACTTATAAAACAACAAAACGTGAAACGATAATACCCCGCCACTATCATGTTTCGGGCAGATAAGTCTGTCAAAAATGGACTAAATTTGCCCATCAGCAACCCCAAACCAGGCCTCCGCAATACCAATGCACACACCAAGTTTTGTGAAAATTCATTGAATTTCACTTAAGTTATCATCCGGAAATGAAAATACGGACGTACTGCTTGCATATAAATCTGTCAAAAATAACGAAAATCCATTGACATTTACTCAAGTTATCGTCCCGAAACAAAAATACGGATATATCCTCAAAACATAATGTATATTAATGCAAACCCACAATTTCCCTATATTAAAAGATGAAGTGACCTTCGACAGTGTCCAAAAACTTGTTCCAAAACTTAAATGGGGATCATGCCCAAAACTAGTTTGAAAAGTTCCCGAGGAAAATTTTTGGGATCGTGCCCGAAAGCAACTTTGAATTATTCTCGGGATCGGTCCCAAATGATCATTTGGGATTGTGCCCAAATAAAATCTCAGGAACTTCGACAAATGATGTTTTTGGGATCGTGCCCAAAAGCTAGGTAAACACAATATAAAATGTATTCCTTATCAAAAGCTGAAACAATTGCTATTTGGGATCGATCCCAAAACATGAACTTTTAATCGGAAGGTATTTCAATAGACTTCAATATTTTGGGATCGATCCCGAAACGCATATTATATACACTTTACACAGTCTATAATACATGTATTTATGATTCAAACATACTGTAAACAGGGGATCGTGCCCAAAATATAGCGATTAGGAAAGTGTTTGTTAATATACATTTCTAATATTCACGTGTTTTTTTGTATTTTTTGCCAGAAAATTATTGATATATTACCAGAAATATTTCAAATGTAAATTTCGCAATCAGGAAAAAAATATTTTTTCTCGATTTAAAATATTGTTTGTTACCTATAATTGACAGAGTTATCTGCCCATGACAGGGGTATTATAGTTTAACGTTTTTTTTTTTTTTTGTTTTTTTTTGTCATTTCCACCAAGGGAAAGCATCTAGGCGGCTGCGTGGTTAATGCTCCTGACCAGTTCATGAAGTCCTGTGTTGGAATCCTAGTGAAGGCGGAAATCTGCTCACGACTATATGGCGTTTCATTGCCATTCCCCTTCACAGAACACTAGTTTATAACATTACACAAAGATGCAACTTGTTATTTAATGATGTTTGAAACAGCAAGAATTGAGTAGTAGTGGTAGTCAGCTTTTTAACGTAACCGGGCAACTGAGTCACATAGGGGCTACACTAAGAATTGAGTTCAGCAGGTAATCTCTAATATATCCTATATTGATCTTGATCATCCAGGCGCTTTACGCACTGGATGAAAACACAGGTAAAGCCCTATATTAGTATATGTGCATTTTGGCAAAATATATCGCCATATCTTAAAATTACTTTTGCAGATTTTTTTTTAAATAAAATTTTCAGCATTTATTTGAAAGCTGAGCTTCTCTGGATAAATGAAATATTTAGACAAGATCACACATTTGAAAGGAGATATCATTTGATAAAAATGACAAGATTTTAAGCACATTTTAATAAGTGCCTGGCAGTGTTTACCCCTAGTAGGTAAGTGCAGCTCTTCACCTGGAAAGAGCATTTGGCCCCAATACAAGACGAGACACCCAGATTACTAAACAAGAGAATAGAGCTAAAATTACAGTCCAGGCCTTAATAGAACACTCCTCTATAAAGTAGCATGAAAATAATACCAATAGTTATATGATGACGTTTGTAACTGCAGGCACTATTTATTTTAGGTTCAACTGGTGCAGAGCTCAAATCACATTCCAGGCCCTTACATTTGTAGGGATTGTTACACAGGTCCTGGGTACAACAATACCTGCACATATGTACCCACCGAACTCTGTCTCCAGATGGAGATCTGTGATATTGGAGGTACTGGCACCCACCTTCACACCCATCGTACTGGGCTTCGTCTTTCTCGCAGCCTATAAATGTCTCAAAAGCAGACGAATACATGTACTTTCCTGTTGTGACTCTGCAACGTTGACCAGTGGGGCATATAAGTCTTTCAAGATTTGGATACTCTATTGGCTGGTGTTCGAATCGCTTGTAACTTTCGTTACCATGAAAGCACATAATTTGTTTATTTGGTATTGTGTACAGAGAAACATAATCCGACATAGTCCATGTTCCGATACTAGAACTTGACTTATAGCTGTTAAAAAGGCGTAGCGTATGTCGTTTGTAGAAGTCTGTCGCCGGGAAACAAACAGAATCGCATGCGTTTGTTTTGTTAAAGCATCCAATTGTGGAACCTGCCCAACATGTATCCTTTTCTAATCGTAACTGTGCAGAAGAACATACATGGCTCTCATTGTAGGCAAAAGTCACTTTCTGTGTATGTGAATCCGTAACATCAACTGAAATTGTTGAGGAAGAGATATTAGCGCCGAGATGAACACTACCAACTGGAGTTGGCCCTTTACTGTACGGTCGTCCATTTGTAACACTGCTGTACGAATGCACGGCTTCAAGAATAATAGACGGCAAATCCGTTGTTTGTGATTGCGCAATCGAAGCGATACATTCTACGTTTTCCGGATCTGACGATACCGACAGTTTGGTATTGACATACAAAACTAAACAGCAGTAGATTATAATTCTCTCCATTTTGTCTGAATGAGAATAAGGTGAATAAATGAACCTTTTGACTGATCAGAGAACAAAATGAAAGTGAAAGAGTTACTCCCTTTATGCACACCTCAGTGGTAACAGGAAATGACCGGTCAAGACGCATAACTGGTAGACTAGCTTCCAGACTTGATATCCTGTTTTATCACTTCTCAATATGCGTATACTCTTTATGATACATTGTATATCCGGTCTTTGATATTTGGTCTCTGGCATCAAGGTCTATGTCAATACAAATTTCACCTCGCACAATTTCGAGGTCCGGGTGTTGTTTTTTTTTTTTTTTTTTTTTTTTTTATTTGATTTGAGAATGATAGTCATTTTTATACAAATTGGAGAAAAAGATTAAAACAGTATTGATTAGAGAAATGAGGGCCTAAAAAACTCCAAAAATTGTAAAGAACTGCAGATAAGAATAAAGAAAACTGAATAATGAGAATATAAAGAATAGGCATAATTAATTTCATGATACAAATTCATTGGTGGGGCCCTCCCAGAGGTTTTTGGGAACAGGGGAATAATGCCATTTATTTCAAGAGAACAAGGGAGTGAAAGTCTAGGAAACAGGGAAACTAAAGTATTTTTGGGGAATAGGGAGCAGAAAATCAAGATCTTGATTTTGGTGAACAAGGGAAAATGACGGTTTATTTCAGGGGAACAAGGGAAAAGGTACCCCTCCCCTGGGAGGGTCTGGTGGATATAACGCATACATACATTTCTAAAGAATAGTAGATTAAAAAAAAAAATATGCTAAAATTTTGAAGATAATTATGAGGTATATTTTTACTGATTGGAGAATTTCTGACCCCACCCCTTACCTTCCACACAAGCACGCGTGCACGCACACACACACACACACACACACACACACACACACACACACACAGAGAGAAGTCCCTCAATTTTGCTTCGCCATCACGAAATAATGCCTATATAATTTTGACCCCCTTAAACCCCACTTTTATATATTAAAACTGGGGTTTACAGGGGTATACATAATTTTTCTTATTTCTGCTCAAAAACATAGATTGTGGGTACTCGTGAGAACCGCCTCGGCGAGGCGGTTCTAACGAGTCAAAAACATAGATTGTGGGTACTCGTGAGAACCGCCTCGGCGAGGCGGTTCTAACGAGTACCCACAATCTATGTTTTGAGCAGAAATATGAAAAATATCAGAAAGTTTTATCTGAAAATTCTCATTTTTTGGTGGTAAAGTTTTCAGTATATTTGAATAGGCATGTTTTCATAATGGTCAATTATTAATGATTAATTCCACCACACTTAAAGTGTTAATTGCTTTACTGACCACATACTGATAAGAGGGTCAGAAATTTAGCTTTTTTCATTTTGGTATTAGGGTGATAATTTAAACAAACTACACATTCTTTTTAATGGCTGAGAAGATTAAGTTTGTTACTGACTATGGTCTGAAAAAAAAATCACTGTGAAATTTCATTGGAAGCCTTTGAAAGGACATGTTTTATTCTGTTCCCCCACTGCTAGTGGAAAAAGCCTGATTTGTTATGGCCCCTTTTGCCTACCAGTATCTATCAGAACAGCCAAGGGGATGTGTAAGTATTGTTGTGACCCTACTAACAGCTTTATCCCATTTTTGCCTAGCGTCCCATAAGCGGAACCTTTACAAATAGTGTAGACCCAGGTCAGATGCCGCAGAATTTCTACATTTTTCGTTGTAAAATAACTCATATTAGAAATAGATATTACTAAAACCTCGTGGGGGGATAACTTCCTATATATGGCATAGTACGGATGTGCGTGCCGAATAGCCCCCTTTTTCAGAGCTGCAAGGTATATGATTATAGCCCCCCTTTTTTCAACAAAAAGTATATGACACCCGATTTTTCTTGTAAAATGCTCCACATTTCTGACATAGCGGTATATGTGTATATTTTTCGCTCAAAGATTTTTCGGACTGCTACATTTGTCTAACTACCAGCAATAAATAGGTATAAAAATCAAAGGGCAGTATATAAATAGGTCAGTATTTCGGACGATCAAGTATATGAATGGGTCTGTTTCTTCAAAGGCCAGGTATATGAATGGGGTAGGTTTCGAAATACTGGCTCGCACACCCGTACCACAATTACCCTCAAATTACACCCTCTCCTCCCCCCCCCCGCCCCCCCCCCCCCCCCCCCCCCGAATTTAAAACAGGAATTCGGAAGACTATTTGGGGGTGGGGTGGGGGAGAGGCAGATGAAGATAACTGTTCAAAAAATTGTTTTGTTGTGGATTTAATACTTTTTATTACATACACATTGCATACATGTGTAATGCACCGTAATTACTCTAACATATCCTGAACAGACAGGGTAGGTCCAGATAAGAATGCACACTTTATTAAAGAGCCCATCAAGCAGTGAGATGTCAGTCTTTCATTCATAAAGTTTATTAAAGCTTCTAATTCATTGATGGAAATAATTATAATATCCGGCTAGTAGCTAGTCTAAAAAACCGCTAATGACTGTAAACGCGGATATACTTGAAACACTTAAGATACTGTCATCTGCGCACACGGACGTAGACAATCTTAATGTGTGCCATAATTCCGGAAGCCATTTATGGAAGAGGCATAGACTGGTCCAGTGCTATTTCACGTCATATAACCAAGTATTAGCTTTCACAAAGAACTTCATCTAGTCTACTCTTTGGCTCAGTGGTAGAGCATTGGATTTTTATACGGACAGTCCGGGTTCGAATCCTACGACTGGAGGGTTTTTTTTTTTTTTTTTTTTTTTTTTTTTCAGCTACGAGGGTCGTGCAAAAAGTTCTGTCACTAATAGGCTTCCTTGGTTTTATCCCAGGTATATTTTAAAATACTTCACTGCACTTGAATGGTGTGTTGAATAGCTAACGATACCCGTTTATTTCGTGCAAATTACTTTCCATCTGACCGAGTTATTTCAAATTGAAATAGATGCTGTCATATACACTGACCAGTTTACTTGTTACATTGGAACATGGACCAGAAGACTGAAATTCGTAGCTATATTAAATGCCGCATTAGGCTTAATATAGATTCTAAGCAGATATTTAATGAATTGTGTGGTATATATGGACCTCAGACCATTTCAGTGCGCAGTTTTTAGGTGGGTTAAAGCTTTAAAGCTGGGAAATTTTCTGTTGAAGATGATACCCGTCCTGGAAGGTCTAAACCCTCTGTTACCATGGCTAACATCGCTGCTGTAACGATTGTGGTCGAACAGGATGCGCGATTGTCTGTCAAAATATAGCTAGTTGTACTGGCATATCAGAAGGCAGTGTGCAAACAATTCTGAAAAAGCGTTTGGAAATGAGAAAGGTTTGCGCTAGGTGGGTACCTCATTTACTCACCGAGGAGCAAAAGACACAATGCCTTAAATGTGCCCGGGAACTTTTGAAAACATATAAAGGCTGTAATAGTCGGGTTATTTCTAACTTGCTAACAGGTGATGAAACCTGGGTGCACATGTTTGAGCCACAAAGAAAGGCTGATAATAAGCAATGGAAGCGAAAAGATCAAAAACGCCTATGTATTGCCAAGAGAACCATAAGTTCGAAAAAGATGTAGTACGCAGTTTTCTTTAATTCAAGTGGGCCAGTCGTTCAAGTGCCTTGTCCATCTGGTCATACATTCACTGGCCGATTCTACAAGAATTCTGTACTGAAGAAAGTGAAAGAGTTTTACAATAAGAAACGACAAAGCAAAGGATGGTCAGGAGTCCACCTTTTACATGACAACGCCTCCTCTCATAAGTGTGAGGTTGTTAAGTCTTTTCTGGCTTCTGAAAAGATGAAAGTTTTAAATCATCCACCTTATTCACCTGACTTGAGTCCCTGTGACTTCTTTTTTATTTCCAAGTCTTAAGAACATGCTTTCTGGAAATAAGTATACGTCTAGAAGTTCTCTTGGCTGCGCTATTTATCAGTGTCTCCAACAGATACCAAAAGAAGACTATTTATCTGCTTTTCGCGACTGGGTAAAAAGGTTACAGCCTACACCTCAGATAGGCATTTGCCGCATCAAGAGAAAGGGTGCCCGGTGCATAAGTGGACAGCCCCGGCGTACTTCGGCAGCTGTCGGCTTTTAAAATCATCGGACATTAAAGAATGTGTCAACGGTGAACGAAGTCATCGCAGTGCCGCCTACAGATGAAAGTATAGTGTTGCGTATCAAATAGTTTGTCTCCAGAATCCAAATTTTGTATCATTTTCTATTTTCTTCAGAGAGACAGACAGACAGAGAGGAACAGAGACAGAACAATATAAGCTTGACACGGAGTATACTTTGCATTCAAGATCTTATAACTTATTTTGCTGTAGCTGCTGTCTCACCCCACCCCACTCCACCCCTATCAATTTAAAAGCTAAGCAAATCAGCCACAACGTCAAAAAGGTTCAGACATCTGCGCCCACAAAAGATTCAGATCAGCCAGTGCATTCGCGCAGTCTAATCATAGCCAAGGATGCATAGTTTCTTCAAGCGGACACCATAGACTCTGGTCAGACTGCGCGGATGCGCAGATTGATTTGCGTCTTCATTTGGCGCATATGTGAAAAGGCATGTTTTCTCACGTTGTGGCTCATTTCATATCATGCGACAATTAGTCCTATGCGGTACATGTACCTGTATTCGATAATAGTATCGGCCCAAAATACATTGCTTTGAATGGCAAAAATGTACTTAGTCGAAAATAGGGTATACAGGCCCCGAGGTTATGAAACTTTTTTCATGCTCAGGTCAACTGAGCATGAAATGTTTCATGCTAATAAATCTCAAATTACTAATAATGCCAAATTCTTTCTTGCTAAACATAGCTGAGCATGGATATTTCCCTGCTAATAAATATGAAAATGCCAACTATTGTTGGCATTTTCATATTTATTAGAGATAATTTCATTCTCAGCTGAGTTGAGCATGAAATTTGTTTTGCTTATCAGTATTAAAATACCGGCAAAATTTTGTTACTTTTTTCATGCTCAACTATGTTACAATTAACTGTTGGTATTTTTATTTTTATGACCAAGTGAAATTTCATGCTCAGTTGAGTTGAGCATGAAAAAAGTTTTATAACCTCGGTGCCATGTTATTCACTGAATTTGTCACCAGATTTTGACGCATGCGCATATATCTTTGATATCATATTTCCTTTTCGCATAATTTGCAACAATTTTCAGGAGATTCTATCAAAGAGCAAGGAAATGACATCTACTGGACGAATAAGTGGTCAGTCTTAGTATCTTCACATGAGTAGCTTCACTTTAAACGTGCATTTTGGATAAAAATTTTATGCATTTTTATGCATTTAGTCCATAGAAGGATAAAAAAACAAAAAAAAAGCTTTAAGGATGTTTCGACAAAACGCATAACGGAGTAGACAGTCAAATTTCTATACGAAGGAAGTGACGTTTTTTGACATTTATGTTACAAGTTTCTGAAAGTTTAAAGTGAAAACTCCCAACATCATTTTAGATATATATTCTTTCATTTCCGTATTTTATTTCAAAGGGAGATAATTGGAGACGGATAGAAATTTAAATTAGACTTCACACCTTTTGATGGGAATTTCAAAATGAAGGGGAAAGCAACCTAATATAAACTATATTTCACAACGAAAAGCTTAATAAACGTAAAAATCGATACAAGGTTGATCAAGAAATAACAAAGTTATTAATGATTGATGGATTTAACATGGCCGACATTGGTGCCGCCATTTTGAATATTTAATGAGATTTCAAGAACTTTAAAGTTTTGTATTATTTTTATTACCAAAGCATTTGTTTTCAGAAAATAAGTTGCTTACCACCTTAGGACAATATGTTCAGAAACATTAAGAAAAAATATCCATCTAATGCTGTTTATTTTAATTATGTATATTTAATTTAGGCTGTGCGACGTCACAAACCCTAAAAATGGCGGCCTGGCGGCCTCCATGACAGTTGGTTTTCAAATATTTAATAACTTTCTTATTTGCTGGTCGATTGTGATCAAACGTATCAGAAAATGGAAAGTTATATCCTGATAGATGTACTTTCTTTTTATATTGCCTTTCCCTTCACATGTTGGTGTGGTTCTAATCACAGACGTCTGTGCAAGATATTTATAAAAGCAAGTGCCATTTAACTTATACGAAGCGCGTTAAGACTAGAAATACTGTTTTTATTTAAGGGCCTATAACTCCATAATTTATGACTGCTGAAGAAACAGTTTTTTTTTTTTTTGTTTTTTTTTTTTTGTTGTTGTTTTTTTTTTTTTTTTTTTTTTTTTTTTTTTTTTTTTTTTGTAATTTGCAAAGCTGGACGTTTGACAAAAAAAAAAAAATTATCATTTTAACGAAACAAATTACATACGAGCCGGCATTCAAAAATAAAAAAAAAAAAAACTGTTTCGGCAGACGGCATATTGAAATAGATGTCTTATTTTTCTCATGTCTCTATGTCAAATCCTGTTTTCTTGGGAATAAAACAAGAAAACTATCATTAATTTGTCGGCTGAATTAGCCCAGAAAGTGGTAAAGGATAAGCCAGTGCAGAAGATAACTTCCTCTGATTTCTATCGCCATCGAACGAGAACACGAACAGTCCAAAAAGAGTATTAACGTTTACGAAAGTTACTCACAAGTTAATCGTGTCAGCAAAACCTTACATCCAGGGAGACGGGTCACATTAAATGCCAAACCTTATAATGTCTGAAAAATTTAAAAAAAAAAATAATAAAAAATAAAAAAAAAATAAAAATGGCAGCTCCAATAGTAATTAGCACTTTAAGGATTAAACAACATAATTGTGCGTTTCCTGATACAGGGTGGCCAATCACGTGATACACGTGGTAATCTCACACGTTTTAACGGTGTTTTTCTTTCGATTCAGGGTATGTTTTCATTTATATTTCTCTTGATTGTGACAGCTTTCAGATGTAAAACCTAGTGCAGAGTACCAGACTGGAACTAGCTTCTCTCCACCATGATTATTTTTGCTAGAAAGGTCCCGTTTTCCTGATTTTCTTTGCACAACGAATCGTTGCCTCTTGGTAGGAATCACACTTTTGTCAAACAATGCCGTTTTGTTGAGGTTTTTAGCTAGATTATGCATTCTGTGCCGTTTTTTGGAAGTAGGCTTGGGAAAATTGTTCTACTAAAATGCAATAATTGTTTTGGAGAAACCAACAGCTAGGAAAGTACGATGATAGAAGTAGCTCCATATGATAAGAATCACACTGAAAATATTGACAGCCGTAAGATAGTAATCATATGTTGTTTCTTTGTTTTAAATATGAGCGGCTACATCACTAACTGTAGGATAGAGTTTTATTCAATATTTCTTTTCTGTCGGGTAGAAAATGGCGACCGATTTCAACAACGACGGCTTCAAAATTGGATCGTATGAGTTTTGATTTCTATTTTTTCAACCCCACGGAATCGAAGGAATTACATAGGTGACATTGCATGCGAATATCGTAATTCACCGAGCTTACTAGAGGACGCTTCTCCATTAATAATGTCCCCCCACCTACCCACCCCCGACTAGCTTCTGATCTTTGCTACATAATAAATATTAAAATAAATACCCTAACTAAATGTGAGTATTGGATTTTATGTTAAAATATTTTATGGCAAAGTGATCCTACATTGCCTTAAAATAGCACAAAATACAGTACTCAGATTTAAACCTTGCCTCCAAATAAATTTAGGTAGATCCTTTATTTTAATCAAAGATGAGATATGAGATATTTGTCTTTCCATTCAGCTTTATTCTCACTGTGACCTGTAGATGATATGCACATTATTACTACAATAACTTGATCTGACGCATTGTGTCACGTCGAGTGCATGCTTCCATCTCAAAGTGCTTAGGATCTTGGAACATCCACGAGGCGTGATACTATGCGATTTCAACAACGACGGTGCTTTGATGTTGGGGATAATCTTTGGGTTCTGGTTCGGTCACTTCCTGAGGTATCTTTACTCATTTAATTCAAAACTGGACCGTTGGGGTTTTGGGTTTCCATTTTTTTTTTTTCAATCCTACTGAATCGAAAGAATTACGTAGGTGACACTGCATCCGAATATCATATTTCCACAGGTTACATCAAATTGTCACAAAACAAAAACGAAAAAAAAAACAAAAAACTGTAAGCGTTTTTATTAATTCTTTTTACCTCGGTGTGATTTCTTTGATTTCTTTGCAACGCATCTCCTCTGCTGATAAAGACTGTGAATCCTGTAACCGGGTTTCGTCCAGTTTTTCCGCTGTAACAGACTTAGCCATGAGTACTCGTCTTTGTTTATTATAGTGATTAATTTGACTTTTGTGTTTTCGCTTTGATGCATTGACTGAGTTGGGAGCCTTTATGCGAACCGAATTTTTATGTGTTTCTGTATTAAGAGTAGCATCGGGACCCAGGGTGAAGTTAGCTAGCTGTAAAAGTGCTTGAAACCCCCCGGCGGTTTGCTCTACCGACCGTTCTAAGGCGGTGGTCCCGGTGTTAGTCTTACTCTTTGTTGCTTTGTGGTTTATTCTACGAGGCGATTTGTTGTATGTCTTTCCGTGTGTCATTTTGTTCTTGTGTTTTTCAGTCCTTTTAGTATTGCGATTACCTCGCTTGGGGAAGAGAGAGCTAATCTTAATGCTTTTCGTAAGGTTGTTCGGTTTGTGCTTGTTTAGATTTGTCGGTTTCCTCTTCCTCTTGGGGTCTGGGAAGGGCTGCGGTTTGCGATTGTGGCACTCCCTGGACTTTTCTCTTACCTTTTTTTTTTTTTTTTTTTATATAAAATAGATCTGGATGTTCTATATGTAAAGTGGCCTGAAACAGAAAACAAGTATCTCTCTATCGAGTCGCCTTTCGATACAAATCCGAAGCAGTCAGTACCTAGTCGTCCTAATAAGTGCAAGTATTCGAATGGTCAAAAATCATCTGAATATATGCGTACTGTACTACTGATGCATACATTTCAACACGTAAAACATTTTCTGATTGACTGGATTACATGGGGTTGAAAAAAATGGAAACCAAAACTCATACGATCCAATTTTGAAGCCGTCGTTGTTGAAATCGGTCGCCATTTTCTACCCGACAGAAAAGAAATATTGAATAAAACTCTATCCAACAGTTAGTGATGTAGCCGCTCATATTTAAAACAAAGAAACAATGTGTGATTACTATCTTACGGCTGTCAATATTTTCAGTGTGATTCTTATCATATGGAGCTACTCCTATCATCGTACTTTCCTAGCTGTTGGTTTCTCCAAAACAATTATTGCATTTTAGTAGAACAATTTTCCCAAGCCTTCTACTAATTAACAATAGTTGTCTACTTCCACAAAAACGGCACAGAATGCATAATCTGGCTGAAAACCTCATCAAAACGGCATTGTTTGACAAAAGTGTGATTCCTACCAAGAGGCAACGATTCGTTGTGCAAAGAAAATCAGGAAAACGGGACCTTCCTAGCAAAAAATAGTCACGGCGGAGAGAAGCTAGTTCCAGTCTGGGAACTCTGCACTAGGTTTTACATCTGAAAGCTGTCACAATCAAGAGAAATAAATGAAAACATAGCCTGAATCGAAAGAAAAACACCGTTAAAACGTGTGAGATTACCACATGCGTATCACGTGATTGGCCACCCTGTGATATATAATCAGGAATAAAAATAAACAGTATATTAATAGAATGATACACCCAAGTCGGACAGCATTTTCTCCATTGACATAAGACGTGAAACATGCAATACGCATGCACAAACAACATAGTCAGGTACAACTTTAACGCATATAACCCTTTCACCCCTGAGTTTCTGAAATGGATTCTTCCATCTTTGGAGCTGAACACATCCACTGTTGCAAATAGGGGCCTCAGTCTAGCATGAGGAACAGTTTGGTAAACAATGTTGATCCTGAGAATGTTCATTACGAGCTGTCTAATTTGGATCTTCACTGCAAAATATATAGGGCTGAAAGAGTTAAAGCGCTAAGCAACAGGGACATTTTTTTCTACAAAGTCAAACTTGGCATTTCATGTTAGGTAGGCGATTCACATATATATCAAGCCCTGTTTTCCCTAAAGAAAATAGAAACAAAGCCAGAGTGTCGTCTATTGCTGTTCCCAGCTAGCATTATAAAATCTACAGCGGGCCGTTATCGGCCCGTCAGCTACCCTGACGGGCCGATAACGTCCCGCTATAGATTTATGTAGAATGCTTACTCGGAATTGTGACTAACGCTTTAAGGCAAGACTGACTAAGAATGCATTTGCAATGAACGTTCTTCACGTGCCATGCATTTTGATACATATCTAATCAAAGGTGGGTACAAATTAAGGAAGTTAATAACATGTAAAGATTTTGACTATTTTATCACCGCCATTTTGATTATTTAATGAGGTTCTAAACATTTCAAAATATCAAATAAAATGTTCTTTCTGACAGAAAACCGGGTGCGGTTTTCTAGCAAACATATCCAACAACGTGTCCCAGGCAGTCGACATATATCTAAACCCGATAATAGTACCGCTTCAAAATACTTTGATTTGTGTGGCAAATATATATTCAACTTAATATATTTCTTTACAACAATTAATGGTAGAATTTCTGTGCTAACGGATTCTAAAATTGCCGCGTGAATGTTTTCTGAACATTATGCATATTTTTCAAAAAAAAAAAAAAAAAAAAAAAAAAATGAAAATATTTAGCTCGGGTAAATTAACGGAACATTTGTAACCCTACATTCCCTATATACATATAGTTAAACACACACACACACACACACACACACACACACACACACACACACACACACACACACCACAAAAGTAGCATATGGTATGTGTCTAACACAGAAAACGTCTATGTATCATGAAGCTACGAGGGCGTGTCAATAAATAACCAGCCTACCCCATTTCCGATGGACCGAGACTGTCACGATTTTCATCCTTTGTTTCAATATATGTTTTATACATGGGTACAAAATTGCACACGTATCGAGTCATTCTTTAATAAGATATTGAATGTCAAACACGGCTAGTGATGCAAAGGCATGCTTTTCATCTAAAGTTGAGTACCGTGCTGTAATTCGGTACTTGTATTTAAAAGGTAAAACAGGCAACGAAATACACGGCGAGTTAGCCGATGTTTATGGGTCTTCTGCACCATCTTATGCTCAGGTTAAAATCTAGGTAGGGGAATTCAAACGCGGTAGAACGTCTTTAGAAGAAGGTCTGGATGTCCAGTGGATGCCACCGATGAAGAAATGTGTAAGAAAGTTCGGGATCTGGTATACTCTGATAGGCGAATTCAGGTGGAAGAAATAGCGCAGGCATTAGGCATTTCACATGGTAGCGTTTCAACAATCTTACATGATCGTTTAGGTATGCGCAAGCTAACAGCCCTTTGGGTCCCCAAATCCCTTAGCGATGAGCAAATGGAAACCAGAGCATCAGTATGCAGCGCCTTGTTGAAGCGTTTTAGGTCAAAAGATGATTTTCTTTTGCATCTAATGACTGTAGATGAGACTTGGGTTCATTATTATGAGCCAGAGAATAAAGCTCAGAGTCGTCAGTGGGTAGGGCCTGGGTCCCCGAGGCCAAAGAAGTTCAAGACGCAACCATCTGCTGGCAAGGTGATGGCCACAGTATTTTGGGACGCAAAAGGCGTTATTATGTTGGACGTTTTACCCAAGAGAAGTACAATAACTGGAGTGTACTATGCAAACTTGTTAGACCAGCTGAGAACCGCCATCCGTGAAAAACGCCGAGGTAAACCCTCTATAGGTGTTTTGCTGCAACAGGACAACGCGAGAGTCCACACTTGCAAAGTTGCAATGGATGCTGTAGAAACGGGTATGAATTAATACCACATCCTGCCTATTCGCTTGACCTAGCTCCTAGCGATTTCTTCCTATTCCCAAACTTGAAAAAGGATATCCATGGACTTAATTTCCGGTCTAATGAAGAAGTCGTGACGGCAATTCAGGAGTGGGTCAATGGACGGGACCCTGACTTTTTCAGTTCTGGGCTGATGGCACTTGAACACCGTTGGTCTAAGTGCATCACACTAGATGGCAATTACATCGAAAAAGAAGAGGTGGATCTCAACCGGAAATAAGTTAGGCTGATTACTTATTGACTCACCCTCGTATAAAAAAATGTGCAAACGGATTTGGAAAGTAGTCTCTTCTTTCCAATGATCATCTCTAGCAACCTACGTCACAGTGACGAAGATACGTATTTTTGTTAATGACTAGTTCCACAGAATCTGTTTAACTAATTAGGGATTTGTGAATTGAGAATATTCACAAAGTGCACCAAATTCACTGTCGAATGGACTGTCTTTCGAAAACTCGGGCTTCTGAAATTCAAGTGTACCAAAATAATTTTGTCTGTCTCATGCATGTGTACTGCGTAAAATACATTCATCATGAAAATGAACTTTAAAATTATTTCCGCTTTCTCACGAGATTGTCCGTGATCGCTCGGTAGCAATCCGACAACTCGGAAAAGGAGTTAAGTAATCTTAACAAACTGTCTGTATGAGTTTCTTTTCTTGAATAATCATAAACTGGCTATGGGACCCAAACTGTCAGTACGAGTTTCTTTTTTTGAATGATCATGAAATGACCAGGGGACCCATTGTGGCATATGATAAATATATGTCTAGAGAAGAAGGTATATGCACAATACAGAGCTAAATTATTGTTGCGAATATTTTTTTTTTTTTTGTATTTTGTATATTTGATTAAGGCTTTATGACATCATAAAGCCTCGTTAAATATTTAACATCACGAAAACATGCCTATATAATTTTGACCCCCTTAAACCCCACTTTTATATAGTAAAACTGGGATTTGCAGGGGTATACATTATTTTTCTTATTTCTGCTCAAAACATAGATTGTGGGTACTCGTTAGAACCACCTCGTCGAGGCGGTTCTAACGAGTACCCACAATCTATGCAGAAATATGAAAAATTTTCGAATTTTTCATCTGAAAACTTTCATTTTTTTGGTAGTAAAATTTTCAGTATATTTGAATCGGCTTGTACTCGTAATGAAATGGCGCTGCCCATAAAAAGGTTGTAACAGTTCATCTTTCTTATTCATCCCGGTTTCATCAAATTTACATCAAAATACATGGTTCGTCAGTATCTTGCATATCAGCCACATTCTTTATCAACCTGTTTTTTTTCCTTTAATCAGCTTTTTACTCAGGTTTCTGCACACTATAGACAGACCAATTGACCTGTCGCTTTGACCTTTGTATTGATGCGGCCACTGTACAATCAGGCATGACAATAAGGACCCGTCCCGAATCGACGTGAAATAACTTTCGCTTAGCTTTATTATGCAATACCTGTTAGTCCCTTCAAACGCCAAGAAAACCTGCATCTGAAAATGTCGTCTGCTTTTTGTCGTCTGCTGAATATTCTTGCAAATTTTTCAAACCTATTGTTTGCATACAGGCAAACAGTGTCCTAAAGGAGCAGTCCGATCTGGGTCCACACTGTTTGTAAAAGTGACTTTTAAAATCACAAGCAGATGACAAAGCAGAGGCAATTATTGTGATTGGCAGTTTAAGGGTTAATTATAAAATAACTGCGTAAATGGGTATTACCTGCAGAGATGCACAAATAGCAGGGTTTTCTGATTGCTACATTGGACGTCGTGTACTCACGATCCTAATAAATATTAAATGTAAACGCAGGCGCAGTGCTCATTACTCTTAATACGCATGTGCGTAACATGCGTAAGTAAATATTTACATTTATGTGATATTAACACAAAATACTTTGCTTCTTTACTATAAGGGCTGCTCTGAAGGAAAGTATTTGCTCTCTGGAAGCACTTTTTTTCTTTCAAGAGTAGCACTTATTTTGGAGTGACTCTAAGCATAAATCAAGAATTTCCCGTGGGTGTACATAAAAATAATTCCGTTCTGATTCCGCCACTAGTAAAGATGAATTTGGTCGGTCAAAAATCGATTAATGTTTACCTAAAAGAAGTAAGAGAAAAGTCCGGGGAGTGCCACAATCACAAACCGCAGCCCTTCCCAGACCCCAAGAGGAAGAGGAAACCGACAAATCTAAACAAGCACAAACCGAACAAACGTACGAAAAGCACTAAGATTAGCTCTCTCTCTCTTCCCCAAGCGAGGTAATCGCAATACTAAAAGGACTGAAAAACACAAGAACAAAATGACACACGGAAAGACATACAACAAAACGCCTCGTAGAATAAACCACAAAGCAACAAGCAGTAAGACTAACACCGGGACCATCGCCTTAGAACGGTCGGTAGAGCAAACCACCGGGGGGTTTAAAGCACTTTTACAGCTAGCCAACTTCTGGGTCCCGATACTACTCTTAATCACAACAATTAAAACAGAAAGCAAAATGGGCAGCTGTTGATGACGTAGCCTAACGAATACCCACAGTCTATGTTTTGAGAAGAAATATGAAAAATATGAGTTTTTTTTTTTTTTTTTTTTTTTTTTTTTTTATCTGAAACTGTTCAGTTTTTTGGGGTGAAATTTTCTATGTATTTGAATAGGCGTGTTTTCGTAATGTAAACTGCGGCATTAGCATATTCCGTGAACTTGATTGGGTAATCATCGATTTCCGAATGACAAAGTTACTGTACATTGCGGTAAACCAATAGATACAAGACCAAATATTTAGACGTAAACGTCTATAAGTACCGGCGCAAATTTTGTTCTTGATTACTTAGAGATATATGGGACAAGGCTATACTAAAGTTTAATGAATTTTCAAAGTAACAGGTAAAATCGAACAACAGAGTGATTCTTTAACTTTCACTGCTACAGGCGACAATAATAGACTTTTGCAAACAGCATAGATCCAGATGAGACGGCTCATATGAGCCGTCTCATCTGGATCAACGCTGTTTGACATTCAGTCTTTCAACTTTACGTAGTAAACTTTTTTTTTTCAAGCGATAGTTTATTAAAAAAGAAAAGCAGACGACAAATGTTGTCTGAAATTTGGCACCGAAAGAGTTAATGTTTGCTTTTGTTAAGATTTATGAAATTTCTTGATTGAAATGAAAATAAAATAGACATTAATCTGCTTATAACACAGTTTATTTTAAGATCTTTTATATTTTCCGAGATCGTCTCAAACCGACGTCCCGGCAAATATAAAACGTCCTTAAAGAGCTAATCGAATAGTCTACCATATGTAAAAACCCGAAGCTATATTAAGAGACCGGCGCGATTCGCGCGCCTGTCAGTGAATGTATTAAGTAACGGTTGCCCGTTTAGTCTAATGGATAAAACGATAAATTTTCAATGAAAGGGTCGTGGGTTCGACTCTTTGCAGATTCTGGCGAAATTGTTTTATTATCTTTCTATGTATTTTTTGTTGCCTTTTTATGTGATATGGAAGCTTATGTGTCTCAATATGTTACATTCGGATATATATATATATATATATATATATAATTCGGCCAGTAATCGGCATACATTTGTAGTTAGCTTTCTTCATTTCTTCCAAGTAAAACCAATAGCTTTCTTCATTTCTTCCAAGTAAAACCAAAAGCTTTCTTCATTTTTTCCAAATAAAACCAATCTAAACAGACATTATTCAAACAAGCTTTGAATCCTGTGGAAGCAGGTAGCTGCTTAATGCAGGCCGAAAGTATAGACAGTTCCCAAAGAACTTTCTTCATTATTCCCATCCTGCTTTAAGCAGCCACCTGCATTTAAGGTCACATGGAATTATTTTTGATTGGCCGCTAAAGAGACATTTTCATTGTATAAAACTGCAGACCTCCAGTAGATCTCTATACATGCGTAATTAGTTCAAGAATTTTCTAACTCGAAGTTGATTTTGCTCTTAAAACCCTACATATATATTATGCTGTTTCAGATTTAATGATAAGACTTATCCTTTTAGCCGTTTCAATACCAAACGAAGTTAGTATCCATTTTGACGCAAATGACTCCCATGGACTGATGCGTCTTTAAACCTGAACTCATCACTACAACCACAATCATCATCATCATCATCATCATCATCATCATCATTGCGGAGTTTGGGGTGGACAGATGGAGATGAGCTTGCGACTCGAGGCCTGCGACCATGTGGAGAAAATGAAAGATCTTATGAAAGCCACATGTCTCGGCACTGGGGAGCAAGGTGAACCTTATGTGATCTACATGTACGTGACGGGCTCTGATGACAGCGGCACTGACACAGCTGAAGAGGGCAGTATCACCGACACAGCGAGTGAATCAGAGGCGTTTCACTGAATTGATTGTATTGTTTGAAATGGCCAACTGTTTTAAAATGTATGTAATAAAGAAAGAAAAAAAATAAAGAATGAAAATCCTAAAAGAGTAATAATAATAATACTAATAATAATAATAATAATAATAATAATAATGGCAGAGATTATTATACTTAAAAAAAAAAACAGAAAATTTTAATTAAAAAAAAAATATATCTGCTTTGACCGCGGTCAGAACCACGGACACTGAGTTCAACACTGAAGGTTTTACCAATTACACCATAAGTGCAATGAACAATCATATATATATATAATCCGATCACGGTTTATAACGGGAATCCACGAAGACTGGCGGAAACTAATTGTGTCTGTTTAATTTTGCCGTACTTTCTAGGATATACCTATTTGGTAAACACTACAAGTTCTGACATATCCCGTGAAGTTGACCTAGGAGTTGACATTTTATTGTTAAAATGGCAGAGAACACTAGCAATGGTAAGCTGATAAATTTGATAAATTTTATTTTCCATTATTATGTAATGTGTATAAACTACTATATTGTGGGAAGTTCACTCCGGTCTCATGCACTGTGCAGATATACAGTGTGTTGATACAATACAATAGAAAATATGAAATGTTACCTAATAGCGTTTCAGCTAATGTTTTCTCTATGAACTCTTTACCTACACATCACGAAATATATAATATTGAACCCTTTAATCCCACTTTTAGAAAGTAAAACTGGAGTTTACAGGGGTATACATTGTTTTTCTTATTTCTGCTCAAAACATAGATTGTGGGTACTCGTTAGAAAATTTTCAGTTTTTGGAGGTAAAATTTTCAATATATTTGAATAGGCGTGTTTTCGTAATGTTTAGATATGGCAAGCTTTTTACTATTTATTATGAAAAATAAATATCTTATATAATATATCAGATATCTTATATAGGATATAAGTTATCTAATAAAGGATATAAGATATCTGATATACTAATTCAGATATCTTTTATCCTATATTAGATATCTTATATGCTATATAAGATATCTGATATAATATATGAGATATCTTATTTAATTCCAAATATAAGATATCTAATTTACCATATAAGATATCTTCTTTGTTAAATCAGATATCTTATATATTAATATAGATATCTGATATATTATATCTGATATACTAGATTAGATATCTTATTTGATTGAATAAATGAGATATCTACTTTAGTAAAGAAGATATTTTATATCCTATATAAGATATCTTATATAGCATATCAGATATCTTATCTAGCACATAAGATATCTTATATGTCAATTCAGATATCTTATATAGCATATAAGATATCTTATAGAGCATATAAGATATCTTAATTGACATATAAGATATTTATATGATATCTGATATAATGTATCAAATGTATCAGATACATTATATATCTGATATATTGAATCAGATATCTGATTTATAGAATAAATAGTAAAACGGCTTGCTGTCCAGCCATTTTAATATTTATTTTGCATGATATCAGATATCTTATATAGGATATAAGATATATAAAATAGGATATAAGATATCTGAATTAGTATATCAGATGTCTTATATCCTATATTAGATATCTTATATGCTATATAAAATATCTGATATATATATTAGATATCTTATTTAATTCCACATATAAGATATCTTACTTACCATATAAGATATCTTATTTGTTAAATAAGATATCTTATATCTTAATATAGATGTCTGATATACTAAATAAGATATCTGATATACTAAATGAGATATCTTATTTAATTGAATATATGAGATATCTTCTTCAGTAAATAAGATATCTTATATCCTATATAAGATGTCTTTTATTGCATATCAGATATCTTATATAGTATATAAGATATCTTATATGTCAAGATATCTTATATAGAATATCAGATATCTTATATAGCATATAAGATATCTTAATTGACATATAAAATGTCTTATTTATATACGATATCTGATATGATATATCAGATATCATATATTATATAAGATATCTGATATTTTAAATCAGATATCTGATTTATAGAATAAATAGTAAAACGTCTTGCCATATTTAGATCATGAGCCTCACCGTGCAAAATACACTGTCAGATTAGTCTCTTCAGACAACCAACTATCCAAGATTTTGGCGGACTCCATAGACTAATCCTACAGAGGAAATGTGTGCAGATTGGTCTGAGTAGTTGCTGAGTGCACATGACCAAAAGTACATTTTCTCAAGTTGCGGCCCTTTTCATGAATACTAGTAGGCTAATGACTCTAAATGCGCTTATCACAACTGCAGCAGACGACATTTTGATTTTAATATTGATTTGGTTTTGTATTACTATTATTTTTTTTTTCAGAGATAAGGCTTGAGATTTTATGTGAATCGCACAAAGACGATTAACATGAAATGGTAAGTCTTATTTTATCAGAAAAAGAAGATATTACTTTCGTCTGCTACAATTTTGTTTAACTCTTTAAAAAGTAAACCGGGTCAAATTCTCGTACGATAATACGCCAACCTGTGTAATTTTTTTTATCTTTTACACTTGCCAATCACGGGGCCTAATTCCATGTTGTAAAGAAAATAGGACAGACCACCCGCTTCCACTCATCCCCCTTTCTCCCCCACCCCACCCTCATCTAAACCTTCAACCCGCCCCAAAATATGAAGACAACAACCAACAACAACAGTAAAAGTAAAAAAAAAAAAAAAAAAAAAACACGCACACACACACACACACACACACACACACACACACACACACACACACACACACACACAAATCGTGCGACTCTCTAATCCCGTACCGTAGCTTTAGCCTGACATTATCAGCAACCCCTTCCAAAAATCCCCTTCCCTACTCGCTATCCTTTAAAGAGTCTCATTATAAACTTTGACTATATAAAAACAAGTTTTACACGTTGTCTCGCTGAATCGTTTTGAGAAGTTTCGTCTTTAGGCGTAAAAAAGAGCTGTGTTTTAACTAAGATGCTGAAAAAAAAATGGTCGGTAGGTAGGAGAAACTTTTTTTTTTCTATTTTTTCTCCAGAAAAGAACAGGGTCGGGCCTGTAATTTTATGAAAATACGAGTATTTTGTTGAGGGTGGGTGCTCTACTTTTTTATTTTGCATTTTCACTGATAAAACATAGCTGAGTCGGGTGTTTGAAACAGGGTCGGTCGGGTTAGTGGAAACACAGCTATTTTTTTTTTTTTCTTTTTACTCCTTATTTAGTGTAAATCAGGAGTCCTTATTACTAATTTTTCAGAATCTCTCCATTTATTCAAACAAGGTTATGGGTAGTAGCTCTGTCAAAAATTGTTTTGTCTACTTTCTGAAAAGGAATCTACCCTAAAAGGAAAGAATTTGCTCCCTCTTGGAGCAAATTCTTTCCTTTTAGAGGAGCCCCCTTTTCAGAGGGGTTTGATGGACAGGAAAGCCGACTAAACTGAAGGTCACAAAGTTATCTCCCTTATAAAAAGTGCAGACAAATTATCTCCTGAATCCCTCAAAATGCCTGATTGGACACAGTACGGACTGCGGATACGAGTTGGTAGGCGGAACATAAATTTTGCAGTAATTGAGTAACTGACAGGTTTGGGCAAAATATGGTAAGCAGGCCAGGGTAGGGCTATTGGCTACCATGTCGTATAAAGGCTAACCACTCTTGTCCTATCATAAGATATAATTCCTGCAAAAGTTATACGGGCGCCCGATAAAATAATGGTACAGCTAGGTACTGGCAGCTGATTGCCAATTATTTTATAGTAAAACCTACGGACAACGGATACGGTGCGGGTAGGCCGCAAAAATAACTAAAACTATATTTACGGGTACGGGTATGGAAAAAAGCGAGTTCAAGATATACAGAGGAAGCAAATACACACCAGATACGAATGTAGTCTCACTTTACATACATACCAATAAGGCATAGAATAAAACCATCACGCCTATATAATTTTGATCCCCTTAAACCCCACTTTTATATAGTGAAACTGGGGTTTACAAGGGTGTGCATTATTTTTCAGAGTTTTTATCTGAAAATTTTCAGTTTTTGGAGGTGAAATTTTCTATATATTTGAATAGGCGTGTTTTCGCAATGGCCAAGCAAAAACAGCTTCCCAAATGATGTTGAAACCACGGGAGGTTTTATATTTCAGAACTGTATAGGACACCAGCAGTGAAGCCGGCAACTGTTGATGACCTGAAAGAAATATCAAAATCTTGGAACTTGGGCCATACAGATGATGAACTGTCTAAAATCAAAGGTTTGATGCTTTATTTTTATTTTGTTTTGGAGTTTTACGACCCATTCATAATGATAAATCGTAATCCGCGTCTTCTCTGATGTTTTAGTGGCTTTTCTTTGTATTGATATTTACCACTAATATCACAGTAACTACTATCTATTATGAAATTCAGGAATTTTCCTGCTCTGTCTCAAATGAGGGTTTCAAATTAGAGGCATGGAAATTATTTGTAATGTAGATAGCCACTAAGGATTACCAAACTAATATTTTATGAATGAAAAAAAAAAGTGATAATTGAAAGAAAAGCCACTTACATTTCAGAGAAGACTCGGACTAGTCGAGTCCGTACTGCTTAGCCTGCTCACACTTGGTAAGGCTGAGTCCTCTAAGCGGTTAACCAGTAGTTTGTGTGCATAGTTTTGTCAGTAACATCTATGGAACGCTGTGGTGCAGTGGTAAACCGCCGGATTCAAGATCGCGAGTTATCCAGTTAGCGGGTGTTTTATATTTTAGTGTTAATTATGATAATCTCAAATGAGAACATGCATTGGAATAAAAACACAAGTGTGCTACTGAATGCATTTAATATACAACTGAATCAAAGACCGCCAAAGCATAGTAAAATGTGCATGCGCAGTGATACAAGAATAAAGCACATGGTATAGTCTATATCAATAATAATAGGACAGCGGGTTCGATCCCATCGAGCACCAAGTGTTGTGTCCTTGAACAAGACACTTCATTCTCATTGTTTTTTACTGGTTTCTACACAGGAAGACCTGCACGTAATACTCAGAAAATGAGGGCGTCTGGGGTACTCATTTTCTGAGTATTATGTATTCTATGCCCTTCTTAAATCAGCGGGAGCTTCTGGAAACCGTCTGTTATCGCATGTGTGGACAACGAAGGCCCAGATCAACCACAGAGTCTGATGAAGGTATTCGTTGTACATTTACAGAATCATTGGAAACTATAGAACTACAGAATATAAAACGAACAGAGACTACTTTTATCAGTATGCACATAGGGCATAATTAAGGCCCTTTTTCTCATCCTCAAGTAAACTTGTATTCCTGAAGTAACCACATTTCTTCGTAAAACTACATGCATATTGGAGTTACTTAATTTTCATAACTTTAACAAGTCTATGTTCACAATATGGCTGCAGCGCTCCCTTGTTTCCCATAACATATAGTGAACACATGGGTATACATTAAAAAGCATTTTTCTTGTACAGTTGTAGTCTGCAAAATCTTTTTTTAAAAAAAACATCTGGTTCATATATCTGTCAATCTTTTTTTTTTTTTTTTTTACTGCAAAATACGTCTAGACCTGCTTAATACCGATCGAAGTAGTCCTCAGTTTTCCATATCACAAGGAGTAAGCTAGCAATAGAAAGGGAAGTATCTGTTATATTGATTTCAGTTATGCAGAATTTTTATTTCTTATATCTCCATGAAAACAGAGATGGGTATTCTGTGAGGCGCTTCTAATTTGTACCACCAACAAATGCTTTCCGATGAAGGAATGAAGAAAACTGATAGAAAATTTCACCTCCAAAAGCTGAAACTTTTCAGATAAAAATTCTGATATTTTCATATTTCTGCTCAAAACATAGATTGTGGGTAGTCGTTAGAACCGCCTCGCTGAGGGGGTTCTAACGGGTACCACAAACTATATTCTTGAGCAGAAATAATAGAAATAATGTCTGCCCCTGTAAAACCCAGTTTTAACTTCGTAATACATTAACCTATAGATAATGTGCTATTCTATTCTGTTATTCACCCCCTCCACAGAAAAAACGACCTTTCAGTCGTTATAAAGTCTTAATTCAGAAGGTCCCTTTAACAGTTACCTGTATGACGTAGTTCCTCCCGCTCAAATGATCACGTGTCAGTTTCTTTTCTGTGGACTTTGAATGTTCAAGGATTATTATTCTGTGTTAGAAAAAATGGATTAAAATTATTCTACACGGTTAAAATTTTTATATCCTTGACTTTCTCTGGTTCTATATTCACTCCTTCTACTATCTATGTACTTATTTTCGAAATATCGATCTTAGATTTCTTGTTTTCTCAATGTTAAATTTCTTCCTTTGTTTCCGCGTCAGTCGATGCATTTCGCCCGCGGCAACTGTGGCCATTTAAAAGCTAAATGGGATACACATTTATCTTGTCTAACTTGTAATTCTTGCACACGTATCTCTCCGTGTTATATTTGTAGTTCCTGGACAGAAAAAGTTTGGAACCTAGCAGAAAGAAGACGCCTTCATGCTACTAGAAAATCAGTTATGACGCAGAAGAGAAAACAGAAGAACTCAAAGAAATCCAAGAAGTCCCAGTCAGACATGTCTGACAACGGGACAGTTGATGGGAGCACCGCCCCTCATAGCTTTACTGCTCAGGGCAGGACCCATCAAGGTGGCAGCCTGGCGGACTTAGAGTCTGACCGGGCACTAAGCCCACCAGTCACCAGTCACCAGTCACCAGTCAACCAGTCACCAGTCAACCAGTCACCAGTCATCCAGTCACTGGGCAACTTATCTCCGTTCATCCAGTCGCCAGTCAACCAGTCACCAGTCAACCAGTCACCAGTCAACCAGTCACCAGTCAACCAGGCACCAGTCAACTAGGCTCCAGTCAACCAGGCATGGGTTTACAGTCATTCCCGTATGACCTACAAACACAAATTCCGCCTGGTTATATTCCTATAAATGTGCCTGTACAAAGCTACGCTCCGTCCATAAGTAGCCATATTTCACAGGGTAGTGTCCACAGACTATCCAATGTCTTTATTCCTGGTTACGAACGTTCTAATAGACTAGAACTTCCTAATCCAGCTTCTTCCTCTAGACAGATTATTCCACTCGAACCTGATTTTTCGCAGGTCTCAGATCCGAGTGTAATGATTGAGCCTCCAAATTCAAATAATTTATCTATCTCCAGACCTTCAAGGAAGGATCAGTCTAAAAGAGAGCATAAATCTAAAAAGAGAAGAAGACATCGATCGTCCTCTTCTTCTATCTCTACTTCCAGATCAGACTCTTTGAGTTCTTCTCGGCGAAAGAAAAATTCAAAGAGATCTAAGCACTCTCATAAAAAGAGAAGAAGACGATCGATGACGCCTTCTTCTTCATCAAATTCCTCCCAATCTCAACTTGACATTGGTAGATATACAAGGGCTCATAAATCTCCCCAGGTTGTTCAAACGCCAACTCCAATACAACCTGAGGAGACTAATTTTAGTCAAATCACAAATCAACCTATTAATTACGATCAGATTCAGCCGAATCTCACTCAACAGAATAAGGAGTCAGATTCGGAAACTGAATCCGAAGTCTGGTCATTTGATCGTGCGATTAACGAGGTCTTCCGGCTTCTTCCTCCTGAGTTATGCCCCAAAACTCAGCAGGATCAAGCTCCATTAAAACCTCTCTCTGGGATCGAACAATTAATGGAGTCTCGTTCCACTCCATTACTTGTCCTCCCACAATCCAAATTAGTACAAAATACAACAAAATATATTCAAAATAGACTAGAATCGGACAAATGTTCAAGAGATTGGATTTGTCCGCAAAGCTTGGTTTCGGCTCTTGCTCCGACTAAATTCTACAAGAGCCAAAACCAATATTTGCCAACTGATAATATCCCTCAATTAGAAGCAGATGCGTCGCTCCTAGACATTTCTAATAAAGGAAGAGCTTCTATTCCGCTCAAGAATCTAGAAGCATGGGAAAGGAAGGCTAGAAAACTAGTCGCTATTAATTCTCATGCTGATCTATTTTCTTCAGCTGCCTTCCTTTCATTACAACAGGAATCGATGTCGGTTGCGGCCCTTTCCAGACTTCTGGAGGCCGTAGCCAAATCGATTAAACATGCTACTGCCATGTCTACACTTTTAACTACTGAATTATTCCAAGCTAGGAGGGACGCAGCCCTAGCTTCGTCTAAACTACTACTCGACAATTCCACATACGAGTTAAGGAACGCTCCTATTAACTCAAAATCCTTATTTGACGGCAGGATAAAAGAAATAGCTAAATCAAACTTTGAAGCTCAACAGCAAAGGTTTCTAGCTTCTACATCCATTCAGTCACAATCTCAATCTTATAAGCCTCCTTCGCAGAGCAGAGCTTTCAAGATACCTAAATATCCTGCTAAACAAACAACATCCAGACCTAAACCTACGCAGTCGTATAGGTCCAAAAATATTCCTCAAAGCTCATCTTCTCACATTAAGAAAGATAATATCAAGAGGACTGGTAACATCCGTCAGTTCCCCTCCTCTAAACCTGCCTCTTCCTCCGCAAGATTATGAAGGCCCGCCCTTTCCACTGCCTGCTCTTCCGCTCGCGGACATTCCAGTGGGAGGACGATTGGCCCATTTTGCGGAAAAATGGGAGGAAATAACAGACAACAAATGGGTCCTCTCTATCGTACGAAACGGATTCAGGATACCATTCATCAAAATTCCTCCTTTGTCATCTGTTCCGATTAGAATGAGTCAATCCTCCTCCCCTTTTCTCAGAGAAGAGATCGAAAATCTTCTCAACAAACGGGCAGTGGAAAGGGTACAGAATCCGGAAACTCCCGGCTTTTATTCCCGGATATTCCTTGTGCCAAAAAAGAACGGAAAGTTTCGTTTAATATTAGACCTGTCTTTATTAAACCGTTACATAGAGAAACAAGCATTCAAAATGGAGACAGTCAAACCGGTAAGACAAGCGATGAGACTCAACGATTGGGCTGTCTCCATAGATTTAACAGATGCATATCTACATGTGCCGATACATCGTCAATCCAGGAAGTATCTTCGTTTCGTACACGAAGATCAAGTATATCACTTTTCGGCCCTACCGTTCGGAATGTCCCTAAGTCCGTTAATTTTCTCGAAACTGATGGACGTTATTGCAGCTTTTCTACGCCAACGTGCCATATCAGTTTTTCCATACCTAGACGATTGGCTGATAAAAAATCTGATTCACAACCGTCTGATTACTCAGACAAAGATTTGCATTCAAACTATTCAAAGCCTAGGTTTTCTGCCAAATCTCAAGAAGTCAGACCTCTTTCCTGCTCAGAAATTCACCTTCATAGGTATGGAATTTCTGACGCAACAAAATTTAGTCAGGGTTCCAGCGGATCGTGTACAGAACCTAATTCTAACAATCAAGAAAATAATGTCAGCAAAACATGTATCGGCACGAACTTTCCTTTCTCTTTTGGGCAAACTCAGTGCTGCAGCAGACCTTGTTCTCCTGGGCAGACTGCACTTACGTCCTCTTCAGATGTGCCTGCTGTCAGTCTGGAAACCTCATATTCTTCCTCTCGATCACCCGATCTCGATAAACGGCATGATTCGATCTCACTTACAATGGTGGATAAACCCCATTCGATTCGAGACAGGGACTTCAATCCATCCTCCAGACCCCAAATTCTTCCTTTATACGGATGCCAGTCATTACGGATGGGGAGCTCATTTAGAGCCGACAACACTGTCCTTTCATGGTCGCTGGACAGAAAACCAATCCCAGCTCCATATCAATATGTTAGAAATGATGGCCATACGATTAGCACTGAAACAAGCCAAAACATTTATTCACCATTCTTGCATCATGATATCCACAGACAACACAACGGTGGTCTCATATATCAACAAACAGGGTGGCACTCATTCCCCCAATCTTTGCGTAGAAGTTTGGAAAATACTCAATTGGTGCCTGGAACAAGACATAGTTATCAGAGTACGTCACATCCCAGGCAAATTCAACATTCTTGCAGACCGCCTCTCAAGACTAGACAAACCTATCAAGACAGAATGGGCTCTGGATCAAACAGTTGCGAATTCAGTATTCCAGATGCTCAACTTCCCAAATGTGGATCTGTTTGCGACAAGATTCAACCACAGACTCCCATTATATGTCTCTCCAGTACAAGACTACAAAGCACTAGCGATAGATGCCCTGTCCATGGACTGGAATCATCTTCATGCATATGCTTTTCCTCCTTTTATTCTGATACCTGCTGTTCTAGAGAAAATCCGACAACATCAGTGCAGAATAGTTCTCATAGCTCCGTTCTGGCCACAGCAACAGTGGTTCTCAGAACTTCTTCTTCTATTAGTGTCAGCTCCGATTCGTCTGCCACTAATTCCAAGACTACTGACTCAATCCAAAGGAAGATTTGTACATCAAAACCTCCCAATTCTCGACCTTCACGCTTGGGAGTTATCAAACAATCAATCAGAGATAAGAAATTTTCACAAAACGTTGCAGATTTTGTCTCCAGATCAAGAAGAGCATCTACACAAAAAGTCTACGATGCAAAATGGACCATCTTCTCTAATTGGTGTCATACAAAAAAGGTTAATCCGATCTCGGCCCCTATTACAGTTATAGCCGATTTCTTAATCTTTCTTTTTTCGGAAAAGAAATGTCAGATTAGTACTATTAAAGGTTATAGATCTATGATCTCTAACACTTTAAAATTCAAAACTGGTAATAGAATCGGATCTAATCCAGTTTTATCTGAACTTATCAGATCCTTTGAACTTCAACGACCAGTACAAAGATCTCTTACACCTAAATGGGACTTATCATGGGTTTTAGTATGTCTACAAAAACCACCTTTTGAACCTCTTGATAAGGCTTCTAAATTTCACGTTACTATTAAGACAGCCTTTCTCTTAGCTCTTGCCACTGCTAAAAGGTGTAGTGAAATACATGCTCTAGCTATGGATTCACAACATTTAAGATTTAATCAATCTGATGGTTCAGTTTCCTTGATTCTTAAATCTGGTTTTTTAGCAAAAAACCAGCTTCCTTCTGTTAAACCAGATCCTATTGTTGTTCCTAGTCTTGCTCGAATATGTAAATGGGAACATACTGACAGACTTCTTTGCCCCGTTAGGGCTCTGAAATTCTATCTCAAAATGACTAGCTCTTATCGCCAAAATAGAACTAGACTTTTTCTTCCTATTAAAGGCAATAAGGATATCTCTAAAGATACTATCTCGAGATGGATATCTTACACTGTTAAACTTGCCTATAGGAAACTCACTAAACGAGATATCTCTTTCCTTAAAATCAAAGCTCATGAAGTTAGAGCTCTTTCCTCTTCTTGGGCTTTCTTCGACAAGGTTCCTCTCAATGATATACTTCAAGCAGCGGTTTGGAATAGTTCATCAACTTTTGCCAAATTCTATCTCAGAGACATGTCTCAACAAGCACAGAATCTCCAAAGTTTGGGCCCCATTGTAGTGGCCCAAAAAGTGGTGGGGGGCCAACAGCAATCAGCTATGGATGTGTAGACAACGTCAACAGCCCCCTAGACCTGATGCTATACTAGAGAGGTACTAATTATATCTTTATTATATATATATGTTAACCCTGGATTACTTTATCCTTGGTTAAAGGATCTTATTATTGCCTTAAGCACTAATTATGTCCTCATTATATATATATAAGAAATAAATCCTTTTATTAAGCCTTAATTCAGAAGTTGGGACTAACTTATTAGGAGAAATCCTCCCTCCTATTCTACAAATTCTAGCACATTATCTATAGGTTAATGTATTACGAAGTTAAAATGAAGTTTTTTAAAAGTAAAACATATTTTAACGAGTAATACTTAACCTATAGATAAGTATTTATCGTCCCACCTCCCTTCCCTCGCTCCTTTCTCCTAATTGTGTATTGTTTTACACATAAAAGAAACTGACACGTGATCATTTGAGCGGGAGGAACTACGTCATACAGGTAACTGTTAAAGGGACCTTCTGAATTAAGACTTTATAACGACTGAAAGGTCGTTTTTTCTGTGGAGGGGGTGAATAACAGAATAGAATAGCACATTATCTATAGGTTAAGTATTACTCGTTAAAATATGTTTTACTTTTAAAAACTTCATTTTACCATATAAAAATGGGGTTTAAGGGGGTCAAAATTATATTAGTATGTTTTCGTGATTTTTTTAATTATTATTGAAAAAAAAAACGCATTATCTACAGCTATGTATAATCTGTTGTCTTGTTTTAGATGCCATGAATGGGAATTTTAGTAAACTTTATCAACGCTTGTTGGACTTAACAGGTCCAACACTCCCTGTAAAATATCCTAGGACCCCAGGATATCGGCCTTCTGCGGAGGAAAACCCACTGAATGCATGGTGAGTGAAACACCCCGTTCAGATATCTTAGGAGAAAAAAAAAAACAACTGAACGCATAAAGTGAAACAGCACATTCGGATTTCTTATTCTTCTATCGATGTCTTTTGGAAAGTCGTTTTTTGCCTGGCACTTTACATAGAAGAAGTAAATTTGCAAATTTTAGCATGATTTAATGTAAAACCATTTGCCGTAACTACCTATGCACAAAACGTTTATTCTGTTTTATCCCGGCCAGATATCCTAGAAGGAAAATCCACTGAACACATCGTAAGTGAAACATCCTATTCAGATATCCTAGAAGGAAAATCCACTGAATGCATGGTAACTGAAATACCCTTTTCAGATATCGTAGAAGGAAAATCCACTGAACGCATGATAAGTGAAACATCCCATTATGACATCCTAGGAGGAACATTCACTGAACGCATGGTAAGTGAAACATCCCATTATGATATCTTAGGAAGAAAACCCACTGAACGCATGGTTAGTGAAACACGCTGTACAGATATCTTAGAAAGAAAACCGACTGAAAGCATGGTAAGTGAACTATACCATCCAGATATCTTGGGGGGAAAATCCACTGAACACATGGTAAGTGAAACATCCCTTTCAGATATCCTAGGAAACCCACTGAACGCATGGTAAGTGTAACATTCTGTTCAGATATCCTAGAAGGAAACCTCACTGAACGCATGGTAAGTGAAATATCCTTTTCAGATATCCTCGGAAAAACACTCTGAATGTAAGGCAGTGGAAGCACCATATTCAGATATTCTAGGTGGAAAAAATACTGAAGGCAAGGTAACTGAAACATCCCTTACAGATGTCCTAGGAGGAAATCCCACTAAATACATGGTAAGTGAATTATCCCACTGAATACATGGTAAGTGAGATATCCCAGTACCTGAACGCATTATAAATGAAACATCCAATTCAGATATTGCCTCGTTAGGGAAACATAACATTCAGACATCAAAGAAGAAAAACCCTATGAATGTCAGGTAAATGAAATATCCCATTCAGATATCCTAGAAAAATATCTCTCGCTTAGCGTGGTAAGTGAAACATCCCATTCAGATGTCATAGGAGGAACATCCACTGAACGCATGGTAAGTGAAACATCCCATTCAGATATCATAGGAGGAACATCCACTGAACGCATGGTAAGTGAAACATCCCATTCAGATATCCTAGAAGTAAAATCCACTGAACGCATGTTAGTAAACAACATCCCATTCAGATTCTTGGTAAATGAAATCCCATTCAGACATCCTAGGAGGAAATCCACTGAACGCATGGTAAGTGTTGCATTCCGTTCAGATATCCTAGGAAGAAACCCCACTGGAAGTATGATACCTAAAGCATACCATTTAGATATCCTAAAAGAAACCTATTGAACGCATGGTTAATGAAACATTCCGTTCATATATATCCTGGAGGAAAAATCCACTTAACTCATGGTAAATAATTATTCCATTCAGATATCCTAGGAGAAAACCTCATTGAACGGATGGTAAGTGAAACATCCTATTCAGATATCCTAGGATAAAAACCCACTGAGCACATGGTAAATGAATTATCCCATGCAATTAGCCCAGTAGGAAACCACACCGAACGCATGGTAAATGAAACAGCTCATTCAGATATCGCATGGTAAGTGAAACATCCCTTTCGGATATCCTAGCAAGAAACACTGAACGCATGGTAAAGGAAATATCCCGTTCAGATATCCTTGGATATAAACCCACTGAACGCATTGTGCGTGAAACATCCCTTTTAAATATCTTAGGGCCCGAGAGGCGGTTCTAACGAGTACCCACAATCTCTGTTTTTGAGCAGAAATTAAGAAAAATAATGTATACCCCTGTAAACCCCAGTTTTACTATATAAAAGTTGGGTTTAAGGGGGTCAAAATTAAATAGGTGTGTTTTCGTGATGATATCTTAAAAACTGCTGCAGATTTTTCAATAACGTTTTCAGCGGTGTTTGAAATATGATCTTCTCTGGCTAAATGGAATAGTTAGACAAGATTGCAAATTCTAAAGGCGATATCATTGATTGAAATGTCACTTTTCTTCAGGCACTGTTTAATAAGCGCCTGGCAGGGCTTTCACCTGGTAGGTAAGCTCAACTTTTCACCTGAAAACAACATTTGACCCTAACAAAGGAAGAAACACCTGGATCATTAAACAATAGTGTAGTTTTTATCTTTATTTTCCTAAGGATCATTTTGGCATTCTTGTGCCTTGGAAAATTGAGCCTCGTTTCAAAAGCCCGGTGTTAAGTCGCGTATGCAGCCCTGCAAACTACAGTGGTGGTGTCATATGAAGAGTCTCGTTGAAACCGCGCCTCCGGTTTTCGTTCTTATATGTGTTTGTTAAAGGTTAACTTTTATAACGAGCTTAAGCGACCTGCGAAGCAGGTGGCAGCAGGCGAAGCTTAAGCTCCTACTATAGGTATCGTGAGTTTCTCACATACTATGCACAAGAATTCGCATGCGGCGGCTGACTGGTTTCCCAAATCTACAGCGGAGTGTATCGGCCTAATGTTGAACCCGAAAACCAACGCTAATTTATGTCCGTTGCCAGCCTGGTTTCCGAAAAATATGATGATCAGATACGCTCCGCTGCAAAACATGGAAAGCCATTCAGCCGCCGCAAGCAATCTCATTGGCTGTAATGAATCGTATAGCCAATGAAATAGAAGGACATTGACAC